>CM053769.1:420362978-420387240 GCA_028658325.1 Potorous gilbertii
AGAAAGGAAGAAAATTGAATGGGAAAACTTATCTCTCACATAAAAGAGTCAAGAAAACATTTTTTCAATGGAGAAGAAGAGGGAGGAGGTGAGAAGGAAAGAGTGAACCTTACTCTCATCAGAATTGGCATCAGGAGGGAATAACATGGACACTCTATTTGGTATGAAAATCTATCTTACACTTCAGGAAAGTAAAGAGGAAGTGATTAAGCAGGGAGTGGGGGATATGAAAGAAGGGAAGGCAAAAGGGAGGAGGGAGTAATTAAAAGTAAACACTTTTGAGGAGGGACAGAATCAAAAGACAGAATAGAATAAGTGGGGGGGCAGGATGGGATGGAGGGAAATATAGTTAGTCTTTCATAACATGACTGGAAGTGTTTTAAATGGCTACACACGTGTAATCTATATAGAATTGCTTGCCTTCTCAATGGGGGTGAGTTGGGAAGAGGCAAAGAAGAGAAGTTGTAACTTAAAGTTTTAAAAACAAATGTTAAAATTGTTTTTACATGCAACTGGGAAATAAGACATACAGGCAATGGGGTATAGAAATCTTTCTTGCCCTATAAGAAAATACAGGGAGAAGGAATAAGAGAAGGGAGGGATGTGATAGAAAGGAAGGTAGATTAGGGGAAGGGATAATCAGAATGCATGCTGCCTTTTGATGGGTGGAGAGGAGGGATGGGGAGAAAATTTGAAATTAAAAATCTTGTGGAAGAGAATGTTGAAAACTAAAAAAAATAATTAATTTTTAAAAAAGAAATGAACCTTTGGAAAGCAATCCTCTTAGGTGTCTTAACCCTTCTCCTTTCCCCAAGTCCCATCCCCAACACAAGATCAGTTATTTTTTCTTAAGTCAGGCATGCCTCAAAGATCATCTGGTTCCTCCAGCAGTCCAACATGTGACCCCATGGCTCAAATTCAGCCTACATTTATAATTCATAAAAATAATATCTCAATCAGAATACCTTAAAATATGTGATAATAAATCTTGGAGTCAGGATAATCTGGGTTGAATTCCTGGCTTTGATACACACCAGCTGCAGAACGATAGACAAAATACTTAACATTTCAGTGTTGCCAGCCAATACTCTGATGCTCTAAATTACAGAAGAGCTGCAGTGTCCACTTCCAAATAGACACACTCAAAAGGATTTTTTATATCGTGGGGTGGAGTTGAGGAATCAGGAGTACCTGACTGATCTGCTGGACCCTGCAAATTTGAAAGGTCAGAGACTCCTGGGTCTAGGTGCTGGTAGTGTAATAGAAGGTAGCTTCTAAAGCAACTTCTTGAAGGATAAAAAGACCATGCCAGGAAGATAAGCACAAGTCCTACTCTGATTTGCCAGAAAATACGTATCTGCAGTGAGTTGATCTGATAGAGATGAATATGAAATGCCTATTCAATAATACTGTAAAATATGTTGTGTTTTAATGTTTAAGTACCACCCCCCTGGGAGAGCATAATAGGAGATACTATTGCATATTTTAAGGATTTATCAATACGTGCTTATAAGTCTTAGGGACTCAAATACTTGCTTTTGGAGATACCCTAGGCATGTGCCAAATCTAAGTTTTAAGAAATTTTTCCCTGGGTTTTTATGGTGAGGGTATAATGAGCCAAAGTTTGAGAAGAGTTTGAGAGACAGGAAGAGAAGAGCAGTAAGAAAGTTGTCCATCCTTTTAAAATCTACTGATTTAGTCTACTTTTTAACATAGCCCTTAACTGTACTGCCCCACCCCACCTCCACTGCCATCTCGGGGACTAAGGCATCATTCCAGAGCAAAAAGTCCACCAGAACAGAGACAGTGCGTGTGTCACCAGAAGTTGCCAGGGATTCTCAGTCAGAGTTCCATGTATACTCTATGGCATAGCCTCCATAGACTATGTGCTCTGCTCTGTGGGCTGATCCCTACATACCCTTAATCCAGCAGATCAAGGGGACTCTCTTTGTTTCTCAAAGGTAATAATAGGTCTTTCTAACTACCTAGAAAAATTCAAATAGGGTCACCTCACTTTTTTTCTGCAGGAGCTTTCATTCTCTGTGTCTGTGAGCTCACCCTAATCTGAATGTCTGGTGCAACTCAAAGGACCTAGAATTCCAAGCATTCTAACCCAAGTGTTATGCCCAGTGAGTGGGAGAGTCCAGGGTTGTAGGGACCAAAACAAACCCTTACTCAGGAGTCAGTTCTCAGTTTACAAGCCTCTCTGTATTTAGCTAAGTTGGTCCTCTGACAAAGTTTGAACTTTTCCAGCTTGGTGGTCTGCCAGACCCTTTGCTTCCCTGACATAGACCTTAAGGCCCCAAGGTCACTTCTTGCTACCAAGATGAGGTAACTAAGGAGGATGGCAGTGGGGAATTTGATAGGTATGATCCTAGAAAGGGCAGGAACTGATTATCTGACTATGTATATATATATATATGACCTGTAATATCCCTTATATTATGTCTCCCTAATATACCTCATTTGTCCAAATCACTAACCACTTTGAAGGGGCAGGCTCAAAGAGAATAGGACATAATTGGCTGCATGAAAAGCTTAAATCTCTTCTCTTCTTTCACAACTCTCCATAACTTGTTATTTCCTTAGGAACAGAATATACAAAAAAACAAATAGCACAAGTCTCATTCATAGGCTCAAAATTTACAAAATGACGCATCTTGTGCCTCAGAATTCTACTTGGATAAGTCTTCTCCCTTTCCTCTAGCATTTGGTTTTGGTCTGGTTGAATGAGTACACAAAGTTTCCTCTAATGGAAAGTCCTTTGTACTTAGTGTAAAACGCTGTGTCAACTTAATCTCAGTATTTGCTGAACAGAGAATGCTATTTACTTTCATAATCAAGGTGACTGCTTACCCGAAGAGGACTGCCCTTTCTGGGCTCTTCTGGTCTCTTCTGAAACAAAAAACACATGCAAATGAAGACCAAATTAGCCCACAGAGGGAAAATACATCCTTGGGCTTTCCACATAGGTGAGGGAGTCCACAAGGAAACTTCTTCCCACACTGAGTTTTGAGCTCTCACAGATACCCCAACTACTCTGACCATTCTGGAAAACAGCACCACTATCCATGACATCTTTCCTCTTGGGTCAATCTGATCCTCCAGCTTCTCTTGACTCAGGTATACACACATTTCCCCTTCTCCCCCTACATTCTCTAGCAGAAGAGAGGGATTTACTACATAACTAAGGAGAGAGTAACAAAAAGTTTTATACACAAGCAAAGATGATTAGCACAGACACAAAATCCAGATTTTTTTTTTCCCAAAGATGGGTTAGTACCACTTGTAAGGTCACCTCTCTACTGTTCTCCACTGTTCCAATTCTGGAGCTCAATCTTCTATCTGAGAAATCCTACTGGAACCAATTAACCGCCAATGTATTTTAGTAAGTACCTACTGTTTACCAGGCACTGTGTTAGGAAGTGTGGGAATAAACCCAAAAAGAAGAAAATTCCTGGCTTCAAGTTGCTGAAATTCTACGACAGGTGTACAGTGTGTTAACATTTAGAATAAATGCTTGATGATGGGAGTTAACAACTGGGAGGAATCTGTAAAGTTCTTTTGAAGATGAAAATCATAATTATAAAGACTAGCTGTTATGTCCTACTTAGCGTATATAGTATTTATACAGTAAGGTTTATCTTTACAACAACCTTGCCGACAGGTGCTGTTATCACCCTCACTTCACAGATGTCCAGGGTCTCACAGCTAGTAAGTGTCTGAAGCTGCACTGGGACTCAGGTCTTCCACTACACCATCTAGCTGCCTTCAACTAAGTCTTTAAGTGAACAAGGAATTTCAAGGGGCTGACATAAGGAGTTCACCATCCTAGGCATGAGGTATGGCCCATGCAAAGGCATAGGCCATATGTCATTGAAATAGTGTGTGCAGGTCATAGAGTGTATAAAAGAGAATAACAAGCAATAAACCTGGAAAGAGAGTTTGGAATCAGATTGTGAAGGGCTTTAAATGCCAAATAGAAGAGTTTATCTTTTAATCCACTGAAGCTTCTTGAGCAGATGAATAAATTTGTTAGACCTGCACTGAAGGAAGAGGGATTGGAGAGGGAAGAAACTGAATGTAGAGAGAACAAGTAATAAGATGTTGCAGGAGTCCAGGTGAGAGTTGATGAGGTCTGAGATGGAAGTGGTTATGGTGTAAGTGGAGAAAAGGAGACTGATACAAAGAATGAGTGGCAATGAAGAAGGTACCCCCTTATATCTGGCTTTCTAAGTTTCCAGCGCCAGAATTCAAGCTGCACCCCATCAAGCTTGTCACATTTTAATATGCCCCCTGGAAGGCTTCCCCTCCCCCTTTACTTATCACCTCTCATCCAGCTGAGTTTTCCTAAAGACAGAAAGTAACTAGGTTCTTGTTAACACTCAAGAGAAGAAAACTAAAATAAGCAGAGAGATCACTGAGCCCACGTCAAAAGATTCAGATCAAACCCTGGCCCTACTAAGTGATCTTAGACAAGTCATTTCAACACATTTTGCCTCAGTTTCCTCATCTGTAAAAAAATAAAGGAGAGGGTAGGAAATAAAAAACACTCCCTCCTTCAGAGGAATGTTATGAGAAAAATGCTCCATGAGCCTTGAAATATGCTAGAAATGTGTGCTCCTAAAGCTGACTCCACTCTGAGGCATCAGCTTAGTTTCTTCACCTAGGCAGGTATCCAGGAATAACACAGCTGCATGGATTCATGTCCTTGGAGCCTAATGAACCTCTGCATGGTTGGGTGGTAAGTTCCCCCTTCAGGTTCAAAGGTTTAGACCTTTTCAAGTTAAGTTGACCACTTTCCTTGGTGGATCTCTGATCCCTTAACTATTCCATAGAGAAAGGGAGTTAGTTTTGATATCAAAAAAATTTCTTAATTTCAACTTGTGGTAAAAAGAAACTCATCCTTGTTCCACCAGGCACATATGGCTAAATCATAGAATGTCAGAGCTGGGAGAACTACTTCAACCCCCTCATTTAAACTGAGGGAAATTCCCTAAGGAGAGAATTCTATAGCTCAAGGTCACACAATGAGCAAGCAAAGATTTCCTGATATCTAGTTCAAATCTCCTTTACAATCTACCATCATTAGTTATTAAACTGTACCTATGTAACAGAAGTCTGAGACTGTGCAGAAAGCCCAAAGACATACGCTTCCTCCTACTGAGATCCAGGCAGGGTCCAAGTTACTCCAAGGCCAAGCTAGACTGTGCCATAGAGATGCTTTTCACATGCCTTCTGTGTGTCCTCTCCAATATTTCATACTCTACAAATGTTAGATCTTGATGTCCTGCCTCTCCTGGAATTAAATTGTGAACCTAACTCTAAAAATGGGGCAAGTGATGATCCATCTTTGTATATCACATTTTTTTTCTCTCAGTTTATACATTTGAACCATTCTGTCTTTTTCTGTAGTTACTAAGGGAAAGTGAGGGACAAAGTAACTCAAATACACTAATGGAAACACCTTATTTCCCAGGCAGACCATGTACCCTCTCTCCTGACAAACATTTAAAGGAGCTGGAGCTCTGGGCAACGTGTGGCTGAGTAAACCTCTTTGACTTCTCTCCTCTTGGCATTAAAGGATTGAACTGCTTCTGAGCAAAGGATCTTAATGAACAGCAGTAAGAGATAAGCAACAAGAGAGGCAAAGGAACTAGATGAACAGTTTTCTAAATAAGGTTATTTGCTCTCTAAGTTACCAGTATCGGGAGTTCTAAGGATTTTGGTGTTGCTACAAGTGTGGCAAAACAAACATTCTGGTTGGGACTAAGCCACTGTAGTACCAGGTGCTCCTTGTGACCACGACCAGCTTAGACACAAATTTTTAGGTTGGATCCTCTTCCTCAAGGGCAAATTTTCTACTCCAGCAACACGGTTCTTAATAGAAGACCTTGCTGGATTTATCAAGGTTTATGTGCAATGGATGCTGGGGATATGAAGATGGAAAAGTCTGCAAGTTGAGAAGGATAGTTTTAAAATTGGATCTCCTTTACACAATGGAATGGGAAGTATTGATACTCCAGGAAAGGCGAGACTGAGCAACAACTACAATGACTGCCAAGATCCAAACAGGGAGCAAACTTTTCCCTGCAAACAGCTTTTCCATTCTAGGAGAAAATGCATCTTTTGTTGGCATTTGTATAGTGGTTGGAAGATTTTGGAAGGATTCTGCAACTTCAATACCTGCGTGCTTAGACTCAGCAGAAAGAGATATTGGGGTATTTTACAAAGTACCTTTTAGTCTGGGCCACCCTTGCTTGGGCCCAACGAGGTATGAAAATGTGGCTTGGACATGGTTGGAAAAGAGAAGTGCGGAAAAAAGCCCGCTGAGGAAGGGCTAGGAGCCAACAGTTAATGTGCCAGAAATGTGGAATCGCCGTGCTAATCAAAGGCAGAGAGATCTCCAAACCAATCAAAGGAACCTCCTTCATTGACCCTTTGTTCGCCCATCCTCGGCAGCCTAGCTTAAGCGCTACTGCGGGGAAGGCGATGGCTTTGCCTCCCTCCTTCCCCTCGGGACGAACTCTGCCCTAGCCCTCCACCTCGAGACTTTCCTGCCCCTTCATTCACCAGGACTGTTCCGCAGCTACCAAGGGTTCTGCTTTGGGGGAAGGCGGCCTTTTACAGACCCGTCACGTCGGACCCGCTGCCCAGACGCCCTCTCTGGAGCGATCTTGGGGGCAGTGAGGCGTGGAGAGGACGCGCGCCCTTGCTGCGCCGAGCCTGGAGCCCCAACTCCCCAGCTGGCACTGACCGAGCCGGGAATCAGCCTTTGTGCCGATTTATTTCTGGGGGCGGGGGGTAGGGAGGAAGAGTTAGAGAGGAGGGGCGGGCAAGCAGAGCGAGAGCCGAGCCAACCGCAGGGAAGGCTGAGCCTTCTTAGAAATCAGACCTTCTCGACCGCTCCGGGGGCACAGTGCTGTGGCGCAGAGAATGCGAACCCTGCAGACCCTGAGCCCCTCGGCTGCCCGCCTTTAGCTTAGGAGCGGTCTCCTCTCCGTCCAGCCATGGGGCTTTCGGGACTCCTTCCTCTGGGCAGCCAGAGGGGAGCGTGCCATCTTCGGTGTGGGCGCCTCCAGCCTTGAACGCTGCGCCCAGCCGCCCTCCCGCGCCGCTCCGAGCGGCTCAGCAGCTGCACCGAGCGCCCTAGGGACTCATCACCCAGGTGAGTGTCGTCTCCCGGGCCCCAGAGGCTGCCGGCTGGCTGGGCCGGACCGGACGATGGCGCATCCCTCCTCGGTCTCCTCTGCCCCGGCCGCCTAGTGCCTTGCGCCTCTTCGCCTGCCTCTGACCAGACGGTGCCCCGGGAGCTTCGGCCAGGCTGTGGGCACACCAGACCCTGGCCTCGGGAGGGCTTCGCTTCCCCTCTGCTTCCACCGGCTGCAGGCAGATGACAAAACGCGGCGGGAGGTGGGTGTGATTGCATCCCAAGAAGGGCAGCCTTCCCGTAGGTTAGGCGGGAGCGGTGCTGGAAGCAGGTGCTGTCCAATCTCGGCGGCCGGCAGCTCTCCCCTGCCCTGCCCGGACCCCCGCATCGCGCGAGCGCCCACGCGGGAACATGTATGGCGAACTCTTCAATTCCACCAGTGCCGCCGAAGTCCCGCTCCCAGTGCACACCAGCACGCTCTATGGGAGCGGGACCCCGAAGCCCGTGAGCTCCTCTGCGCTCTACGTGTCCACAGCCCGGGCGCTCAAGGAGGGGGAGATAAGCAAGCCAGACCTGGTGACTTACCTCGTTTTGTTCTTCTTCTTACTCTTGTCCGTGTCTGTCATCGTGCTCTTCATTAACTGTCAGCTGAAAAACTCCTTCTTTGCCACTTTACCTTATGATCGATCTCTGAGAGAGGCTCGGACTCCGTGGAAAACGCAGGCTGTCTAACACCGCAGGCGGGCAGCGGCTGCAATAATAGACTCTGTCTGCTCCTTTGACTTGAAAACTCTTTGTGCTGCTGGAGCCTGCTCTGGGAGGAGGAAACCTATGTCATGAAATACCCCTTTTCTTTGACCACGATGTGGAAGGAAAGGAGGAGGCCTGTTCTAGAAGGGACCAAATGGACATAAATCAATGTCCCCAAACTCGTCCCCAAAGGTTCAGTCTATCGCATCATCTACAAAAATCCCCAATATTTTCTTTGCTTGGCATTTTCTTTGTTATAGCTTTACAGACTCTACGTGAGTGTATAAATTGTTTGGATACATGCAGGTGGGGATAAGTGTGTGGCCGCACACTAATTAGTAGAATGGTGAAAAATCTATCGGTTTCAAGTTGTAATGAATTGGGTTTAAAGTGCTCAAAACATCATTTCTGTCTTCCAAGAGAGAGTATCATCCAATTTAATGTGGGGTTGAGAATTCTTCAGAAAAGCACATTTGCCTTCTCATGATGGGACACAGGACTCAGGGTACCTGTCACTCAGCCTGGGCTTCGATACTAAATGATTTTCATAACTGGAAAGACTGTATATAGACCTGTGAACTTGTTCTTTTGCTTAGCTTGTCTTGATCTACATCTTGCTACAGGACCCAGATGGCTCCAGAGGAGAAAGTGAGGCTGGTGACTTTGCACAGTCCTGCCTCATTTAAATCCAATTGACTTGCAAGACATGCGTTTACCTTCCTGGTGTACTAGTCCTCTTCAAGAAGGAAGGATAAACAACCACAACCCAAAGCAATGAACTGCAGTAGAAAAGGTATCAAAAACAAACAAACAAACAAAAACCAAACAAACCCAGAGGCGGTCAGATTAGCAAATTAAACCAAAAATTGTAATGAGTAGTTTGTATCTCTTTGGGGGAGGGGGGGACGGAAAGTGGGGAGGAGAGTTGCAATACCAGTACAAATAAAGGCCATACTATCACACTGGGAGAGTATTCCACAAAGGGATCACTACCTATGATGTTCTGGTGTAGTGAAGATGTAAGCAGGTTACCTGTGGTCCATGGTCCATAAAAGATCTGCACACCAAGCTGGTCAGAGCTGCCAAGACATATATACATAAATGTATGTGTGTTGTGTATATGTATAGCATATAATTTCACATAAAAAGATGTGATATTTGTATCAGTGGGACAGTCCTGGGGAGAGAAAGCTTCCTTCCCTCTTCATATTGCTTAAACTAACCATTTATACAATAAAACCTCAATGATTTGGACCATGCTGACATAAAATCTGTGGTCTTTGGCTGGGCTAGTCTAGGGTACTTTGAGATATTTTGGGACAGCAAGCCCCTATCTGATATGTGCTTGGTTACCTCTGATTACCTTTCTGGTTACTTAATGAACTGAAAACTAGTACAACATTGTTTCAATATGAATGTATCTGGTCTATGCTCACCTCTTCCCCAGATCACCCAAATTAGTGAGACTTGACTCTGTTTGCCCTGGTACAGAGTATGTACATTAGGTAGAGGCAGTGTACTGTAGTGGAGGAAGTATGTGTTAGACTGGGAGACAGGCAATCTGGGCTCTAATGCCAGGTCTGTCATTGTCTAGTTGAATTTATCAGCTGATCTTGGACAGATCCTTTCATGTCACTAAATCTCTATTTTCTCCTATCAGATGAAAGGTTTGGATTAAATATTTTCACATATGAATATACATATATGTACATATGCATGTATTCTAGAAATCAACCTGTTACTAATCTGTCAGAATCTTTTTGACATTTTAGTGTGTGAACTCTAAAGAGTGAAGGACCAAGCAATTCAATAAATAATAGTGAAAGTGGCATAGCCCTCTCTGCTAGTACCCATAATCATTCCTTTAAATCAGGATGGGCCATCTTTGCACCCAGTCCTACTGTCATATAATAGTGCCATATGAGACATGGGGAGAAGCATAAGATCCCCCTAACAAATTTCCACCCCTAGCCCCAAGAAAATTTGGAGGTAAAAACCAAATTTCCAACACTTAAGACCAGTTAAACGTTTACCCAGTAATCCAAGTGGTCATAGGGACACAAGGTCAGGAGCATGACACAAATCCTTCCTTCCTATGAATAGCCAAAGGAATGGCTGAATTAGAAGAATTTAACCCAAAGCAATGTTTTTAGTAAACACTAATATTAGATAAGAGACTTCTACTTGGGTCACCTTAAACTTTGCCAGATCGGTGATTCCATAATCTAATTGAATAATCATTTCTTTTTTTAACTTTACATAAGAATGGACTGGGGATATAAATGTGAAAATGTTGCAAAATGCACAATTAAGTAAATAACAGCTATTTTAGGAGGGAAAAGTCACCTGTGAAGATCTGTTAGGGGGTGGGGGAGGGATGACTTGAGCTAAGCCTTGAAAAAAAACGATGATTCAGAGAGGTGAAGCATTTACCTGTGCAAATACACAGAGAGAGAGATAGAATGGTTAGTTCAGAAAATAGTTAACCATCTAGTTTAGCTAGAATGTTGCATTATGAAAGGAAGCGAGGCTAGAACAGCAAAAATAGATTACAGAGAGCCTTAAATTAGCCAGATGAATGAATTTCTATTTTATTCTAGTGGTGATAATAGGGAGCCACTAAAAGTTTGTGAGCAGGGGAAGTTATATGGTCACAGTTGTAGAAGATTATATTGGCAGCTGGATGGAGGGTTGATATGAGAAAGGAGAGACTAGAAACAAGGAAACCAATGGGGACACTTTCAGTAGTTCAAACAAAAGATGATGAATGATAGAAAGAGGGGGCTAACCATGAGAGAGGAGAAAACAGGACACATTTCAGAGACTTAAATGAGGTAATGGGTACTAGGTGGTGATTGATTAGAATTGTAAGAAAAAAGGGAAGAATCTAGGATGGCTCTGTGATAATGAACCTGAATGACTGGGAGCATATGGTACCATAAACAAAAATATGGGAGTTTGGAGGAGGGAGGATGTAGATGGAGTGAGGAGATTCTGTTTTGGACGCACTGAGCTTTTAAGGCTAACTGGACATAAAGATGGAGATATCTATGGAGTAGTTGGTGATTTGTAACTGATAAAACATAAAAGTTTTGGTAAAAAAAAATTAGAGTTGAAGGTATAAATTTTGAAATCATCTCTAGAGATCATTGAACCCTGATCCTTAAGGGAGAGAGGGTTAGAAAGAAGATAGACTAGAACTCTGAGAAATAACCATGCTCAGGAGGCAGAAGGTCAATGATGATCCAGAAAAAACTAAGAGAAGAACCAGAGAAGTGCATTGTCACAGAAGCTCAAAGAAAAGAGAGTTAAAAGGGAGAAGGAATTGGTCAACAATGTCAAAAACTGCAGGAAAGTAAAGTACTAAAAAAACTATTTGATTTAACAATTGAGACCACTGATAACCAATGAGAGAACAGTTTTAGTATAAAGTTGGGATTAGATGCCAGATTGCAAGGTTTTGCATGATGAATTAGATAAATTCATAAAAATTAAAGAGAAAATTTTGTTTCTGTCCTTATCCTGTGTCATTCAATATTTATCTCATTCTGTGACAGTCTGTTCCTGAAGGATATTTTAAAGCATAGCCAAGGGGGTTCCTTGAGATACATAGGTCATGATTTCCTTTTTCCTGTATATACGTAGAACCTCAAATCACAGAATGTTATAGCTGTAAAAGACCTCGGAGGGGATCTAATCCCTTCATTAGAAAGGCACCATGAATAGTCTTGAACTTAGAGTCAGTACTACCTGGGATTAATCCTGATTTTGCTGTTCAGTCATGTCCCACTCCTCACAACCCTCTTTGGGGTTTTCTTTACAGAGATACTGGAGTGGTTTGCCATTTTCTCCTCCAGCTCATTTTTCATATGAGGAAACTGAGAAAACAGTTAATGATTTCTCATAGTTACACAGCTAGTAAGTGCCTGAGGACAAATTTGAACTCAGTTCTTCTTAACTCCAGGACTGGCACTCTATCAACTGTGCCACCTAACTGCCACCTGTAATACTCATCAGCTATGTGACCATGGCAAGTCACTTTACTTCTTTGAGAGTTGTTTACTCATCTAGAAAAGATGTAATAATAATCCATAGTACCTATCTCACAAAATTATTGTAAAGCTCAAATTATATAGCATTTTAAGTTCTCAAAAAAATACATAGACACATATACATGCTATGTAAAACAAATTTCGTAAATAGGAAAACCAAGGACTAGGTGGAAAAATAACTCATGGTTATTATTAAATAACACTAGGTAGAAAAAATAACGCAGCTCACTAATTTGTATACCATTCACCAGAGGTGAATGCATACCATTCAAATTTCTGAAGGACATAGATAGGATATATTTATTCACTGAGCTTACACAGGGGTCACAACTCACTTGCAGAACTTCCAATGGCCAAACTGCTCATTCTTTCATCTTTACTTCACCAGGTCTCTCTGTAATGCATGGTACAGAAGAACCAAACAGCTATTCCTTTGTACAACTGACCATTCCATTCCAAGTCCCTCCACATCTGTACAAGTGACATATTGTTTAAACTTAAAGATGTAAATCAACAATACTGCGAGATTACTTTTGACATACTTACAGGCAGCTTAGAAACATGGCCAGATATTAGAAACATCTAGAAATATTTCTTGTCAACAGAGTATGCCCTCCGCAATGGTAGGAAAAGGAGAGGATGGTTATAGCCCTTCCAAAAGGCTGATGGCATTACTGATTGATGATATATGAGCCATTCATACCCTGATATTAAACCTCTCCCCATTAGTGCTGCTCAGTTAACCACTCTGAGAAATTAATAGTCAATCGATAAATATTTAAGCACCTGCTATGTTAAGCCCTGTGCAGGGAATACAAATAGAATGAAACAATCTCTACTTTTCAAGGACTTTTCAAAAAACATTTATTAAGTGCTTAATATGTGCCAGGAATTGTACTAGGTTCTGGGGTTAGAAAGATAAAAGTGAAACAGTTTGTGTGAAGGGAAGGAGGCTGACAGATGAATATGAACCTCTGGCAAGCCATATGTGAGGAGAGGTAATCAGCAGGCATCTGACAAGATGAAAACAACAGACAGAATGCCTGAAAGAGATGCTCTGCCGGAGTCCTTCACATAGATCCAGTCCTTGAGGTGGTCTCTTGCCTGGTTTCACAGGAAGGAAGTGAATAGGGAAGGTATAATCTTTTTTTTTTAAGAGGGAAAGATTGTAAGTATTAGTAGTATAGCAAAATTGCTCAAAAAGACTCTCAGTCTGCTCTGGTGACAGTCATTACTCAAACTATCATGGTCAAACACATTTTCTAGACGTGAACTCTAAAATAATAATAGCTAATATTTATATGGAAGTTAGATGACTCAGTAGATCCCAGAGCACTGGGCCTAGAGAGATGAAGATCACTCCAGTATCTTTGCCAAGAAAACCCCATGGACAGCATTGGTGTGCTATGGTACACAGGGTCTCTCGGGCACAACTGAACAGCATTTATATACCTCTTTACATGTTTGATCCTCATAACAGCCTTGTGAATTACATGCTACTGAGGAAATTGAGGTTAAAAAATTTTTGTGTTAAATGACTTGCTCTGGGTCACATAGATAATAAGCATCTGAGCTTCCAAAACCCCTCCTCCAGTACTTCAGTCACTACAGCAGATTACCTTGAATCACCTAGTTAACTATGACACACTGTCCTAGACTTGGTAACCATGAGTAATTGAATCAATCAGTAGTTCAAGTATCATTTAAGAGGTCCATGCCCTAATCTTAGCTCTTGTCATTGAGTAATCATGTGACCTTGAGCAAGTCATTTCTGGGCTTCGGGACTTTTGTTTCCTCATCTGTAAATTAAGAGGCTTGGGTTAAATGGTGTCTGTTTCTTCCAGCTATGACACTAGAGTCTAGGTTTTTCACTTAAGACAGGACACCAGAGGTACACCTGATCGGCAAACCATGGACCTGACTTTCCCTACCTATTTTTGTTGAGATAAGAATGCATTTTAACATTTGTAAATAAATCTGTTACAAATGTAAAAAAGCATTCTTAGCTCTTAGGTAGACTGAATCTGCTGACCCCTGTTCTAGAGCCCTAAAATAGCTAGGATCCACCTCAGCAACACATAGCTAGTTTCACACATGTCACCTGATACCTGGAGGAGCCTAGACTAAATGGCAGTGATAAGGAAATTTTCTTCCACCACCCAAGCATTTCAGCACTGCTTTTAAAATTGATAAACACTGGATGAAATGTAAATACACATAAGATATCTGTTGAAACCTCTTTGCCTACCATTTTCTAATTCAATTTCCTTTCACATACAATGGTTAAATTCATTAAGGTTAAAAATAGTTAAGTGTCTTATCTGCAGAATTGATGCTTTCTCTATTATGCCTTAGCCCTCCTACCTTTCAGAAGCCATAATCAATGGCTTAGAGACTACTGACCTCCCCTGGCACCCAGAATTCTTAAAAACAGTACTTTGGTGGGGGAAATGGATTAGTTACCTGTACTTCATTTTAAAATGTTTCACAGGGGAGCTGCAAAAGTCTTTATGACAATTCAAAAAAAGTGTCCTTTACATGTTGTTGTTTTTATAGAACTTAAGGCCAAGAATATTTTCTGCACAATTTTTATTCTATCTAGGTGCTTATTCAGGAACTTAAAAAGAGACTACTCCATCAATATGGCTAGAGAAGTATCCAGACACATCAGCATCTCAAGTGGGTTGTATGTTGCTCATTCCTTTCACTCTTTGACATCATTACTCATTAGATGCTGCTAATTGAATCACCTGATGGTCCACTGGTAACATTTAATGTAAACAAACAAAATAAAAGATGAGATCAGTATAACTGAAAATCTTGGGTCCAGGTAAGTCCTTTCTAACAATTTGACTTTATATCTGCCTTCCTCAGTTTTAATTTTGGAGATCTTGCTAATGGTAGTCTTGATGCTCAAGGTAGGGTAAAGGAGTCTTCCATGCCAAGGACTACTCAGTTTGCTATGCATCAACTTCATTAGTATTTACCTTGTCTGTGGTGTTGATTTTTGTGTGGTATCCAAGTTCCTATACAACAGCAGGACCTAGTCCAGTGAGAATTCCACCCATTGTCTCTTAGACTAGATCATTTCATTTCTAAGATAAGAAAATCCACTCAGGGAACATAAAACCTGTTGAGGAAACCCCAAAGACCAGTGTCTACCTGGAGATCAGGCAACCTCGTACTTCCCACCCTGGGACCCTCCACATCTCACCACACTCACCCAACATCTTCCTTCTTCTCTCTTCATTAAAAGCAGACATATCATCTGTTCCTGCAGTTAGAATTTAAATCTATAATAAGGTCATGTTTCACAATGAAACAGTTATTCCTGGCCCCAGTGTCTTCCTTTGAAAGATGCCATACCATTTTCTCTGTGCTCCTTTGTATGAGTTGATTATTTAGAATACAACTAGATTAGAACACTGTTAACCAAAACACAAAAGCTTTGCACTCTGTTTATGTCAGAGACTCTAAATGGAATCAGTTCTCTCTGTACCTAATTACACAGAATAAAAGTTTCTATTATGTTATATCAGATTGGTTAGCACAAAGCTGATTCTAACCCAGGCTTCTTTCTCAGTAAGTTAATGTTTCTTCACTGAAAAGCAGTGAAAAGCAGAAAAAACTGAGGCAAACAGGATGAAATTACTTTCCCAGGGTCACATAGCTGTTTGGTAAAAAATGTCATGTTGAGAGGTATTTTCTTTTGCAAGCTCCCAAAAAGATCACCTGTTACTCTTACAAGCATTACAGATAACTCTCTACCATCATTTAGATTGCACACTTTAAGGGATCGGAAGGATGGAATGGATAAGGGAGGCATCACATAGAATTGTAAGTATAAAGTGCTTTAGATAACTTTTTAAAGGAGTGGTCTAGGGAGGCTGCTACCCCTTCAGGTTATACTTCAGGGGCCAATCAAACCCAAGTCTGCGAATACTCAATGTCCAGACTTTGGTTTGTTCTGCTCAGGTACTAGTGGGTGATGTGTGGTACCATAGGCCAAAGGAAATAACTAGAAAGTTTTTCAGTTTTTAATGGCAAAAAGGATTCCAACTCTACTTCCTTTGTACATAGGATCAGAGGATAAGAGACTCAGAATCGGAAAAAACCTTAAAGAATATCTTGTCCAACACTCTCATTATAGATGAGGAAACAAAGGCCAAGAGAGTTGAGTTGACTTGCATTCTTAGATATCACTTACAATAATTCAGTAAAGACAGAATCATACTTTTCTTCATGTACAGTATAGAACACCTTATGATTTGCAAATCAACTTCCATTTCCATTATTTCATTTAAACCTCACAACAATCCATTAAGATAAAAAGGATAGTGTTCTAGATTAGGAAACCGATGCCCAGAAACCGGAGTCTTGCCTGAGGTCATATGGATAATAAATCACAGACCCTTCCATGGATACAACTATCATGTGTCGGCAGATGACTTCCAAATCAACAAATCTACACCTCATCACTTATCCATCCCTCATCTTTCCTGAGTTCTAGTTCTAAATCACCAGCTGCCTACTGGATATCTCTACCTGGAAGTCCCATAAAATTTACAACTCAGAGTGTCTGAAATAGAGTTCACTATATTTCCCTTAAAAGCACCTTCCTCCCAAGTTCTCTATTGGAGATCCTCAAGACCACCTCCTTCACCAGGTCACCCACATTTGAAACCTCAGAATCATCTTTGGTTCTACCTCTCACCCAGGTCAATTAGTTGGCAAATCTTATCAATTTTAGGTCTAGGACATCTTTCATAACCACCCCCTTCTCCCTACTCAACTGACCACCACCATCGTTCAGGCCTTTTCATGACCCCATTGACCAACTGTCCACGGAACTTTCTTGGCAAATATTCTAGAGTGGTTTGTCATTTCCTTCTCCAGTGAATTAAGGGAATCAGAAGTTAAGTAACTTGCCCAGGGTCACCCAGCTAGTAAGTGTCTGAGGTCAGATTTAAACTAAAGTATTTCTGACTTTAGGCCCAGTACTATATCCACTGAACCATCTAGCTGCCAAAAAATTGTATCAATCATCTCTTAAAAGGAATTCTTGTTGCTGTTTTTCCTGTCAGTTTAGACTCTTTATGACCCCATGTGGGGTTTTCTTTGCAAAGATACTAAAGTGGTTTGCTATTTTCCTTCTCCCGCTCATTTAACAGTTGAAAAAACTGAGGCAAACAGGATGAAATTACTTTCCCAGGGTCACATAGCTGTAAGTGTCTTAGATCAGATTGGAGCTCACATCTACTGGACTCCAGTCCTGGCTCTTTAATCTACCTCACCATCCTGCTAGCCCTCAGGGCTCATTACCTCTCACACAGGGTATTGCCTCCTAATTAGTCTCCTTAGAGTCTCCCATTATTTTCCTTCTCCAACCTATGCTCAATACAACTGCCAAGTTGACATCCCTAAAAACATAGGTCTGACTATATCACAGTTCCAAAAACTGCAAGGCTTCCTGATGTTTTCTGAATAAAATAGAAATTTCTTTTATTATTACTGGTTGGATTTTACTTATCAGTGTACATAGTTTCCAATTGATGGAAAGTAACCTTCTCAGGGATATTTTGTGTTTGTTTTTATGTGCTTAGCTCTGAGCACAGCATATGGCACCTGAGATCATAGTAATTAGACATAGAAGTTGTATCATCCAAACTTCATCTTACAGATAAAGATACTGAGAGGTGAAATGACTAGTCAAAAAGTGACTTGCCAAAGGTCACATGATCGTTAAGTCTTTGAACCCAGGTTCTCTGAATCCCAATAGTATAATGTTCTTCCCACTATCCTTTTATACTTCCCTATGATAGGTGCTTAATGATTATTGGTGAAATCAGGTGAACTGAATCTCAGACCTGGAAGAGCCATCTAGTGCAAATCACTTAAATGTGAAAAACCTCTTTAATACACCTAACAAGTTCCCCCATAAATGCTCTATTGTTCCTCAATGTCAGATTTCTGATTTTTTTTCCCACAAAGACAGAATTTTAAATGTAGTAAGGGTTGCATTTGAACACACATGGGGATGGGCCTACAGGGCTATCATGTGGTACAGCTTCCCCTGACCACTTTTTCATCCCCAAACACTTAAACACAGAGCATATATTCCTTGAAAGTGATTAGGATAAAATGTTACGGAAATTTGAAGATCTTCCCTGACCCTTAATAGGCCCATGTGACCCATTTTGAGCTTTGGCTGGCTCAGCCCACAGCCTGAGTCGCATAGAGCTGATGGTAGGAGGAGCTTGCTGAACAGGTGGAGCAGGAAGGGTGGGACAGGAAGAGAGAGTGAGGTAGAGGTGGGAGACAGAAAGGCAGAGCTAAGGCATAGCCACTAGTCTGAGTGAGAGAGGGTGGAATTTTGCCTAGAGGAGGTTTGTGGGGAGGCCTAGTAGAGGGAAGGCTTGGGTCGGTGCTCCCTGTATTGGTAATGTTAACAAACATTTTGTTACCATGGTGGAATTGGCTTTCTGGTATCTGAATAAATATTTTGGTTTCATCTGTGGGGAATAGAGTTTATATTTTGCAAATTTACCCAGGAAATAAGCCTGCATATCCATAGTGGCTACTGTGGGTATCACATTGGCATTACATGGTCGAGATCAGCTCATTTCTACCTGTGCTCCATGGAACCTGTACCAATCCAACTCTACTACTGTTATAGTTGGACAAGAACCCAGTGGTCATCTAATCCAACTTATTTCCTAAATAATTCATCACTTAAAATACCTGACAAGTAAACATTCAGCCTCTGCTCTGAGGGGGAACCCATCACCTCCCAAAACTGCCCATTTCATGTAGAATATTGCTAGGAAGCTTTCTTCCAGTTAGCAAGCATAAATTTGCTTCTGCAATTTCTATACATTTCTCCTTTATTCTGCCCAATGGAATAAAACAGAACAAGTCTACTATTTTTCCATATGACAGCCTTTCAAGTATTTGAAGACAGTTATTTAGACCCCTACTGTTATATGACATGGAATCAAGGCTCTTCAACATCCTGATTATCTTCCTCTGGACACGCTCCAGCTTCTTAAATTGTGGAAGCCAGAAATGAATACAATGTCCACCTGGATATGACTAGGGCAGAGTACAGAGAGTCAATTTCTCCTATACTCCTAGAAATTATGTCTGTCTTAATTCATGCCAAGATAACTACTTTTTTGGCCACCATGCCACACTGCTTGATCCACAGAGCTTGCTTCCCACTTTTCAAACAAGCAGCCATCTGACTATATATATCCCCCATCCTGTACCTGCAAAGTCATTGAGAGTCCCTGAAGATTATTGAACAGGGGAAGGGCTTAAGCCAGATTAATGTTTTAGAAGGATTTTTAGCAAACGTGTGGAAGATAGTTAGAAGCAGGGAAGTTATTGTGATAACAAGAGTATTAAAAGGAGTTGGGGATAATTGTGTTGGAGGAATATAGGGAATAAGAACAAATGGAAGATGTTATAGAGGTAGAACAGACAGGATTTGGTAACTGATTGGATAAGAGAAGGGAGACAATGTCGATAGCTGAGAGCAATCCTGAGCTGTGAACCTAGGTAAAAAGTAGGATATTGTTGCTTTTCATAAAAATAAGATAAAGAAGAGAGGTTTTGGATGAAAGATAACAAGTTCTGTTTTGGACGTTATGAGTATGATATCACTTATGGAACGATTAGGCCTGGAATTTATCAATAGAGACATGATAATTAAGCTTGTGGAAGTTGATAAAGTCCCCAGCTAGAGAAGAAAATCTAACAGACTGAGAAGTAATGAGGAAAACCAGTAGAGAGTGGGGACAAGAAAGGACGAGGAGGAAAGTGCAGATGTGCACAGTAACAGCCACATTGTTAGATGACTGACTTTGAAAGACTTAGCTCTTCTCAGCAATGCAAGGACCTAAAACAATTCCAAAAGACTCATGATGGGAAATGCCATCCACATCCAGACAAAGAAATATGGAGTCTGAATGCTCTCTCTTTTGGTTTGGTTTGGTTTTTTCTTTTTCATTGTTCCTCCCATACATTCTAATTCTACTATACAACATGACTAATGTGAAAATATATTTAATAAGAATGTATATGTGAGATCTACAGTGGATTGCATGCCATTTTGAGGAGGCAGCAGGGGAGGGAACAAGAGAAAATTTAAAACTTATAGAAGTGAATGTTGAAAACTAAAAATAAATAAATTTGTAAAAAAAAGAAAGAAAATGCAGGAGAGAGGTTAGTCAACAGCAACAAAAGCTGAAGAGAAGTCAGTTCAGTTCTCAAAAAACATTTACCTACTAGGTTCAAGAGTATTATGATAGGTAGATGCCAAGGATACAAAGACCTGTTATATCCCCTAGTTGCCTTCCTTGAAAGCAAGTTCATCTTTTTATCTTGAATGCCTAAAGAGATCCTAAGCACAGAGTGGGCATTTAATAAATGTATGTTGCACCAAACTGGATGCCTAAGAAGAGTGGGCAAATTAACACCTTGACCAAACCAACATTACAGATTATTAAATAGAAAATATACTCAGTGATATCTGAACTGATAATTTTTCTGGTAGGAAAAAAAAAACACAACAACCCAAAAACCTCCAATTAGTAAAATCAGCCTAGAGGGGATAGGGAAAGTTTTGGTTTTCTCAGCTTGAAATGGAGGAGGCAATTCTTAAGCTACAGTATTTTTACATGGGTCTCCACTTCAAAGGCAAAACTCTAAGGTGGCAGAAGAAGCCAAGGAGATAATCAGGCAACTGGAGCTGTCCTCACCTGAAGTGGAAGAAGAAAAATAATGTCCCACAGAAATCTTTGACCCAGAAAGCATCCCCAAGCTTCCTAGAGGATTTTTATTTTTAGAGAAAATATGTTCCACACCTGTCTAGCAATTGTCTCTAGTCCCAGCCTGGCATATCCCTAGGGATAAGGGAGTGGTCTGTCAGGTATGCAGCCTGAGACAAGAAATCATCACCGAATCCACACTGAGTGTCTAAACTCCAGAGAAGCTTGAAATGCACTTAGAACTTTTGGAAATCCTTGCAGGATATGGACTAGTCAAAACCCAGTAGTACATACAAACACATAGATCAGAAAATGCTTGAGGATCCCAGAACTGTGCAGCTTCACTGACTCCTTTTAATGAAACTCATGCCTGGCTCCTTCCTTCTCCCCATACTCCACTGCTTTGTGTTTGAAAAGTTTGAAAAACGTTATTAATCACCTGGTTGTTTTTTACTGTGTAAATATGCTGAATAATCAGTTCCCACCTGAGTAGAAATGTAGTTCACTCTCCTGTGGCTGTTGTACTTGTTCCCTCACTTCCTTCCCCCCAACCCCCCCCTCGCCCCCATTCTCTCCCCACCAGCCAAATCTTCAGTGCTGGTCAGCTTTCCCTTCTCACACAAGTCCTTGACTTCATTCCTTTGAAAGAAGTATGACTTTGCAATCTTAAACACATTGACCAAAAGGTTATATCATTACCACAGAATCTCAGATCTGGAAAGGACCTTAGAGGTTGGATTTAAGGGACTTTTGGGGGACTGTGATATTTTTTTTGCTCATCTCTGCAGTCCTATCTAAGGCATGAACCCATTCCACATTATTCCTTGCTGGAAATTCTGATCAAAACCTTTAGTACTTTCTGTTCACTGAAATGACAAAACCCACCATCCATTCTTAATCTTTCAGGGTTTCTCATGATCTCTAGCAATTCAGCTTGAAAAGACAAGGTTTGTTTTCTGATTTCAAGGTATAGTCTGGATCACTGACTCCCCTTCTCCCAGCCCCCACTATTACTGCTTGCAATTCTGACTCCTCATCTAAGAATTCATAGAAATTGTATTGTTTTCTTCTGTGGGACACACAGGCATCTAAATTACAGAGGGAATTCTAGTTTATACTGAAAATACCAAGAAAACTTGAATGAAGGTAATCATATATATTTATGTTGACTTTAAGGTTTAAGTTTAGAAGAGAGTGCCTTAGTTTTTGGTGTAGCAAAAATCATGCTATATGTAGACTGAGAAGATATGGGTTTAAATTATGGATCTGCCATCCCCTACCTCAGAGGTTTCAGGCAAATCACTCTATGAAGTTCATTTTGCTTATTTGTAAAATGCGCAGTCTGGACTAGAAGTTCCTCCCAGCCTTAAATCTATGAACCTAAGAAAACTAGTTACAGTAAATACACCTCAACGAAAAGAACTCTAGAACCCAGCATAGAAAAGGTTACCAGCAGCATCAATATCCTTATGGATTTGCTTTATGACCCTATCACGCCTACCTTATTCCCTTATTTTGAGGAGGCAGCCTAGCTAGAGGAGAGAGTATTATTCTTTAGGTATGCTGTGTTTTGTTGTTGTTGTTGTTTTTTAATGAACTGTCCTCTCACTGTCCCTGCTACTCCACTATTCCTTACAAATATGCATAGCTCAGCAAAAAAGAAAAAAACCATATTAACCATATCTGAAAATGTAGATCTTTTTCTGTGTTTTAGTTCATCACCTCTCTGGCAGGAGGAGAATGGTGTATTTCATCTTCTGGGTTTTGGACTGATAGCTTACTACTTCATTACTCTAAGTTCTAAAGATTTGTGGAGTTGTTTTTCTTTATGATGTTGTCACTGTATAAATTGTTCTAGTTCTGTTCACTTTGCTCTATCAGTTCATAGACATCTCAATTTTCTTGGAAACTCCATTTCATTATCTTATGACACAATATTTCATTACATTTATGTACCATAATTTCTTTAATTATTCCTTGATAGGAGGATATTCCCTTACTTTCTAATTTGGGGTTATAGTTTGGAGCTGCTATAAATATTTTGTAAATAATAAGTTAGCATTTATATATGCCCATATATGTGCCAGGCACTATGCCAAGTGCTTTCAAATATTCTCTCAGTTGCTCCTCACAACAGCCCTGGGGGGTAGCTGCTATGACTATTCCTGTTTTAGAATTGAGGAAACTGAGGAGAATAGACCAAGTTTCTGAGGCTGAGTTTAAGCTCATCTTTTTAATTTGAATTTTCTTTAATCATTAGTGACTTGGAGAATTTTTCCATAGTATTGGTGAATATTTGGATTTATTTCCTTCCAAACTACTTCTTCATATCCTTTAGCCATTTCTCTATTGGGAAATGCCCCCTTAGTCTTATAAATTTGAATCAGTTCCATATATAACTTGGATAAGAGACCATTATCATAATAAATTTGTTGCAAAGATTTCTTCCCCAGGGATCTGTTTCTCTTCTAATTTTAGCTACATTTAATTTGTTTGATTAAAAATTAATTTTATGTAATAAAAATTATCCATTTCATCTTATATTATCTTCTCTATCATTTATTTAGTCCTCCTATCTATTTAAATGAAAGGAAATTTCCCTGTCCCTGCCCCCCGCCCCCGCTCCTCTAATTTATTTATGATGTGACCTTTTATATGCTTGGAGCTTTATCTTGCTATATGAGATAAGGTTTTGGTCTAAAATCTGTTAGATTGCTAAAGATCATTGATCTTTGTATCAGCAAACCTGGGTTCAAGGCTTGGCTCCAAACGATTACCCAGTATTACTTGATTCCAGACAAATCACTTCACCCCATTGAGTTTTAGCTTTCTCATCTAGAAATTGAGAACAAGAACATTTACACTGCCTGCCATATAGTAAGAGCTTAATAAGTGCTTGTTGATGGACTGTCCACCTATTGTTGTGAAGAAAGTGCTTTTTAGTGCTAGAAAAAAAAAATCAGATTACTACCCTCCCTGCCAGGGACAGCATTCTCACAGGCTATCAGTTCTCACCATATGTGGACTTTCCCCTGAAAGGCACAGGCATCAATCACTAGCATAAGACATCCTCAGACATACCAGAGTATGTTCATGTTCCCTTCTCCAAAGCAAAACTGAGGTGAGTCTAGTTTAGACTCCTAGAATTTCTCAAAAGGCAAGTCTAAGAATGGTCCCTAAAGTCTTTACCTCTGAGAGAGTTAAACCAGAGTTTTAAAAGTAGTTGTCTACAAAGTGCACCATTATTTCTGCTAGAGCTGCTTGTTTCCTCTCTCCAATTAAAGTGACATTGAAATATTTTTCATGGTTGAAGGATCTCAACCTGATGTGTCTGTTTGATGGGTGTGCCTTAAAGCAAGGCATCTCTTTATCTCCATTTCAGAGTAGATTGCTAAAACTTCATCTCTAGTAGCTTACCAGAATTGAACTACTTTGAAGGAAGTGAGAAAATGAGTTAAGGGTAAGAGAGGTGTGAAAAGCTTCGGCAATAAAATGTATTTATCTAAGAACCCTAAAATAGGAAAGGACCTCCACCAGCA
>CM053769.1:420387740-420407337 GCA_028658325.1 Potorous gilbertii
GGATGGTGCCTGTGAGGGCTGATCTGAAAACAGGCTTGGTCATATGGCTGATACTCCCACTCTTGTGGCTCTTGTGCTCATCTGACTGCTTGTGGCAGTTGCTCAGCAGTTGTTGCTAATGCTTGTGAGGAAGGTGGGGCCCTTTTTCCACAATGATTTCTTTCCTCAATGATGTCTGGCTTGGAAGCAAGTCTGTGGGAGAAGGAGCTAATGTTGCTTCAGCTTATAAGGGGAGATGGTAGTCAAAATGGTAGTGGTTGTGGTTTAACTTGGCTGACACATTCTGCTTCCTGAGCCCAGGACAGAACCTTGTGGTTCAAACACAGAATATTTAAATTATATAAATCTGTGCTCTAGATAATTCTATAAGATAAGCAGTTATTGGAAATGTACTGACTTGCATTGCAAAGGAATGTCCTCACCCAAAAGGACATATACTAATGACAGAACAGTTCCATTCCTTATCTTTATCTTATCTTAATAAGATCTGATCTTGTCATGTCATTTATCATATTTTATCATATTCTATCTTATAGTTTAATCTTTCATTCTATACTTAAATTGTAGTTGTAGTTTTACTTCTATTATAAACTTGTATTTTAAGACTAAGGCAAATTTTATGTTCTGACCCTGCCATTTTGTAAACATGGACTCATTTCTCTGAACCTCAGTTTCCTTAAGTGTAAAATGAATATAACTAGAAATGTGTTATTTTCTTCAAAGGATGATGTAGTGAATTAATAGAGAGAATAGAAGTCAATATATTTTGTAAAGTGAAAAGCCCTATAAAGATTCAAGATGCATGTGATAATGCCTGTGCCTTCTGAATCTTAATTGGCTTGCATTTCCAATTTGCTCTACTGTCCTGTGATCTTTGAACCTCCAGACGTACCCTTCAGTCTTCGCCTTGTGTTGTAGCAGGCCAAGTGTCTTTCATTCATTTCTGTAAGCTTTCTCTGAGATCCAGGTTAAATGAGAGAGGACAGTGGGTCTGTCTAGCTACATCCATGTTGAATAGCGGTGGACGTAAATTACTAGCCGTAATATGACCTTAAACTCTAGACAATGCTCTTTACAAATTGCTCTTTCTTGGATCTTATAACACTAGGGGTAAGGACTGAACCTGCGATTTCATTGACATAAGCAACTGTTGGGTGAAAAAGCTCCTTCCGCCAATGCAGATGAGCACTTTCCCTTATCTTAGAGCATTGCCCACTCATCGACAGTTAAGTGTGAGCTCAGCCTCCTATAATTGGAATGCTTCAGAGATGAGACTTGAACCAAGGTTTTCCTGCACAGAATTCTATATAGTACACCACACTCCCTCTTATTATGATGACTGCTAAAATTCTTACAGCACTTTGAAGATTTCCAAAGTCTTTTACTTACATTATTTCATTTCAGCCTTGCAACAGCTCTGAGAGGCAGGTATCACCATCATCATTAACGACAGCAACAATGTCATCATTTCCAATTGCAGATGAGAAAGCAGAAGCCCAAGGAGGATAAATGACTCACCCAAATTCATATAGCTAGGTAGTATCAGAGATGTAGATTTGAACTCACATCCTCTTAACTTCCAGTTCAGCATTTCCCCCCTATACCAGTGCTTATACATCTGTAAACTACATTGTGAATATTCTTTCTTTGAAACTCATGATAATCCTTTAAGGAATCAAGGGTAAGTATTATTATTTGGAGAGCTGGAACTAGAATCCAGGTCTCTTGACTGCCAGGCTAGGGCTCTTCCCTCTAGAGTACCATGTCTTTATGCAAACCTAGTATGAAGGGTGAGGCTGGAAATCTCCTTCCAGGGAATTCCCTCCCACTAGCAATGTTTCCTAGGAAGCAAGCTACTTATTCCACCTAGATTCATTAACATTGCCAGCCATAGCTCTGCCTCTGCTCAATTGGATTAAGTTCCCACCCAGCATTCCTGCCAAGTCCCAGACCTGACAAGCAGCCTTTGTGTCCTTGGCAGTTATGGGGAAGGCCCTAGTGGGAGTCATTAATGTTTTCATAAGATTTATGTCTTTTTTTTCTATTTTTAGTCAATCAGTATCAATAAAAGCAATCATTCAAATAAAAAAATAAATAAAAATAATTGTACCTGAAACCAAAAAAATCCCAATAGTTTCCAATGTGTTTTAGAAATGCATATTATGTTTGCTACTAAAATAGCAAATATTGTGTAAAAGCTAAGCTAAAATGCGATCCAGTAGATAAAGAAGCAGGACGTGGATAGTTAGTAGGCTTTGGAGTCAAGTTATGGGTTCAAGTCTCGCTTCTGACAAATATTGGCAAGTGATCTCAAAGAAGTCACTTAAACTCTCAGTGACCTGCACAACTCTAAAACTATAAACTGCAAAACAAATTACAATCTGCTTTGATTGATGGATTTCTCTACGTCAATAAAACTATAGGTCTAGACAAAATAAAAGTTTTAAAATGAAATTATTGGGTTTGTGGAAAAAAGTCAACCATTAAAGTGCTATTCCTAAATCACAGATCTGATCATGTTGCCACTCTGCCCTATTCAATAAACTCTAATGGTTTCCTTTTGCCTCCAGAAGGAAATAAAAGTGTTGTTTGGCATTCAAAGTCTTTTGCAATCTAGCCCCACTCCTATCTTTACAATGTTCCTATGCCTTACCCTCCAACACTCTGATCCAGTGACACTGGCCTCCAGGAGGGTCAATGCTCCATCTCTTGGCTCTGGACATTCTCTCTGGCAGGTCCTTATATCTGGAGCACTCTTCCTCTCTCACTCTGCTCTGGGATCTCCAAAACTTCTTTTCATTTCCAACTAAAGCCCCACCTTCTACAGGGAGTCTTCCCAGGCTCCTCTTAATTCTAGTACCTTCTCTCTCTTAACTGTTTCCCATTTATCCTGTATATAGCTTCCTTTGTATACATTTGGTTGCATGTTTGTCTCCCCCACTAGATTGTAAGCTTCTTGAGTACAAAGACTGCCTTTGTATTGCTGGAACATAGTAGGCACTTAATAAATGTTCATTGATTTATTGAATTCTAAATTCTAGAATAGAATTAGAATTCTATTGGGGTTATCAGTCAACTAACATTTATTTAGCATCTTCTCTGTGCCAGACACTGAGGATACAAGCATATTTATTAATTTGCATTATTGTACATGTATAAACCATATTAGATTATTTGCCATCTCAGGATGGAGATAAGGAAAGAATGGAGGGATTAAATTGGAACTCAAAACTTAAAAGAAAGTGTTAAGAATTGTTCTAATATGTAGTTGTGGGGGGAAAAATATCAAGGAAGAAAAGAAAACCAGTCCCTGCTGTGAAGCAGCTTACACTGTGATGGGGTCGGGGGTGGGATGGGTGACAACACATAAAAGGAAACTGAAAAGTGAGGAGTAAGGGAGAAGGCACTCACATATGGGAATGTAGGGTATGTCTGGAGAATCAAGTACATGTGGTCTGGGCCCTTCCCCAAAGAGGTTCTAGGAAGAACTCAAAAATTTGTGAATGGGCTTCTACAGTATTAGCGAAAGGCAACTGAGTCCTGGTAGTATAATCTTGGTAATCAGGGATTGTGAATTGGGATACTCTTTTAGCAATTAGAAATTTAGATATTTATATTGATAAATACAATGAGTCATAGAGTTCTTCATAATTTTTGATCCAGTCATTATATATTAAAACTATACCCTAAGGGTGTTATTGAGAGAAAACTACTTGTACAAAAATATTTTTCATAGAACAATTAGCAATAGCAAAAACAATAAGAAACAATACAGATGTTCCAACACAAGGTCAGGAGATGTTTGAATAAATTGTAGCGTGTGAGAATATGTGGTTATATGCTCATAATGGAATACTGCTATATCATACTTCAATGCCATGTCTGTGAATCCCTTTGTAAGATCATTTCCTTTAATGAGATAGGTTACCACTTATGCACACCTCCTTCTCCTCCTGGAACACTCTTCTCCACTGATGCCTTGCTCTGTACCTGTAGGTATTATCTACATCTCAATGCAATACTTGGTCTATCTATTGGATTGTCCCTTGAATTCATTATGTGAATTACCTGCCTACTTTTCTGGTAGACATGTCTTTGATGACATATCTTCTGGTTTCATTTATATCAAGAATGACTACTTTTCTTTAGGACAATGCCAACTTAGTCATATTTAGAGTACCAAGAATTAAATTTCTGTTCAGACACTTTAACACTTCAGTCTCTTTTGCGGTTTCTATTTCATTATTACTAAAAAATCAGAAGGGAACCAAGTAGGACTGAGGGGTTGATTTGTATGTTTTCTTTGTTTCACAGTTTGTTGTGGCCACCTTCAACACCTAGCAGCCAATCTACTGATGGCAACTTTCTGCTCTGAGCTAGCTTGGTCTTTAGAAATCAGACAGAACCCATTGTAGCAGGCTGAAGGTTATGCCAAAAGAAACAAAAGTAATGAGACTATAAATATGTGTAACAATCCCTTCTCAGATTGCTTCCTTCACCTGCACCAGCCCTGGCAGGTTCAGTGCCTAAAGGATGCAAAAGCATTTACTCAATCAGCACAGCAAGAACAGTACTCACAGAAACTTTTCCCTCATAATCTGGAATGCACTCTTCACAAGTAAACACATACACACACACACATACACACACACAAGAGGTCACAAGCTTAAAGTATAATGGTTGTGATGTATATGTGTAAGAAATACTACATGGCCAACACAACTCAAAACTGCAGGGCTTTGATATTTTTTCTTTCTTTGGAAAGTTCTCATAAGGATGAGGGTATGGCATCAGCGATGCATCTATTGCTGGAGGTAGTGGAGATACTACCTTCACTCCTCAGTTGATCTATCTCTTGGTAGGAAATGGTATCATTGCTAAAAAAGGAGGCTTAGGTTGTTCTGCCTCTTAGGGGGTGCTGTATCACCTGAATGGGTCAGTTTGCTACTGAGTGGGTCAAGAAGGTCACTTGGTTACACTGCATCTTCCTTTAGCTCATCTGACAATGACTTGGACTGGGCAAGTTTCTCAGTCTCTGGATTCTTACTCTAAATAGGGCCAGATAAACCAGTCTACCATTGGACCGCTGCTCCTGGATAACACTGGACAGCCACTCCATTGCTGGGAGGCTGCTGCTAAGCGGGTTGTTTGGTTGCTGGGCTCTTCACAGGGGTGACATCTCTGCCAGATATTCTGAACTTCTAGACTCCTTGGGTTCATTCTTCAATGTGCAACTGCAATCTTTTTGCACTATCAGTCATTGGCTGAACTGGGTGATATTTCATGCTGGAGCATGAGGATGCTCATGTTAGCTGGAGCACTTCAATGCTTTTTCAGCTAGGACAATGATTCTAGTCTAGTAATGGCAGAAGCCTCTCCTATTTGAACTGAACAAAATTCTGAGATTTGTTACCTTTAAATAAGAGGTGAGGAAAATCAACTCTTGGCCTCAACAATTATCCCTGCTTCAAAGCCTCCCTCATGATTCCTAAACAGCCACAATTCAATCAGTTACCATTCCAAGACTCTTTTTAGGGTCTTATGTAGATAGGTGACTAGGGCCAATGGCAGGAATTCAGTTTGTGCCCTACAGAAAAGTTCATTGTTTCACTGCCTCAGATCTTTCTATGGCAGGGAACATCTATTTATGGATCTGAAGGATTTTCTCTTCAAATTTCATTGTCTCTGTCCTTTAGCTTCTCCAGATATTTAGCTTTTTTTAATTATTGATTTCTACTTTACAACATTTAGTTTTACAAGCATTTGAATTTTAAATTTTCTCTCCCTCCCTCTACTCCCCCTTCCCCAAGACAATGTGCAATCTGACATAGACTCTAGATATACATTCATATTAAACATATTTCCATATTAGTCACATTGTAAAGAAGAAATATAACCAGGAAAAAGAAGAAATGGAAAAAAACAAAAAAGAGAGAGAGCAAAGAGGATGTTTCAATCTTCATTAAGACTCTATAATTCTTTCTGTGGATGTAGATGGCATTTTCCATGATGAGGTTTTGGAGATGTATTAGAACCTTTCATTGCTGAGAAGAGCCACGTCTATCAAAATTAGTCATTGTACAATGTGACTGTAACCATGTACAATGTTCTGCTGGTTCTGCTTCCCTCACTCAGCATCAGTTCATATAATTCCAGGTTTTTCTGAAGTCCACCTGCTCATCATTTCTTATAGCATAATAGTATTCCATTACATTCATATACTACAACTTGTTCAGCCATTCCCCAATTGATGGGCATCCCCTCAATTTCTAATTCTTTGCCACCACAAAAAGAGCTGCTATAAATATTTTGTATATGTATGTACTTTTCCCATTTTTATGATCTCTTTGGGATATAGCCCTAGAAGTGCTATTGCTGGGTCAAAGGATATGAACATTTTAATAGTCCTTTGGTATAGCTCCAAATTGCTCTCCAAAATGGTTGGATCAGATGTTCAGCTATTTTATATGGATATCATATTTTATATGTCAATATTTATGTGAAGTGATATTGTTAAAAGTAAAGTCTGAAGATTAATACTATGTAAATTATAATAATTCTAGCAATAACAAATCTGGAAAATATGCAGAAAGCATACACAAAAGTCCTATTCTGAGGTTAATCATAACATGGAAGCCACTCTGAGTTCTTAAAGTCATGCCAGTGAAGCACAAGCTATGGCATGTTTGAACTCTTGATGTAGAAATGACAGGAATGATGGATTAAGTAGTAGAAAATGAGGTTAAAAGTAACAAATCTTATACTCATTGACTTGGCTCATTCCCATCAAATGCTGACTATACAAAAGATGTCTACAAATAGAGATCAGCAAGTAAATCCATTTACCAAGGAAAGAAAAACAAAAATTAGAGAAATTATACATATTAAATTATACCAGAAAATACACAAGAGTGATAGAGATCTTTATGAACTCTTTTTAGAGTCTTTACAAGAGACATGACATCTTAGTTCAAACCAAAAAAATTTTACTCAAGGCAAAGTTTTTTCTATGAAATCTTTAGAGAAGCAAGCTCAAAATCAGGCACCTCTTGAAGAACGAGTTTCCCCTTTATGTCTGCAGCTGTCATGAACTTTCATTTATTTTTCATGTCTTTCCCAAAGATTCTCTTCTCTCTCAAAAGGTCTCTAACATCACATCTCTCAAGAAAAATTGATCACCAATTCTACCCCTCTTACAGTTAGGCAGCAGTGAGAACCTGAGAAGGCCTTAGCCTAAAAGAGCCAGGGTCTCCCATCGCTTCCTGGGCTATCTCCAATCATCCTGATGAATATCTGGCCACTGCATCTAGATTCTTCTGGAGGAAATATTGAAGCTTGGGACCTTGCACATCCTACCTTCACTCAAATCAAAGTGATGTCATCATCTCCCTGATGTCTTCTTTGAGGATGAAAGACAAACACAACACAATTACAACAACAACAACAAAAATTATAACCTCAACATCCTCTCCACAAACTAGGAGTCAAATAGCCCTCTGCAAATGTTGGAAGTCCATTTGCATCTGTAAATGAGCACATCCTAAAGAGTCAATACAACTGAAGACCTATGCTATAGGTTCTCCAGCTCTAGCTTTATATTTATGTATGCTAAAGAGGAGACAGATGAAGGCAATTATTACCCAACCTTCAAGGAACTCATGGTTTGGTAGTGTAGATAAGAGAAATGCAAAAATAGTGAGGCACTCAAGAAGGAGTGTAGCAAAATAGCTGGAGAGCTGTGTTTCAGCCCTAACTATGATGCAGACTGGTTGTATGACTCTGGGCAGTTCCCTCTAAGTCTTCTAGGAAACTCTTGAAACTTGATGGCATTTCAGAGAACATGTCCAACTGCATTGGCTGAGGGAGTTTCCTTTTCTAGAAAGTGTTTGTGCCAATGAAATCCCATGTCTAGATCTTCTTCCAAAATATAGAGGTATAAACACAAAGTGTTGAGGTTCTGAGGAGAATTTCCTCATGAGAAAGACCTTTTGATTCCCTGGATGAACTCTGTGTAGCCATTTGTTAACAGCCCCCTGACTACTCAGATTTTGGTGCTCTTCCAGTCTGGTGGTGTATGTAGGTCATTGTATTATTTTGTTCAGACAGTTGGAACCCTGTCTGTTGAATCTCCGTGCTAATTTCTCTGCTTGTATTTTCTATGCTCACTTCTTTCCTTTTATCTGTTAATTAAAGTAAGATTGTAAACCCTTTTAAAGGTGTCTTTTCTTTAAAAAAGCAGATCAAAGAACCTGTGCCACAAGGCACCATGTGTTCTGGTGTGCTTGCTACTACACTCCTTAAGAGAAAGGAACCCATGGACACATAGTGTATATTCCTGAATACCTGGCAGAAAGCTTCATGGCCCATTTGGACAGCAATGTTTTCTAGCAGAGAAGGAATGACCACTTGTCAGGCATGTCATAGTAGAGATTTCTTTCATGTATGTGTTGGACTAGAAGACAATTGAGACATCTTTCAGCTCCCAAATTCTGTGATTCTGTGAATGAAAAGAAAACCGAGACAGGAAGATATTTTATTCACATGTATTCTTGTCTGCTTTTCAAAAGATTAGAGGAATCTTGAGTACTTTTCACAGGAAGCTAGTTGCACAATGGATAGAGGGATGGACCTGGAGTAAGGAAGATTTGAATTGAAATACTGCCCCAGACACGAGCTGTGTGACCCTAGGTAAGTCATGTAAACTACCTGCCTCAGTTTCCTCATCAGTAAAATGATTATAATAGTAATCCCTATCTTCCAGTCTTGTTGCAAATATAAAATGACATAAAATTTGTAAAGTGTTTTGCGATAATGATGATGATGATGATGATGTGGTAAGAGCAGTCTGGAGGTAGTATAGTATATGAGAAGGGGGATATTAGTGGAAATGAGGTAAGACTAAAAACATAAAGAGGGGTCTGAATTGGAAAGGGCCTTCAATGCTAGGTTAATGAGTTTGGGTTTTATATTCAATATAAAAACATATAGATCTGGAGTTTGGAGGTTTCTTCACATTATAAACAAGGAAACAGAGGGGATGCTCAGCCATTGAATGCTTATATGGGGTACAATCATCAGAATCATGTTATACGTCAATGATGGCTTCCAAGAGGGGAAAGCAGGTTGTTAAGGTTAAAGGCAGAGATTATTCAGGGGATTGGCACATGAAAAGACACAGAAAAAAGGATAAGTAGGTCATGAATATGCCAGGCAAAATGGAGCTGGGAGAAGAATGAGAAATGAGTTTTGAGGAAAGACAAGAGGACAAGGATAGCTTTTTTGAGGTTTGTGATGAGGTTTCTAAGGGACAGAAGAACTATCCCCTTGAGCAACCTCATGGACATGAGAAACTTCATTCCTGCTTTCTCTGTGGTCAGCATTCTGCTGAGCCAAGTAGAAGATGAGATATTCAGCAGAACGCCTTAGCATAAGGGGCAAAGCTTGTCCTGCCAAAGTAATCGTTAAAAAAGGTAGAGAAAATGCTGCTCTCGGGCAGGAGATTTAGAATATCAAAACTCTGAACTTCATACTGATGGCTTCAAGAGGAGATTTTCAGTTCATCCCCAATTAACAAAAGGCTAAGATCCCAAAACTGAGAATTACTGATGGAGGTATTTCAAACCAATCCTCTCCAAATTAACTCCAAGTAAAAAATACTTTTTCCTACTAGAATTTTCAAGACTTTTCAGAAAGTAAATTTTCATTTATTTTGAATCAATATATACTAGCAAGAAAGTTTATATAATTACACAATGAGAATTAACGTACACCTAAGCAGTTCATGGTTTACGACCTGTATGACATCTAAACCAAATACAAGGCAATTAGTAAAATGGAGTATTGGTGAGCTTAATGTGAATTTTGTTAAAACTGGATCACTAAGGTTAAAATGGTACTTTAGATAGTGGAATTATTATAATTTGTTTATTTGCATTACCAAACTTACCCAGAATTTGTTTCACTTCATTTGTTTTTTTTGTAGGTATAGTCAAGACTATTAGGGTTTGTTTTTCCTTTCAGTACTTTGAAATAGGAATAGTTAAATCTGGGGAAAAATATTGCATTCAATGGACCTCTCAGGTTTTTGTTAGTCCTGGAAAAACAGGGCCCCTCAAGCAAACTTCTGTAAGTCAGACTCCTTGTATAGCATGTCTTGCAGTGGAAACACTCAAGTGTCCATGCTGCTGGAAAAGTAGATTATCTGGTCACCAGGGGGCACTGTGCCTGCAGAAATTGGGCTGCTGTCCAAGATAGGGTTTTCAACAACCTTTCTGTGGTGGCATTGATGGCATCACATCCTCCTTTTGGTTCTGAGAAGAGTGGGAACAACATAATAGTTGATTAATAAATACTTTTATAAATAAATTGAAATGAATCCCTTTGTTTCTCTTGGCCAAGGGAACTAATTAAAATTATAATACTTCTCATATTTACATAGAATCATGGATTTAGAGCTTAACGGAACCTTAAAAATGATCTAGACCAATTTCTCCATTTTATAGATGAAACAGAGACCCAGGCAAATGAAATGATTTTCCTGTTTACACAGGGAGCAAGTATCAGAGTTAAGATTTGAATTCAGCCCTCCTGCAACAAATAGAGAACTCTTTCTAGCATACCATGAAGGAAATCTTATATGTTGTTTCCTCTTGTAGGATATAAACTCCTTGAAGGCAAACTATTTTATTTTTTCATGGGGCAGGAGAAGGACCTGATCAATGTCAGGATCAACTTATTTTCCCTAAGCCCAATTGATAAAATGACAGAATGTCAGGGATAGGAAACAGTGTGGTATTCAGGTCTCAATCAGAGTGTGAAGAAATAGTTATACTTCATTACCCTTTTAAGATATAAAGAAGTTCTTCTGTCAGGCTTAATGGAATTAGCTAGCCAATGACTGGCTGAACCATCAGACAAAAGGAAGGCACCGTACTTAGTGAGAGAGTAGGGCAGGAGATAGATCTGAAGAACATGGGCTCTGTGAGTCGAGTCAGTTCTAGTCATCTGGAAATCACTGTTGTGTCACTTGCCCAGCAAAAATAAAAGGAAAGAAGCATGACAAAACCAAACAAAGGAAAGGTCATTAGGGCCAAGCAGAACTGGAGGTCTGAGTTGTCTGTCTGAGTCTTAAGTGTTCCCTAAATGTACTTCTCTACAATTGTATCCAGTATGACTGTGTGTACAAACTTCTCGTTGATCATTTGTGTAATTGTGTAAGAGTGTCCCTGAATCTGTGGGGATAATATTTTGCTACTATTTTTCATTTGTAAAAGTTTAAAAATATTTTGCAATCACTTGTTATCTCTTCTTCCCATTTCTTCTCCCTTGATAAATAACTTTAAAAAGAATACTGTTATAAAAATGTGCATAGCCCAGTGAAAATGAAAAACAGAAAAACAATCCCCATATTGGCCATGTCCAAAAAAAAATGCTTCATTTTGAATTATCTACATGTTGGGAGCCTATTCTGTTCTACTTCTCTATTTTTCAACCAGAACCAAATTTTTAAATGTTTTGTGGTATAGTTTGTGTTATAACTGCTCTCCCACTTTTTAAAATTACATTTCTTGAGATTCTTGACATTTTGTTATTTCACATGAATCTTACTATCATTTTACTTAGCTAGTATGAAAGTCTTTTGGTTGTTCAATACAGCACTGAATAAGTAAGTTAATTTCAGTGGTATTATAATTTTTTTATGGCTTGACTTAACAATTAGCTATTAATATTTTTCCAATTATTTAATTCTGTCAAATTGTTATATGTATTCTATAGTGTTGTGTACTTGGATTCCTATAGTTACTAGGTGTGTCTTTGTGGGTAGACTTCCAAAAATTTTATGTATCTTGCAGTTATTTTAAATGAAATTTCTCTTTTCATTACTTCCTGAAAGATTTTGTTGATAATATATGGGAATGATGATTTATGTGTAATTATTTCATACTCTGTGACTTCACTGAATCCATTGATTATTTAAATTAATGGTTGATTGACTCTTCGGAGTTTTCTAAATAATAATATTTTTTGTAAAATACTTGATTTTTTGTGTCCTCCTTGCTTTGCTTTTTTCCTTGATTTCTCTTCTTTAATTTCTATAGCTAGCATTTCTAGCACCATGTTAAATAGTCAGCATTATAATTGGTATCCTTGCCTTACCCCTAACCTCATTGGAAAGGCCTCTAACTTTTTTCATCGTGTATAATGTTTACTGTTGATATGAAATAATCATTATTTAATATATTAGAGAAAAGGTCAATTTGTTCATATGTTTTCTATGGAATTGGATTTTGTCAAAAAATATTTTCAACATCTATTAATATAATCATAGAATTTTAATCATTTGTTACTAACATGGTTGATTATGTATATGGTCTTCCATGTGTTGAGACAACCCTGTATTCCTAATGCAAATCCAACTTGGTTACAGTGTATAATCTTCATGACATGTTGCTTTAATTGTTACATCAATGTTCATTAGGGATAATGTTCTACAACAGAGGTGTTAAATACCTGGCCCATTTTATAACAACATTCTTAAGTATGGTCAAAACCAGATTAAAATATAATTGGGAAATATATCCTAAAATAAATTCTCAAAACAATTAAACATCCTTGTGTATGGATTAGTGACCGCCATTTACTTTCTAATTAATATTTTATTTTTTTCCAATTACATGTAAAGATAAATTTTAATACTCATTAAACAATTTTTTGAGTTCCAAGTGTTCTCCCTCCCACCCTCACCTCTTCCATCCTTTCCTACCATGGCAAGCAATTTGATATATGCTATATATGTGCAATTCAGTAAAACATATTCTCACATTAGTAATGTTGTGAAAGAAGAAACAAATCAAAAGAAAAATCCGTGACAAAAATAAAATAAAAATAATACTCTTTAATCTGTACCCATAATCCATCAAATCTTTCTCTAGCTGTGGATAGCAATTTTCATCATGAGTTCTTTGAAATTGTTTTGAGTCATTGCTGAGTATAGCTAAGTCATTCACAGTTGATCGTCGTACAATGTTGCTGTTACTGTGTACAGTGTTCACCTGGTTCTGCTCACTTGACTTTGTGTCAGTTCATGTAAGTCTTTCCAGGTTTTTCTGAAATCCCCTTGCTCATCATTTTTTATAGCACAATAGTATTTCATTGCATTCATATGCCACAACTTGTTGAGCCATTCCCTAATTGATAGACATTCCCCCAATTTCTAAGTCTTTGCCACAACATCTAAAATCATGTTTACTACTCTTGATTTGAGTTCAGTTGTAGTATAATAGATTTTGCTCCAACTTATCATTTGAACTCTATGTAAATCTTTATGTTTCAAGTCTATCTCTTGCAAGTAACATATTATTAGATTGTGTTTTATAATCCATTATACTTTTTCTTTCCTGCAGCATTCTTCATGATAATGAAGATAGTTTTATTTAAAAAGAAAGTTTACATGACACTTGTGATTTATAAATGAAATGGACTGTATCTGCTATGTTGTCTCTTTCCTCATTCCATGTTTTTACTCTTTCTTTCTTTTCTTTTGATCTTCCCTTCAATTCATTCTTCCTTCATTTCATTCTCCAACATTTGAATTATTTTTTCTCATTACCTTTACTTTTCCTATACTCTCCCTTTCCCTGTCTTTTTTCTATATCCTATTTCTCTTCTGAGTTTAATGTAGTGATTTCCTTCTTCTTTCTCCAGTTTCTACCTCATCCTTCCCTTCTTTGTTTTTTCTCAAGACCATCAAAATAAGGAAAGCAATGATCTTCCCCTCTCTATCATATTTGTTTTTTCTGTAGATCCTGATTAGGGTTCAGAGAATATCTTTGTTTCTAATTTCCTTATTAGTATATAAATAATTCATCCCTATATAGCCTCTCTCACCTGAAGAAATTTGTTTACCCTTCTATGTTTTTCTTGCCTTTGGCACTTCCATTCCAAAATGTCTAATCAGATCTATCCTTTTCATCATGAATGCTAGGAAATTATATTTTTATATTAATGATCAATTTTGTGTCTAAGATTATACTTATTTTGCTGCATAAGTTACTCTTTGTTGTAAGTTTTTAACTTACTTTACTCGCTTTCATCTTATTTTATCTAATTTTGTCTCACTCAATTTGGAATATTCTGTTCCAAGCTCTTTTCTCTTTTACACTAACAGCTGCCAAATTCCATGTGCTTTTTACTGTGGTTTCTTGGTGTTTGAATTCATTACTTTTAACTGTTTATAGTATTTTTTTTATTTGCCCTGGAAGGTCTGCATTTTGGCAATGACATATCTGAGAGTTTTTATTTGGGAGTTTCTTTCCTGAGATGGTCAATAGATTCTTTCTAGCTTCACTTTGCTTTTTCAATTCTAAGAATTCTGAGAATTTTCACTTATAGTTTCTTGAAATATGATATCCAGGCTTTTGTTGCTATTGACGAGGATGATGATGATGTCTCTCATTGGTTAGTTTTCCAGAACATTTGATTTTGATATTATATTTCTTTCATTTTTTTGTTTTTAATTTTGTGGTTTTGCTTTAATATTTCTTGTCATCGCCTTGAATCATTTTCTGTATGGTTCATTCTAATTTTTAGAGCATCCAGTTCTTCAGAGAGGTTTCCCTTGTCTTTACCAAGGTATCAATTTCTCCCAAACTTTGTTTTTTTCAAGGTACTCTTATAATCCTTGCAACCAGGGCATTTTTTAAATTTGAGACTTTAACTGGACCTGCCATGAGATCACTTCTTCTTTAGAATTTACCTTTTGAGTCTTTCTTCATGCAAAATGTTTTCTCAAGTTACTTTGTGTCTCTCTTGGTTTGCTCTAATCGATGTCTAGACTGATCTGATGCATGTGTGTGTCCTCCAGTCAGATTCTATTTGTTACCTTCCTAAATGGAGTTTTCAGGTCTTTCCTTATCTTGAATGTGAGGGCTAAGATTAGACTCCTCCTTCAAGAGCTTGCTGGGCTGATCTGTTACTGGGCTCTATCTAAGGATTCACTGTTGCCACAGTCCCTTCCCTTCTGCTGCTGTGCCCAGGAAATGTTGTGTTCACTCATGCTGGGCTCTCATTACAGGGCCTCCCTTTTTCACAGGGCTATAGAGCTGCCCCTTGTGGTAGACTCTGCCTGAGACCCTTTCTCTTCCTCCTTTTGATGAACTCTGGGGCACACTAATATTATCCCAAGATCCCTTTGCTCCTGTATAGTGTGTGTACTCATTGATCCTGAACACAGAGATAAGAGAGGCAGCTAGGTGACTCAGTGGATAGAGTACTAGGTCTGGAGTCATGAAGATCTGAGTTCGAATGTGGCCTCAGAGACTAGTGACTAGGGTTTCTAGTGTGACTCTGGGCTAGTCATTTAATCTCTGTTTGCCTTAATCTTTTGGAGAAGGAAATGGAAAACCACTTCAGTATATCTGCTAAGAAAACCCAATGAATAGTATTGACATGATATGGTCCGCAGGATCACAAAGTGTTGGACTAAATAATGATAACAACATAGTGGCTAAGACTCGTCTCCACTTCTGCAGGAATTGTTTGGTCTTCTGTCCTATCATGATCCTTCCTAAGCTATCAGTATGCTGGGTTCTGCTCAAGACCTTTCTTCTGTGGTAGAAGTTCCAGGACTTAGTAGTGTGACATAGTGGAAATTAAGTTAGAAGACTTGAACTTCAATCATGGCTCTACCATTTATTAGCTGTGTGACTCTCCTAGGAGAGTCACAATAATGTAGTCTCTCAATTTGCTAATCAATAAAATGGAAGACTTGGGTTATATGCCTTCCATTTCAATTATCCTCTGGTTCCACACTAAATTCTATCTTCCTTTTACCTCATTTCAAAATGTAGGTATTTAGTAAATGTTTGTTGAATGAATAAAAATATAGTAGTTGTTTTTTCAGTCTTTTTCAGGATGTCTTGGTAGGGAGAAACATAGAGTCTGTGACAGCCAGAATTAGACTGGGAGTTCCTGGTGAGCAAAGACTTTTTCTTTTTTGTCTTTCTTTGTATCTCCAGCACAGTGCTTCACACATGACAGATGCTTAATAAAGACTAACTGACTGATGAACTATCTTTTTACTGGCTATTACCCCATATTACCCCATGTTCACATAGACTATTTGTTCCTGACCTGGGGGAGAGCATTCCAAACTCATATTGGTCTCATCAGCCACAGTTAGACACACTGAAATTTGATTCTAACATAGTGTTGTCATTTTGGTCCTCTTTCGGAACAAAGTACAACAACCATAACCAACCAGCCCTAGAGAGTAGAGGAAGATAGGAACTCTCTCATAGATCTTCCTGTCTGAACTCTTCCATGTGGTCTCTTACCTTATGTTTTAAGCCAAGCATCTCTTGTACTGAAGTGGAGGGACATGTTATGGACATGGTTCTACTAACTTTTCTTCTTCTATTAGTTCTGTTGACTAAAAATAAAATCTGTAGCAATTCCTAAAGTGTTTAACTTCTTACTTGCCTGTAGTCTGGGGACTAGGTCAGAGAATCTTCTGATACTCTAAGGCTTAGGGGTTCAAAGGATAAAATTTATATTCCATAGTCATCATGAAGTAGTGTCTAGAGAGCCTGCTTTGGCAATAGAAAATACTAGGTTCTGATCCTTCATCAAGCACATTAAACTCTTTTATCCTGGGCAAGTCTCTTAGATTCTTTGTGGTTAAGAAGAATGTGTTGAAATATGCTGTGCTACAAGAAAAAATGAATATGAAAAATTCAGAGTATCATAAGACTTGGATAAATAAGATGTGGAATGAAATAAGCAGAACCAAGAAATCAAGAGACAGTTTTGCTTACAGCTTGCATGACCTAGAACAAATTAGTTTTCTTTATCAAAAAATGAAATGGATACATTAGACAGCCATTAAGGTCTTTTTCAATGCTAAAACTCTGATCTTTCTATGACCAGTACAGCTTCCTCATTTACAGAGAATTGATATCCAAAGAGGGTAAGTGACTTACCCAATGTCATTCAGCTGTTAGGTGGGAGAGCCAGGATTTGAAACAGATCCTCTGATTTCAAGCCCAATAGACATAGACAACAATATATCTAGATACAGCAACAAAAGTCAAGCAAATGAATTCTACATAATTATTGTTCTAAGTTTGATCACAGAAGAGAACAGAGAAAATATACTGCCCAGTCTTGGTTTCAGAGGTTGTCAAGCTAGGTCCATGTCTGGGCTATTTTCTTTCTCTTTCTTCTTTTGGCTTTTTTTTTTGCAAGGAATTATTTGCTGGATAAGGGAGGAATGAAGAATATAATTGAAAATAATGTGAAATAGAAGGCAAAATAAAAATAAGATGTTTTTAAAAAGTAGTATTGAATAAGCAAACAGATTGGGCGGATTAGATAAATATAATATTTTAAACTTGTACTATAAGGAGTCTCTTTTTCCACTCCCTCAAGCTGGAGCAAAGTTCTAGGGATCTGGTTCTAGCCCTGACCCTCTTGTGAATTCCCAGTGATTGGACTTTGGACAAGCCACTGAAATTCCTCTCAATTGAAATGAAATCTATCTTTTGTTCTTCCTGTATGATTGGTATTAAAATCACTTGCATTTCTTACCCTCTCAGCCCTTACTCCACTATACAAATGCCCTGTATGTTAAGCATATTGGCAGAGAGATCCCAGGAAAGTAATTTAAACTCTTGGTTATCCACACAACTGTCTAAAACCGTAAGCTGCAAAACAGATGATAATTTGCCCAAAGAGGACAAATGACTTGCCCAATACCATTCAGGTTTTGGATGTCAGAGCCAGGATTTGAACCAGAACCTCTGATTTCAAGCCCAATAATTTCTATTACACTATATTAGGGTTAGAAGGAGTATTTTAACTGTCAGTGATGTGCTTATTGTATGTGTAGATATTAAGAAGACAGTTAAAATAGTGCCCTTTGATTTGTTCTGATTGTAGTTCAGAGTTTTTATAGAAAGGCTATGCTCAGTTTTATCTTCTCATATAAATATGTACATTTCCTGATTTCCATCTAGAGAATCCTCTTCTAAGTCCTGGGGATACAAATTCAAGAAAGCAAGATAATCCCTGTTCTCATAGAGTCTTGAGAAAAGTGGACTCATAATTGTGGGGTACATGTGACAAATGGGTAATTCACAGCTCCTGGATGTTGAAAGTCCTTTTCTATATTTTGTGGGATGCTCAAGAAATTTCTGTTAGTCATGATGTAGTTCCCTGTAGGATTCCATAAGTCTAGTCTATCCTTGGCTACTCTCAGAGACACTGACATCAGCTGTCCCAGGGTGGGATAAAGGTAAGGTGGGAGGAGAAATGATACTAAGAAATAATGGAAACTTACAAAATTCAAAGGGAAGATGTCAAGTCCTCTGGACCCTTTGAAACTCACATCATCCTCTTCTATCCAAAGGTATATGTGGGAGGGTAGAGGGAGAGAAGATCTGATCAAGTTGGAATCTGAAGTCTCTCCTTCTTTCTCCTAGGGAGAAATAGAGAAACTCTGTTCATTTTAAGGGATGTGCTGGAAAGTGGTAATTGTTCCAGTGTCTGGAAATCCATCCCTTTTAAACTTTCTTGATAATTTGATCATTGATAGACAGTCCTTATACTTGGTCCAATTTCCTCATCCCATCCACTCACTGCTCTCTCCTGGTTCTCTTCTTACCTTTCTAACTGCACATTCTCAGTCCCTTTGCTGGAACTTCCTTCAGGTCTTTCCCAATAAATGCAGGTATCCCTCAAGGGTCTGTTCTGGCCCTCTTCTTTTCTTTCTCTATATTATTTTGCTTAGTGATTTCATCAGCTCCCATAAATTCAAATCCTATGTAGATGATTCCCTGATCTATTTATCCAAACTTTGTCTCTGTCCAGAAGTCCAGACACATAGCATCTTAAACTCAAAATATCCAAAACAATACTCATTCTCCTGCTCCCCCTCTGCTAAAAAAAACCCTTTCTCTTCCCAACTATTGAGGTCACCATCATTTTTCCAGTCATCCAGGTTTACAACCTTAGTGTTATCCCTAATTCCTGGCAGAGTAGAAAGATGCATATACTCTAGCACTTTTCCCACAACCCACTAAATACCTGTAGAAAATAACTCTCAACAAATTCTAGAGCAGCAGAAGCCACAGAACAACAGAATGAGGTTTGCAGCCAAAGGTAACCTGGAAGGCCAACAGGAAAGGTCTATCTCATGGGACGCGAGCCCAGCGCTGGCCATGTGGCACTTGAAGGAACAGGACCAGAGCAGACCTCCGAGGTAGAGTTCCCAGAAGGAAGGGTCCCAGATCCCTCAACCCACGAGTGACAAAGAAAGCTCCAAAAGTCAGTGCGTGAGGTTTTCCCAGCTTGGTGAGAGGAGAATGGGGTTCCTCCAACAAAAGCCCCAGGTGATGGCAGCAGAAGTAGTAGCAGACTGCACATAGCTATGGTGACTGGGAAGTAACCTGGGTCCATTGTCCAGGCAGCTCAGCTTACAGTCTCTGGTGGTAGGGAGTAGCTAATCTAAACCTCAACCCTGAGTGATGGCCCTATCCCCACCCAAAGCCCTGGGGAATTGAGCAGCTGAGTCAAATCTCAGTCTTGAACATGGTACTGG
>CM053769.1:420407837-420429959 GCA_028658325.1 Potorous gilbertii
CATACCCTTTGACCCAGAAATATCACTATATCCCTGTATCCCCAAGAGATTATAAAAATGGGAAAGGGACCCACATGTACAAAAATATTTAAAGCAACACTTTTTGTGGTAGCCAAGAACTGGAAATCAAGGAGATGCCCATCAATTGGGGAATGGCTTAATAAATTATGGTATATGAATGTAATGGAGTACTATTGTGCCATAAGAAATGATGAACAAGAAGACTGATCTGATGCTGAGCAAAAGGAGCCGAACCAGGAAAACTTTGTGCACAGCAATGACCACAGTGTGCGAGAGTTTTTTCTGATAGATTTGGAACTTTGTAATAACACAAGAACTTACTGAAAAAAAAAAATCCCAATGTCGATTTTCTAAGGCAAAATGCCTTCCACACTCAGAGAAAGAAATATGGAAGTCATTCGCAGAATGTAGCAGATCATGTTTGAATGTGTGTGGGTTTTAGTGTATATGTTTTGATTTGTTATATGATTTCTTCCACTTATGTTAGTGCGACTACATAGCATCACTATAGTGAAAATATGCTCAATAGGAAACTATATGTAGAACATATACAGAATTGTATGCTGTCATGGGGAGGGAGGGAGGTAGCGGGAGGAAGGTGTGGGGGGATAATAAAATCTTAATTTTAAGGAAGTGATTGTAGAACATTTATAAATAAATAAAATTAAAAATTAAAAAAAAAAGATTTCAGCGACCAGTAATCCAGTAACAAGGATTTATATCCTAGAGAACAGAGGTCCTAGCAAGTCTTCCCAGTGGGCTATGCTCATGGCTGACCTGTGAGAGAGCCTTGAGGAATGGGGCAGACATCTTCATCTATGGAGATTCCTGGGAGGTAGTCATACGTATGGCTAAGTGGTCTGAGATCTGAGGATCGTAAGACTTGACAGTCAAAAATTCTCCCCTTTGGGGTAATGACCAGTGGAGAAATATCATAAATGCCACCTACTATATATGGTTATTTGTGAGGCTTGACAGTACTCATCAGAAATACCATATGCTAAACAATTAGAATGGAGATGTTACTAGAACTGTAGAGGTTACAGGATGGGTCCATTGCCAATATGGACACTGAGACAAAAATACCATGTTTGTGGTGGGCACAGAATCATGTGATCCCTCTAACTTAGGCAACAATATAACTGAATGGTTTTCAATTTGTCCCCAGTTGGTAAAAATTGGACTCTCCCAAACAGCTCATCATTACATATCTGACTAGCCAGTAAAATTGTCTAACCTCCCAGAAGCCATGAAAGTGGCAAATCAATGCCATCTTAGCAAGGGAAAGTGATATCTGGTCCAATGGTTTCTGGGATCGAGTCTCCACAAAGACTTATATGATAATAATGGATTAATTTGGGACATAGTTCCAGTTTACCCTCTCTAGCTTTTCCTCATTCCTTCCCCAGGGCAGAGGTGCCTTGGTGCCAACGTTCCATCAAAGGGCTTCAAGAACCATGGCGATGGGAAGCTCAGGTCCCCCCTACTTTATAGGCTTTCTTTTCTCTGGAATGGTTTAGCCATCCATTCCAAGAATGGGCTTGGGGGGTGGGAGGGGGGTAGAGACAAGATGGCAGAGTAGAAAGATGCATATACTCCAGCACTTCCCCCACAGCCCACAAAATAACTGCAAAAAATGACTCTCAACAAATTCTAGAGCAACAGAAGCCACAGAACAACAGAGCAAAAGAGGCTTCCAGCCAAAGGTAACCCGGAAGGATGTCAGGAAAGGTCTATTTCACAGGATGCTGAATGGAGCTGAGCCCAACCCTGGCCACACAGCACAGGGAGAAATAGGACTAGAACAGGTCTCCAGGGCAGAATCCCCAGCAGGGAGGGTCCCGGATCCTTCCACCCACAAGCATCAAAGACAGCGTCAAAGGTCAGCTGGGCAAGAGAGGAAAGGGTTGCTCCCAGCACTGGCCCCAGGCAGTGGCAGCAGCAGCAGTGGGTAGCTGGTGGCTATGGTGGCCGTGGCAGCAGCCTGGGTCCATTGTCCAAGCAGCTCAGCTTAAAGGCTCTAGGGGAATTGAGCAGATAATCTGAACCTCAGCCTTGAGTACAGTCCTGGGGGGAGGAGGAGCACTAGGACCCTCCTCTTAACAAAGGATTCAGAAGTCAAATAACTGACTGGGAAAATGCCCCCAAAAAGGGGAAAAAAATAAGACCATAGAAGGTTACTTTCTTGGTGAACAAGTATCTCCATCCATCCTTATGGATGAGGAAGAATAATGCATACTGTCAGAGGAAGACAAGTCTTCTTCCTCCAGTACCTCCAAAATGAATATGAAATGGACTCAGGCCATAGAAGAGTTTGAAAAATGAGTCAGCAGCTTGCTGCTAGGAGACCCCAAAAAATACTGAGAAAAATAACACCTTTAAAAATAGACTAACTCATTTGGAAAAAGAGGTCTAAAAAGCCAATGAGAAGAAGAAGGGTTTACAAAGCAGAATTAGTCAAATGGAAAAGGAGGCTCAAAAGCTCACTCAACAATATAGTTCTTTAAAAATGAGAGTTTAGTTCAGGGAAGTCAATGACTATACAATAAACCAAGAAGCTACAAAAGAAACCCAAAAGACTGAAAAAAAAATAGAAGATAATGTGAAATATCTCATTGGAAAAACAACTGATCTGGAAAATAGATCCAGGAGAGACAATTTAAAAGTTATTGGACTACTTTAAAGCCATGATCAAAAAAAGAGCCTAGACATTATCTTTCATGAAATTATCAAGAAAAATTGCCCTGATATTCTAGAACCAGAGGGAAAAATAAATATTGAAAAAAATCCACTGATCACCTCCTGAAAGAGACCTGAAAAGAGAAATATCCTAGGAATATTGTGGCCAAATTTCAGAGTTCCCAGATCAAGGAGAAAGCATTGTAAGCATCTAGAAAGAAATGTTTCAAGTATTGTGGAAATACAATCAGGATAACACAGGCTCTGGCAGTTTCAACATTAAGGGAATGAAGGGCTTGAAATAAGATATTCCAGAAGTCAAAGGAACTGGGATTAAAACTAAGAATCACCTACCCAGCAAAATTGAATATAATACTTCAAGGGAAAAAATGGTCATTCAGTGATATACAGGACTTTCAAGCACTCATGATGAAAAGATCAGAATTGAAGAGAAAATCTGACTTTCAAACACAAGAATCAAGAGAAGCATGAAAAGGTAAACAGGAAAAAAAAAACATAAAGGGCTTTCCAAAGTTGAACTTTTACATTCCTACATGGAAAGATAATATTTGTAACTCTTGAGATTTTCTTAGTATTTGGGTAGGGGGAGGGTTTACACACACACACACCCACACACACACACACACACACACACACACATAGACAGAGAGTATAGGTTGAATTGAATCAGAAGAGATGGTATCTATAAAAAAAATAAAATTAAGGGATGAGAGAGGAAAATATTGGGAGGAGAAAGGGAGAAATGGAATGGGGCAAGCTATAACTCATAAAAGAGATAAGAAAAATCTTTTTCAATGGAGGAGAAAAGGCAGTATGTGAGAGGGAAAAAGTGAAGCTTATTCTCTTCACATGTGGCTTAAGGAGAGAATAACATGCTCACTGAATTTGGTGTGAAAATCTATCTTACACTACAGGAAAGTAAGGGAGAAGGGGACAAGTGGGGGGAAGGGGATGATAGAAGGGAGGGCAAATGAGAAAAGGGAGTAACTGGAAATAAACACTTTTGGGAAGGGACAAAGTTAAATGAGAGAACAGAAAAAAGGGAGGACTATAGAATGGAGGGCAATTTAGTTAGTGTTACACAACATGACTATTATGGAAGTCTTTTGCAAAATGACACATACACACTCTGTACTGAATTGCTTGCCTTCTCAGTGGGGATGGGTGGGGAGGGAGGAAGGGAGAGAAGATGGAATTCAAAGTATTAGAAATGGATGTTGAGAATTGTTATTGCATGTAACTGGAAAATAAGAAATACAAGTAATGGGGTTTAGAAATTTATCTTGCCCTACAAGAAAAGAGAGAAGATGGGGATAAGGGAAGGGAGGGATGTGATAGAAGGGAGGGCACATTGAGGGAAGGGGTAATCAGAATGCAAGGTGTTATGGGGTGGGGGAGGGGAGAGATGGGGAGAAAAATTGGAACTCAAAATGTTGGGGAAATGAATGTTGAAATCTAAAAATAAATAAATAAAACTATTTTTAAAAAAGAATGGGATTGAAGGACAAAAGAATGGCATTGTTGGGTGATACCTCACTTTCTTATAGCATGGAGGAGGTGAAACTGTTGCTATATAATTATGATGAATGTATGTTTGTTGCATATCCTTATTATGTCACATCTAAGCAAACTTCCTTTTGCTAACTATTCAGTGATTTCTGAGTGCCTTCCTAGCCAACATGTCAATAATTGTGAGTCTCTGGATGGGAGTGGGAATAGGAAAGATGGGGGCAGACCTTCCACAGAAGTCTCTAAGGGATCAAAGATTTGTAGTTTCCCTGATGTGGCTTTCAGGAAAGGAGAGATTTTGGTGGATGAATATCAAGCAGGTGACAGTACTGTGAAAACCTCAGTATCAATTTATATCTCAGGATAGGCTACATACAAGAGACTTATGACCTAATTTACCACATATGAGCCTAATCTATAATGAAGAACTGTTGACTATGCCAAAAGTGCCATCTGTGCTGCAACATTGATATTCAGGGTTGTACTCTGGCTCCTCAGTTCGTTGTCTTACTTTACCTCATCGTATGAACCAGTTTGTTAAGTCTTCCTTAGGATAGGGTACAAAAAGCTAGGATTTCTGTCCTCCACGTTTTTTTATAATGACTTCTCTGTACTCCACATTTTTTCCTTTGTTCTTTTTCTTTATCATAACTCATTTGGGGGTGGGGTACAGAATATACAGTTTGCCTTAGTAGAGACTATTTTCCCCTTAGTAGTGACTAAGCCAAGATTGTCTTTGCCTTGAAAGAACACAAGTGGTCAAAGGCCCTTCAGAAGGTCCTTTACACTATAATACCATGAGAATGCTATATAATGTGATCAATATCAACCAGGCTTTCCACCTTCCCACCCTTTTGCAACAGGGATTATTTTTCCCTAATTGTCTCCTGCCTCCTTTGATCCAGCATCCTGGTCACCTAACTTTTCTCTCCAATACTTTGTGTATGCTCATCTCACTTTGATCAATGACCTGGCTTTGCTCTTTTAATGTGGAATATCTATAAGGAAGTCTTTAATTAGTTAGGAAGGTCATTATCCAACTAGAGTCATCCACAGAAGGGCAACCATGCCACATAGTCAGCTCCCTGCTCTAACTACTGGTACTGTTTTACTTTCTCCTTGTATCACCAGCATCTGGCACATAGTAGGTGCTTAATAAATACTTGCTTCATTTAGTGTGAGATTCATAGACTCAGAGGTAGAGGTCACCTAGTTCAATCTCTTCATTTTACAGATGTGGAAATTGAGGCTAAGAGAGGTAAAAAATGATTTGCCTATAAGAATTCCAATACAGATCTTGTAATTCCAAGTGCAATATTCTTTGCATTGTACCATGCTATCTCTATCCACCTTCATGTTTTATTTTAGCTCTCTGTTATAAAGCAGTTTCCTAAACATTGTTCTATTTATCCTTCTCATTTACATGATATTCCTGTTAGTCAAAGTAGCCGTTATAGGAATACAATCTCTCACTACTTATTGAGTTTCAGTGTTCACCGTGAGTGGGTCAATTACACATGGAAAATACTGTTAGGAACATCACTATTTATTTTCACTTTTGGTCCCTGAACTTGAGTTGATGTTAATAAAAGTCTTGATTAATTCTCCCTTTTCCCTCTTTCAAAGGAGGATACTGTACAAACTTAGCAACATATTCTTGAGGGTAGAGATTTTGTATTATATATCAGTGTAACATAGAATAGTTTTTCTTGAAGAAATTACTCAGTAAATCTTTGTTGAATTAATGAATGATAAATATTGGAACATCTATCTTTCTTTTTTCAAATTATAACAGAGAGATAATAGATTCAAAGGATGAAAGAGATTGTTTTATATATGAGGATGCTGAAGTTAATTTACTTGCCTGAGGTCACACAAATATATTGTAAATGGTAGGTGGTTGATACAGTGGATAGAGGGTGGGCCCTGAAGTCAGAAACTCACCTTCCTGAGTTCAAATCTGGCCTCAGACATTTACTAGCTCTGTGACCCTTGGCAAATTATTTAACCCTGTTTGCCTCAGTTCTTTATCTATAAAATGAGCTTCAGAAAGAAATGGTAAACCACTCGAGTATCTTTGCCAAAAAGAAAACCAATGAATGAAAACAACAAAAAATCCCCAAATGGAGTCATGAACAGCTGGACATGGCTGAAAAGAACCAAATGAGAACAGAAGCTGGGATTAAACCCCAGATCTTCTGACTCCAGAGTCAACATTCTTTCCACCACATCATTTAAAATAAAAGATACATTTAAAATACAAAAATGAACAATGAGAATAAAGAATGATTTAATTTAACAATTGAGTGACAGAAATACTAAATCCAGAAAACTGACAAATACAAGAAGAGAAATGCAACAAAAACTTGGTCTTCCTACCTTTAAGAAAGGGCTCTGTTTGCATCTGTAGCCTTATCTTAATCAGGTCCACAGGACTTCCAAGTCCTACTGAAATCACACCTGCCACCGTACTAGCCAGAAGTAAATCAGACAAGGTGCCTGTATCACTAGAATCTCCATAGCGGTACTGGATAAGGAACTTCTGAGTATTGGAGAAGACACCGAACACCACAGAGCTGTAGACAGCAATGCTTGCCAGCGGAAAAGACATTCCTTTAAAGAATCCCGTCACCTAACAGTGAGATAAATCAAAAGTTAATAGGAATATAAGCTTAAGCTAGATCCCAAAGAAGGATTGAAAAGACACATCTCCTTCCCTTTCTTCAGGAGTCAGAGACTATAAGTATGAAATAATGTGCACACTGTCAGATATGGGATATGTTGGATAGTGTAGTTTTGCTTTTTTTTTTTTTTTTTTTGCTTTTTTTAATCTTTGTTACAAAGGATAATTTGCTAGGAAACCAAGAGGGGAGGGAAATACTCAGAAAGGAACATGATATAAAAGTAAAAGATAGCAATAAAAGGAATTCTAAAAATAAAAGAATTTCAAGGCTTGCCTCACAGCTCTATGGTCTCTATATCTTTCACCTTACAGGGTCGTTGTTATTGTCCCACTTTCAATTGAAAAAGGACAATGACATCATGGGGTGATGTCTTGACTTGTGTGTAAAGTGGATTTAAGTGAGCCAGGATTGCACAAAGTCACCAGTCTCATTCTATTTTCCAGAGTCAGCAAAACCCAGCAGCAAGGCAAAAGTCATTCATGATGGCGTGGAATGCAGTGGATGACCTTGTTGTCTTCAATGTCTAACCAAGTTCTAAGTGCTCCACAGGGTATGTTTCAGCCGCCTTCATGGCTGCTGGAACAAATTGTTCTCATCTGCCTAAGTCTTCACAGGCTTGGAGTAGATATCCCCCTACCCTGTTGGCTACTCTCAACCTGTTTTGGCCTGTCTGCAGAGACAGTTTTACTGGGTTGTGGCTACTGTTCATACTACAGATTCTTGGAGTCACGGGTGAGAGATGGGTGATAAGTAGACACCAAAGGTGAATGAGTCACCCTGAAAAGGGCTACTATAGAGTAATTAGTGCCTAGTCCAAAGGAGTGGACTGGAGGCAGCTCACACTGCCTCACAAGATGCCATCGTTAAATTTTGAGTATGAGCGTTTATCCTTTGGAAATCAGCAAATATTACAAATGATTTGCTGTTTTGTTGATTCTCTAGACTTTAGAAAGTGATGGAGAAAATGTCAATAATGTAGATTAAACTTAAAACTATCTCAAGCATATTTTTTAACAGAAATTTAGTCATTAAACATATGCCAACATACCCTTAATAGCAATCTGACTAGGAGGTATGCGGAGGAAACCATTTGCCCCACAGCTATGGAGTATAAGGTGTGCCATCTTACCTCTCTGCTTTATCATCCTCAGTCTAGTATTACTTCATAGGCTGAAGCTGTTTGAATATAGTCTTACTTGCCCAGTGGAAGAAATGGTACGTTAAAGACCAAAAAAAGACCAAACATGTCAACTATATCCATTTGATCCCCTCTGTACTTTCTGATGAGGGCTAGTTTTATTTGCTCTACCAAAATGCCTTTGATATAGATGTAAAAATAAATATGATAGATACTCCAGGCCTCAAAAACCAGCCCACTCAATCTAGCTACATTTCATTTCTATCTACATCATTACTGTCTAGGTGAATATTTATGTTCTGTTATGGGAAGAGAGGGAACACAGAGTGGTAGTTAAAGAGCTGTTCTTGGAGTGAGGATAACTTGAATTTATGTCCTGCCTCTGACCCCTATAAGCTATATGAACATCTCTAAGTCATAACTTCTCAGATTCCCCTAGATAACTCTCTAAGATAGTAAATTACGTATGACTTTACAATCTGTGTCAATGGAAAGACTTCCCATACTGTGAGCTCCCTAGATAGATGAAATTATAGGATCTGGAAAATAAGAATAGAAAGCAAGAAATCCTAAGGATGACTTAGAGGTAAGAGTGGGGAATCAACCTATTCTAAGCATTTATTAACACTGGAAGGATCATACCCATCAATCGTGTGAAAATAATATAACTTTATTTTGAAATAAAAATTTTCATCCTATTAACTCTAATTTCTTCTCATTGTAGATTTTTTAAAATGTATTTCATCAATTGATGGATCCTGGTCTTAAATTCTGGTTCTAATGTGAAGCACCTGTCATGTGTTTAGCATAGAAAGTGCTCCAGGCCTTGGGTATAAACACAGGCAAAAATCGAACAGAACCTTGATATCCACTATAAGAAAGTACACTGGCTGTGGCTAAAGATTAACAGATATGAATGAAATTTGGATGAGGTCTAAAGAATGAATGGCTGAATTATTGCTGAAAACTGTTTTTAGAGTTATTAATTTCATCTGCGCTACATGATCGTCAAAGGTCCATTTTAGTCAATTTTTAGTTCCACAGATTTTGCATGATTTAATAAAATGTGATTATGTGTATGTACATATATATATGTATATGTGTGTATACATATTTATTCTTCTCATTAAAGATAAAGATGTTGGAAGGCCTCTAGGTTACACCTCAGTCTGCACCCACATGGACAATATTCTTGTATATGTCAAACGCAGTACAGGTACATATATACATACATATACATGTGCACATACCCAAATATATAACCTAAGAAGACCTAAGACTCTTCAGGGCCTTTCCTGTGAAATTGTTACTTTTCAGTTAAAGTACTCTCTTTGTTATGGATATCCACAGGAGCAGAAAGCTGAAAACAGAGTTTTTGGTGGGTGTGACAGTTACCTTGGGCATTCTGTAGAAACAGCCAAAATAGAGACAAGAAATACTTGCATTTTTGAGGACTCCCCAGTTACACAATGCTATGCTTTGTGAATGGAACCAAAGTATAAGATATATAGTTTCATTGATCAGTATTAGAGAGAAAATGGCCTTCATAAAGAGAATTATTGTGCTTAAAACTTTAAAAGATCTGCGATTTTGTGTTGTTATTCCTGGTACCAATGTGGGTATGCTTGGTTCCAATGCACATCAAAACCACCTTCATCTCAACAGAACGTTGTAAGAGATGACTGTGGCTGAAACAATCTGTCAACTCATAATAAGTATTCTAGGGATGTCTTTGCAAATAACAGGTATGGCACCCAGTGCCTCACTGACCCTGTCATTGGGCATATGAAAAGAACTATAAAGACTCACTAAAATAATATGTTTCATCCAATTGAACCAAATGACACAAGCCAAGTTATTTGACAGGTGCAAGTTACTATCTTTTGACTGAGGACACCTAAATACATTTTAAATAGCTACATTTTTTCCCAAGATATTCAAGAATAAAAGTTTTCCATTGGTATCTTAAAGCTTTAACAAATTATCTTTTACTTTTATATTAACTTCATTTCTTAAGATATCTTCTACCCTACCCCACAAAGCAAGTCATCCATTGTTCACAAAGAATGAAGAAAAATGCAATTCAGCAAAATGAGCCAGCACTTCAACTGATATTCCATATCCACGATCTCCTACCTCCTGAAAAGAAGGGAAGGAGGTGAAGTGCCTTAAATCTTTTCATTACTTTGAAGTCTCTAGTCACTTTTTCCTGATAGTACTAAATACCAACATACAGTATCTTCCACTATGCAGAGGCTTCAAAAATCTGCAATTCAACAAGCATTTAAGGACCTACCATATACTGTGCTTGGCACTGGGGAGACAAAACCAAAATGAAAAATAGTCCCTACCTGCAAGGAGATTACAGTATATTTATTTAAAGTCGAATAGTTGTGTGGGAGGGAGATTTGCATGTTTTCTTGTAGTATTGTTTAATCAGTTCTCTTCTGTTTATATCCTTGGGTTCTAGTACCCCAAGCAACCTCATGATGATGATCAATGAGTTTTGCTCTAGAAGTCAGGAATAAAAAAGTACCTGACCTTGGCATCCTCCTGTCCAGAATGAAGAGAAGGTATTAATATACAGTCCAGGCCAATAGCTCAATTAAAAAAAAAACCGCAACAGAATGGAATAGCCAGAAAAGATATATTAAACCTTCAAAAACAATGAGCATGGATGTCACTATGGTAAAGGATGTTCCATGCTGCAAAAAGTCGCTGGATACTCTGTCCCTTTGCTGCTTCTATGAAACACTTCACAATGAAATATTTTACCACATCCACTTTCAGAGCTCTTTTTCTCAGGCATGTATGTACATGATGAATGCACATGTGCTCTGTCTCTCTCACACACACACACATATACATACACAACATACACACATACACACACACGGTACTTACACCTTCCTTTTTAAACATAGTAAAAATGCAATTCAGTGTGTTTCGATATCCTGTTCCAGCTTGTAAGCGTGTCTGTTGAGAGATTTAGCAATAGTGAGAACTTAGAATTATAAGATCATGGAATGTTAGAGTTATGAGGAACTGTAGACATAATTAAGTCCACTTCCTTCATCATCTGGATAAGGAAAATAAGGTCTAGGAAGAGAAAACAAGTTAGATAATGTCCCCATATAGTAGCAAAGCTGGAATTGGAATTCAGACTGTGAAAGAGACACAAAATTGTATTCTCTGCCCTGAGGAAGTTTACAATCTATCTGGGAAGATGAAACACAAAAATATGACAAGTTAGCTAACAATTACAAGCATCTATGGTAATTGTAAAATGAATGAAACTAACCATCTGAACAATGAAATTTAGATAGGGAAATATCATTACAGTCTAGAGCTGCTAAGAGGAGCTTCATGGAAATAGTGGACGTTCAGTTGGGCCCTGAGATTACCTCACTTTCAGTCCTAAGACTCAGTGCAACACATTAACTCAATGGTGATCAATCTATTCCTTCTGATCTAAGCCCATGACGTAGGGGAGCCCTCTTCCTATGCCCATCCCTGCCAATGGCAATTGCTTCTCTTTTCGCTCCTATTTGTAGCTCTCTTATTCTAATCCTCCCTTTTCAAACTGCTCGCCATCTATTTTTCCTCCTTTCTTTTTTCTCCCCTACTTATGCCTGATCCTCCAGCGGCACAGATCACAATGACTTAGTTCCAAAGGCACAATAATAATTACTACAATGACGGCGATGGTAACTAAGATTTACAGTAGTTCAAGGTCTGTAAAGCACTGCACCTCCTCAGGTATTTTCTACAGCAACCCTGTGGCGTAAATACTACAGGTATTAAAGAGCTGATTCTAAAATTTCTGAGTAGAAAGAGACCTACCCAGTGGAGTACCCTCTAGAGATCTGTTTTTGGTCCTGTGAGATTTCATTATTGGCAATGGTTTGGGTAAAAGTATAGACAGTAATCTCATCAAATTTGCAGGTTATAGAAGATGACAGAGTAGCAGTAAAAAAAAATAGCAAAAGTCTAGTAAACAACTGCTCCAAACAGACCTAGAGAACACACTAAACTAAGTCCTGATTGAGAAACTCAAGAAAAAAATCACAAGTAGTCATTTTTTTCAGCCTGGGTTGACATAAGGAAACAAATAGTATTTCTCTATGACACTGGGGTGGAGTGTATCCAAAAATGGCTTCATGTCCAGGGAAGGGAGAGGTATTGCACTATGGCAAGAGGAGATACTCAATTCAGAATGAAGAGTCTAAATGTGCGCAGGGCACAGAAATGGCTACCAAATCACAGCTCTCTTATTCCCTACCCAATTCTGAGTCATAGATCCAGGACAGAAGAAGAACTTGGGCAGCATTACAGGGTGAGGAGTGATTGAAGGTATAGGCTGTGTACCAAAAAAGGAGTAAGCTCAGAAGCAAGGAGCAGCTTCATGGTCCTCAATCTAGGGTCTCAGTTCCAGCCAAATTCAAAGCTGCAGGGGAAGAAGGAAGGCAAGAATCCAAGACCAAAATGGAGCTTGCAGCTCTATAACTCTGAACTAGCAGAACTCCCCAACAAGCTGATAGCGGCTGAGTCCAGCAGTGGTCTATTGGAATTCCAATGGAGGTGTGTTATTCAGACCCAAACTCAGGTCAGGAGCTCATGAAACTCAAAGTAGAAAGACAGAATAAGGTGCTGCCATGAAACTGACCATTTTGGAAGCAATGACAGCTTGTAGATCCCCATTTTAAAGCATCTCTGAAATCCTGGAATAACCAAAATTCAATACAAAAAAGAAAACTGCAGCAGGACCAGCAGGACCAGCCCAGACATTTCCTCCAGAAGGGTATAGAATCAAGTCCTCACACAGAGTCTGAAGTCAGGAAGAAGAGTGGAAGAACGAATAACACCCCCAAAACGAATCTCACCATAAAAATGAAGATGGTGATAGGGACGCTCAAGACAGAAACTCAAAAGAGGAGAATGACTCCAAAACAACTATAAAGCAGAGCCTCAGATTAAAACAGAGCTTGGGAATAAGTTCAATTAGAATCTTTGGCAGAGGTAAAGCAAGATTTTTTTATAGTTTAAAATGTTTTTTAGAAATTAAATGGGTCTGCCACATTTGAAAAATAGAAAATTATAAAAATGGAAGAAAGACTCAGAAAAGGAATTAATAGCTTGCAACAAGAGATACAAAACCTTACCCAAACAACAAACTCTCTCAAAAGTAGAATGAGCTATGGGACAACAAGAAATAGTAAAACCAAGTCAAAAGAGTGGGGTCGTGGAGAGGGGAGAAAATGTAAAATATCTCATGGCAAAAACAACTTATCTGGAAAACAGATCAAGGAGATGTAACTTAAGAATCATTGGACTGTGGAAAGTCATATTACCAAAATATAGTCACAAAATAAAACTGCTCTTTTCTCTTAGAACCTGAGAGAAATATGGGAGTCAAAAGAACGTGCTATCTCCCAAAGGAAACCACAAAAGGAAAACTCCCAGGAATATTAGAGACAAGATCTAAATCTTCCAGATCAGATAAAATATTCCAAGAAGTCAAGAAGAGAGAATTCAAGTATCAATGAATAAAATACAATTTTACAGCCACAACTATTCAAGTATTGGAGAGCTTGGTACAAAATATTCCCAAAGGCAAAGAATAAAGGCTTAAAACAAAGAATAACTTTCCTAGAAAAGTTGATAGGAGAAAAAACTTATCTTTAATGAACTAGAGAATGTTTAAACATTTCTGATAAATAGTTCAGAGCTGAGCAAAAATTTTGAAGTACAAACCTAGGAATCATATAGAACAGAAAGTAGACTTACTCTGCATGGCCTCAGAGGGCAGCATCAGGAGCAAAAGGTATATGTTGCAGAGCCAAATTTAGACTTGATATTTAAAAATAAACTTCCTTACATTTAGAGCTGTCCAAATATGAAATTGACAGTCTAGATAGGTAATGGATTTTACTTCCTCAGAAGTCTTCTAGCAGTTGCCATGCATGATGAAGATTCTTTTTGTATGTCTAGTCACAGATCCATTTCAATTCAGATTCTGTGAAATAGAATCTAGAGAAGAAAAGTCTTAAGGGATGCAAAATTTTTATCTTAAAACGTTTGGAAGGATGCAATAGAGAAGTGGAGAGAAGTGGGAGCAGATTGATCCTGTTTCGCCACAGGACTAGGATCAATAGTTGAGCCTTGGAATGAGATCAGTTTAGGGTTAACACAGTAACAAGAATATCCTTATAATGAGGGATGTCTGTTCATTGAATGATCTTCTTCTTAATGCAGTAAGTAATGCAGTAATTAATGCAGTAATCCTCCTATCACTGAGGATATTCAAATAAATGCCAGATTGCCAGATGCCCAGGATACTGTGGAAGGCATTCTTGTACTGTGATGGAAGCTGTATACAGTGATTTCTGTTGTATGCCAAATTCTAAGTTTCTATTAGAAGATCTTGTTCATTTTATGCTTATAAAATTTAGCCTCCTAGATGGCTCCTATCAGTTATGTATTGAAATTTACTAAAATAAATTCTAACCACTAATTAGTTAAGTACTGCTAGTAATTTAGATGCTTCCATGAATGCTTACTGGCAGGCAACTGGTACTCAGTCCTCAAGAATCTTCTATTCTATCAAGGAAAACAAATCTTTACTGCTTTTAAAAATGATAAAAAAAAAAAAAAGCAAGTTTAGTGGTAGCACAAGTAATGTTGGTTTCATATTGAGGGAGAGGGGTGGTTCTAAACCTGATTTCATTAGTGTAGGGAACTTCCTCCACCACTGCAGATCAGGAACTCATATTTTAACTTTTAGTCTCAGAAAGTTATTTAGGTCGCAAAGTGACTTGTCACTAAATGACTTGCCATAGTCACATAACTAGTATGTATCAGAGGCAGAACAGGCCTTCCTAATTCCAAAGCCAGCAGACCATCTGTCTCACATCTTGATTTAATGGAAGCAATCCTTAGATCAGTACATTACAATGATTCAACAATTATGACAGCTCCTTAGACATAATTTGTTCCACTCATAGGGCATCAAGACCCCATGACATTCCTTCGTTGAATCCTAGTCCCTTCAACAGGCATGGCCATTTCCCATCATGTTCCTTGCACCTCATCTTTATCTTTAGGTCCATTAAATTAAAATCAGTATGGGGGACATGTAGAAGGAATATAAGCCAACATGGTAAGTGAAGTTCCTGGAAGGGTACTTTGTGTTGTAGGGTGATAACAAGGATGAAAAATCACAGGGTTTCCAAAATCCAGCTCATCTCAACAGTACAAACAACCTTGACTTTGAAGGAAAACCATTTTATTTAAAATCAAAGTCTGTTGTTTTGTTTTTTTTTAGTATGGATAATACTGAATTGGTATTGTTTCCTTTCCTTCAATACAATAAATTACTTCTGTCTAAGAATGTTTCTCAATGTACTGAAACCAGGAACAATTGAGTGATTAATTACTAAGAATTTACTTTGCATCAAATATTTACCAACAACTGTGATAGGTATTAAAACTGTCAAAGCAAAAATGAAGTAGTCCTTGATTTCAAGAAGCTTACATTCTATACAGTGAGACAACAATGATGGTGATTATGATATTAATAACTAGCATTTATATAGCATGTTAAGGTCTACAGAGAATTATACACATGCTATGTAGTACACACATAAGTGTATTATGCATTGATTTTGCATTAGACATAAATAAATCTAATATTTGCAAAGTTTATACAAGGTAATGGGGAGGGAAGAATTAGTGCAAGCAAAGTCTCTTAGAATATAGTGCTTCTATAAGAAGACAGGATTCTAAGAGGTGGATAAGAGGTGAGAAGCAAGTACATTGTAAGCAAGGGAAAGGCAGCAAGAGACATCGTATTGTATGTGAAAGATAGTGACTGGGCAGGTATTGCTGGATCACAGAGTGGTCCAGGGGAGCAATATGTACAAGTATGCACAAAATCCAGAAAAGAAGCCCAGAGTCAGGTTGCTGAGGGTTGTAAATGCTCAAGAAAGGCGTCTGAATATCCTGTGCTACTGAGAATAATAAAATGATGGAGGAAAAAACAGACAGAAACTCTAAGTTACCTCTTAGTTTTCAATCCCAAGAACTGGCCCAGAACTCTGCAAGGAATGTATTTTTGCAAACCTTTTAAATCTTATAGTGCTACGTAATCAGACACTATTGCTATTATATCAAGATGGCCCTACTCACTAATTATTTGAATTTTGGCATGCCACTTTACTAGTCTGGTCCTAATCTCTTCTTTTTCATCTATAAAATGAGGATAATGATATTTGTACTTTTTCCACAGAGTTGTTATGTGTATTACATGAGACAGTGGATATAGGGCGATAAATGTGTGCCATTTTATTTATTATAAAGCATGAAGTCCTGAAGGCTAAGTCAGTCAACTAGTCTACTATTTTAAGCCCCTACTATGGGCCTATTACTATGTTAAGTGCCTAGTGTGTATTAGTCACTGAGAATACCAAAGAAAAGCACAGCAGCGGGAGTGGGGAGGGGGGGGTGCGGAATATCTAATCTTAAGTAACTCACTATATAATGGGTAAAATAGCATGCAAACAACTATATACAAACAAGATATACACAAAGTCAGTTGAAAGTAATCTCATAGGGAATGCACTAAGCAGGACTAGGAAGAAGCTTCTTGCAGAAAGTAGGTCTTTAACAAAGGCTTGAAGAAAGCCAGGAAAAGCAAGAGGCAGAGATGAGGAGGGTGAAATTTCCTGGCATGGCGGGGAGGGGGTAGCCAGTGAAAATGCTTCAGGTAGGAGATGGAGTATATTGTTCAAGGTATAGAAAAGAGGCCAATGTCACTGGATTGCAGAATACACAGAAGAAAGAAGATGTAAGGAGATTGAAAATGTAGGAAGGGATCAGATCATGAAGGACTTTCAAAGATAAACAGCATTTTATATTTGATCCTTAAGGTAAGAGGAAGCCACTGGATTTTACAAGGAAATAACATAGTCAAACTTGTGCTTTGAGGAAAATCAGTTAGACAGCTGGTTTTAGGATGGATTGAAAGGGGGGGATCCTTAAATCAGAGAAATCCCCTAATAGGCTATTGCCATGGTCCAGATATAAGGTAAACAGAGCCTGCCATAGGTATCAGAGGACAGAGACACTGCAAAGGCAGAAACAACAGGGCTTGACAATTGACTGGACATGAGGGATGAGTGAGAATGAGAAGTCAAGGATGCTTGGCCTAAGAGAATAATGGCACTCTTCACATTAACAGGAAGGTTAGGAAAAGGAGAGGATCTTAGGCAATAGGTAATAACTGAGGGAAGACATTTTTTCCATTCTTTTCCCCACAATGAGCTTTATACTCTTACATTCTATCCTGAAAACACAAGCATCTGGTAATATCATTCTCATACACCATTTTCTAAGTTTTGCAAAAATCAGGCACACAGACTATTGTTCTCTCATCAGAAGTGCCTTCAGTTTCCTTTCCTCTTTATTCCTCTTTGATATTTCTCTCATGCACCCACTTACATCTTCATCAATAACAAGGCACCTAGGTGGGGTGGCTGAGTACCAGTTTCAGAATCAAGAAGCCATGAGTTTGAATCTAAACATGGTGTAACTATAGGCAAGTCACTTAACCTTATCCCTTCATTTCTTTATATATATAATGAGGGGTTGCATTTGATGGCTTCTAAGGTCTCTTTTAGCTCTAAATCCATGATACTTTGTTCTAAAAAGGGGTAGAAAGTCAACTTGACAATGCCCCAGAAAGGGAAATAGAGCTTCTAGACAGCAGAGTCCTTTGACTCTTACATGAAGACATTCTGAATTGGAGCCCCTTAGGGGCAGTGGGACCCACCCCAGTGCTTTTCACCCACACCTCTAGAAGCACCAGAAAGCATTAGGTTGGTAAGAGTCTTATCGTGCACAGAAGTTATTCTTTACCCTTCAAAATGGACAGGGGGAACTACATCCTCCATACCTTAACTGTGTCCATAGGATGACCCACAATGACACTTGTAGCACCTGTAGATGAAAAGAAAAACAACATGATATGATCAATTATGACTCCTTCCTATTTAACTCACTACATTGAAGGGCAAATCGGGTTAAATTCATTTCACAAAATCAACAATATGTTGCTTTGCAATGGGGAGGTAGCTGTGCCCTAAAGCGTTTCACACATAGCTTAGGCACTTACAGTCTGTGAGGAACTTTAAAATACCATTATAAATGTGAATAAGGAAGAGGCCAGGAAAGTACCCTCATGGTAACTTTTAGCAATCATATCCAAAGGATGATGGATATAGAATACTCATATAGAGGAGTGACCAAGAAGAGCCAGATGAAATGAACACATCACAAAGGATAAAGGCATTACTCTCTTTTAGGAGATATATTCCCATACACAGTAATGTTTATAACCTCCATTTGGGACTTTGATAATTCAAAGGGGAGAATTCCCCTTTGCCTCAGGAATATTGTAGCCCTCACCCCCAATCAAGGATATTTTATCAAAAGGGACCTTAAATTTTAGTTCTCTGTCAGCCAAAATATTTCATATTCTCTTTATAAATGCTCTTATTCATTCATTTATTCATTTATTTGTGTTTCTCCTTATTGGAATGAAAATTCCTTAAAGGCAGGGATTTTTTTTTTTGAGGGGAGGAAGGAAATTAGAGGTCTTTGTCTTCTTTACCTAGTACAGCATTTTAGCACAAAGTAGTTACACACAAAGTTTGTGACTTACAGATGACCTCTTCAAATACAAAATAAAGGCCTTACCTTTTAACCATGTTAACTTGATCAAACTTCTCTTCATCGTTAACCATGTTAACTTTATCAAACTTCTTCATCATTAACCATGTTAATGTGATCAAACCTCTCTTCATTATTAACCAGGTTAATTTGATCAAATTTCTCTTCATCACACCATGTACACATTTCACACTTCATCAAAGCTTTATATGTGGCATCAGTGAGGATAGTTATACCTTATATTGGGAAGTAGCTTCAAAGCTAAAATAACACCTTTTAACATTACTAATAAACCTTAACCTCTGCATCAGGCCTCAGAGGTGAAATAAGAGTGTTAGCCTGGATGGATGACCTCTGAATCTTTCTATATTCTGTGATCCTATGATGCTAAGATTATTAGTCAATTGTCCAAGGTTAAATAGATTGCAACTTGCAAACCTGCAAGTTGAATCTACGTCCTTTGCTGCTAAAAATGGATTCTCTTTCCTCTCCATATTTTTGTGATATCGGTCTTTCTTGATCCTTTTCCTACCTCTCTGACCAATCAATCTCTGTCTCTTTTGCTGTATCACAATCTTTTTCCTTCCCCCAGTGCTTGGGTATATTCTAGGGCTCTATCCTGGCACCTCTTTTGGCATTCACAGTAGTCTCATCAGCTCCTACGGGTTCAACTATCATCTCTATGCAGAAGACTCTTAAGTTCCAGTATCACATCTCCACCTGAATATCCCATGGGCATTTCAAATTCTGCATATCTAAACCAGAGCTTATTATCTTCTTTCTCCTAAACTAAATCACCCTTCTAGCTACCTTGTTTCTCCCAAGGGCACCACTATATATCTAGTTATTAAGGTCTGTAAACCAAGAGTCATACTTGACTCCATTTTATCTCCTACCTCATAATCAATCAGTTCCTAACTCCTATTGATTTGGAAACTGATATGTCACATATTTATCCCCTTTTCTCTATGCATACCATAACTACTCTAATTCAGGTCCTTATCACCCCTTACCTGGACTATTGTTATAGTTTTTTATTTTTTATTTTTTTTTTGCTATCTGTAAGTCAGACTCCCTCTTCCATCCATCATCCACAAAATGGAGCCAGATTAACACTTCTGAAGCAAAAGTCTGATCATGTCATTCCTCTGTTTAAAAGGCTTCAGTGGCTTCCTTTTGCCTCTAAGATAAAGTACAGACATCTTGCTTGTCATTTAAAACTCTTCATAGATTTTTTTTCAGGTTGATTACACATTACTCCCCATTATATACCCTTGATTTCAGCCAAACTGGCCAATGTGACTTTTCCTCACACATAATAACAAGACATCCAATATGACTGGACCAAACATAAAGGGTTTATGTGTCATAAATATGAAAAGGGAATGGAAATATTTTAATATCTGTATGGAGGATGGATTGGAGAGGAAAGACACAGGAGGCAGGGAGAATGATGAAGAAACTATTGCAATAGTCCAGGTGGGATATAATGAGGGCCTAAATGAGGGTAATTACAGAGGGAATGATGACATGGACAGAAAATCTATATGATTTGAGGAGTCAGGGGAAACTTCTAGGTTTCAAACATGAGTGATTGGAAGGATAGTGGGTGCCCTTGACCAAAAATAGGTAAGTGTGGAAGAGGGGTGAGTTCTGAAGAAACAGTAAGATTTATTTTGAATATATTAAGCTTGAGATGCCTAGAGCACATCCAGTTGAAAATGTCCAACAGGAAGTTGTTGATGTGGGCCTGGACCTCAGAAGAGAATCCAGGACCAGGTATACAGATCTAGAAGTACATATGCCTACATCACAGGTGTTCATAAATACAACTAACATGCTATAAAAGTGTGAGTTGTTATTATTGTTGGGGTCTTCCCTATAAATTCTCATACTTCTCTTGACATCTTGTATATGTTTATATGTGTATGAGTGAGGAAGGCATTAGAGTAGAGGAGGAAGAACGCTGAACATGGAGTCACAGGATCTGATTGTTTTGATACTTACTCCCTGTGTGATTCTAAATAAGTCACTTCGTATTCCTGTGCCTCAGCTTCCACGTCTGCAAAATGGGTGGTCCCTAAGGTCTCCTTCCAGCTTTATGCTTGTGATTTTCCTTAGCTTCCATAGAAACTTCACCCACTCTTGTGGACACTATCTTTGTTCAGGAGCATTATAGCGTGTGGTACAGACTAGGAGCACTTTTCTCCTAAAGGTGCGTGAGGTGAGTAAAGATAAAAGTGATAAAGTAAGGGAAAGGGAAAATGGGCATGTAGGAGATAGTCCAATAAAAAGAAGAGCCAGAAAAGACCTGTCCAAGTCAGAAGAAAAGTAAATGAATCACTGAGGAAGGAGAATAAGGTTAGTGAATAATTGAGAGCACAGAAAAATGAGTCCAGTCTTCCTAGTGTCCTTTTTTTTTAACTCTCTTCCAGGAATATCTTTCTTCTCTATTGGAGAGGAACAGTGCCATGGAGAAGAATGGGGAATAGGGCCAAGCATGCTTGAATGAATAGTGATTTTAAGAAAGAAAACAAATGAGGACAGCTAAGAGGTCCATAGGATGCCAAAAAATAGTCTTGAAGAAATAGTGGAGAAAATAAAAAGACTTAAATAAGAGTAAAAATGGAAAGGAGGAGGGGGGAGGAGAGGAGGCAATAAATGGAGGAAAGGTAGCATTTTCTCAAAGTTAACAGGAAATAAATATGTCTGAAAAGTTTCTACAGGCTTTTTTCATGTCAAACCAAACCCCCAGCTATTTCAGTAAGAGTGCCAGCTTAAACAATTAGTTAGTTTGGCTGCATGCTACCTCCTTGCCAAGGCTTCTGGGCTCATTCATTCTGACGATATAGATGGCTGTTATCTCACACTTAGCTCCAACTTGCTTTATATTTGCTTACCCTCTTAGACCACATCCATCTCCCAAGGGGAGTACTAGTCCTTCCTTCCCTTATCTTAACTGCCATAAAATGGAAATTCAGAAGTCATCCTGAATCCTAGTAGCTCCACCCCGCGATAAACGGGCAGTCAGCAGCAAACATTGTCAAAAACACTCATGTCATATGTTTCTGTTGAGTTAGAACACACTTATCAAGATTTCTCACTGGCAATCAGATATTCCAGTCATAAAAGGGTGTCTATTAAAAAAGCCATTCTATTGGCTGAGGACTCTTACTAGGAGTTTAATAATTAGACTATCTCCAACCATTCTGGAGAATGGTTTGGAACTATGCCCAAAGGGCTACAAAAATGTGCATACCCTTTGACCCAGAAATATCACTACTAGGACTGTATCCCCAAGAGATTATAAAAATGGGAAAGGGACCCACATGTACAAAAATA
>CM053769.1:420430459-420518633 GCA_028658325.1 Potorous gilbertii
GTTTTTTTTCCCTTTTCTGGGCATTTTCCCAGCCAATTACTTGACTTCTCAGAGTCCTCTCCACCCCAGCCTAGGTCCGCCCAGCTAGTGCTTGGGGTCTGAGATTCAAATGCTCCCAGACAGTTACTTGACTTCTGAGAGTCCTCTCCACCTCTGGCCTAGGTCTGCCCAGCTAGTGCTTGGGGTCTGAGATTCAAATGCAGCTCCCCAGTCTCAGGGCTTTTGGTGGCAGGCCTGACTGCTATTCAATGGGAGCTTATCAAAGTTGGTGCTCAGGTGGGGGCAGGGCCGCCTCTCAGGCTCAGTTCCCTCAGGGGGTTTATGCAGAGATCTTTTGTAATGAAGCTGCTGTCGAGCTCCTGCCTGCTCTGGGAGCCTCTGGCCGCAGCTGCCTCTGCCTCTGCCACAGCGGCTGCCTCCCGAAGGGGTCCGAGTCCCAGAGATACCCCACTCCCCTCTCAGCCCGTCTCTCTCCCTGACCTGTGAGTCTGTGGGTGGAGGGACCTTCGCACCACCGGAGATTCCGGTCCCTGAAGCCTGCTTGGATCTGCTTGCTTCTCTCAGTGCCACATGGCTGGGGCATGGCAGGGGAGGGCTCCACTCCCGTCTGGGGCTCGATGGACCTTTGGGATCGGTTTTTCAGGGCTCTCTGAAATGGAAATCTCCTTCACTGTGTTTCTGCGCGACTTCCACTGTTCCAGAATTTGTCAGGAGTTCTTTTTAGAGGAAATCCATGGGCTGTGGGTTCGGAGCTAGCAAATGTGAGTCTTTCTACTCCACCATCTTGGCTCCGCCCCCGCAAATGGAATTCTTGTTGCACAGTTGCTGGTTTCTGAGGCTAGCAAATGTTTTTCCATCCACTGGAACATCATAATAAGAAGTTTAAGTAAGAGCATTTTGATTCAATCAGTAACTATTGGAATCTATAACATGCTAATAGCTGATTGCCAAGAACTTTGACTTCTGAGTCATATTATTATGACATAGGTGAGGATTATCATTTTAGGCAATGAAATCTGCTTCATCCAATAAATTAAGCTCCTCTAGAGGAAGTTTGGGGAAGGTGAAGGGAAGTATTGGACAAAAAAGTGTGGTACAATCCTGTGTTTCTGCTGTAACTTCAAAAAGGGGGTTCTGGGTACTTCTGTATAGCACTGCCATGTCTTTGATGAGATGTGGTGAGGCAACGGGAAAGACAGGTGAATTGGACTCAACCTGTTGTCCATCCCCCTTCACTATAGGGAGAATGCCGAGTACAGGTGTTTATCATTTACTAGCTTCAACAAATATGAGCAAAAGGTACAGAATGTGTTTGCTTAGGCATACCAGGTCAAGGAAAAAAAAGATCACCCTCCTACTGTAACTCACTTACTGTGATAGTAAAAATGCAGTTTGAGTCCATGGTCAGAATTCCAGTTAAGGCTATCATATTCTATTTCACCCTTGAAAATATTGTGGATTTTGAGGGATTTTGAGTTCAGTTGACAAAAGACAAAGAGCATGGGCCCTAAAATTTTAAATGACATCTGTTTTTATTTATTATTTAAGTTTGACAATATGACCCTTCTGCCAGCCATTTGTTATAACAAAAAAAAAAAAGGAAAAAGGAGAAAAAAAAACACATCAGTTTAGCAAAGTCGGACACCAGGCATAAGATTATATGTGATATTCTTCATTCATGGCCCCCCTTCTCTGCAGAGAAGGAAGGGAAATGCTTTTTTACCTCTTTTTGGGGGCAAGTTTGGTCGTTGTAATTCTACATCATTTTGTTGTTGTTTCATTTTTCATTGTTTTAGTCATTGTGGATGCTGTTCTTGTTCTGATTACCTCCTTTCACATCAGTTGATATGGGAAGACTTCATCCTTCTCTGTATTCATCATATGCATAATTTCTTAAATTATTATAATTATATGCCATGATCATTTAATTATTTCCCAATCATTGGGTATCTTTTTTGTATCTAATCCTTGTTCATGGACCATATAATTTGCTAATCTTTGTACTCTACTAATATTTATGAAGCTTGGCTGCCTCTAAAACTGAATGCTGAGAATGAGATAAGAGATGGCAAAAACAGCCTAGGTCAGAGCAAAAGGAGAAAATGGCAGTGTTTAATCATAGGCTCTATAATCTATGCAAGGGATCATGTACCTCTAGTCTAAGGAATGCCTTTCATGGGAAAGTAGGGTTCATTTTGTGCTATTGGAAGCCTAATGTAGAGGAAGAGGAGAAAAAATTAAGAGCAAAACGGGAAGGCCTATAGAGGACTAGATGAGTAAGTGATGAGGGACCACAGAGCCAGGAAGGAAGGAATTATATAGTCTTTCATTAATTCATTCATTCATTGATGGAGCATCCATTGTGTATATGGTCCCAAACTAGGGAATGGTAAAAAGTGAAGGTACTGCTATTATAGGTTCTTTTGGTACTCTATACGATGACAAAACAATAAATTAGAAAGTTTTTTCATTGAATTAAATATCACAACCTCATACTTGCCACTGACTGAGAATGAATTGCTGAGCACAGAAGCAAAGACCAAATCCAGGAGGCTGTTTAACTCTCAATGTTTGTTGTACCTGGACCCTACCCTCCTGCCCATTCCCCATATGGTATTAGAATTCAGTGTCCTCTTCCTCCTCAAATTACTTAGTGTTTGTTTAACTGTGTGCTTGGCATGTCTTTCCCTTTGATTTCATTTTTGTTTTTCTATACCTAGAATCTAGGACAAGGCCTTGAACACAGTATGTACTTAATACATGTTTGTTGAATTGAATTTGGAGGTTGAACTCTAATTGGAAGAGTTAACATGAGGGTATGTCTACTGAAGGCTTTGCTACCTGCTCTTTTCCTTGGAATTTTCCTCTCTGGATCAGCCAAAATCATTTAGTGAATCTCTGAAACCATTTCTAGTTCATTGATCAGGCATCAGAGCAATCCTCTGTCACCACCTAAGCCTCAAAGTATTTCCTCTACACTGCTTCATCCCTCAAAGTTTCTTTTTAGGAGGTACAGAGAAAATTTAATTCATTTAAAAAATTTTTTTTTAAAAAATTGCACACAAACATACAGAAGGGAACTGAATTTCCTAACGATTTCTTTGAGGGCAGTAGACTATGATCACTTACATTCTTTCCTGCCCAATATTAAATCTTGCCTTCTGACAAAAACAGTCAAATAAAAACACTCAAATACAATGTCTATGTCTGGCAATGTATACAATATTCTGTTTTGTGAGTGTCTGCCTTTCTGTCGTGAGTCAGGCACAATTTTTTTTATCGGCTCCCCAGAACTTCAATTGTTCTGTGTTAGTTATTCAGGGTTTTCCTTCTGTTTCACTGACTTGTTAAAGTTTGTCTTTATCTTTAGGATATATCTTTAGCAACATTTTCTTCGAAAGTGGTGTTGATTGAGAAGGATGCAATCTGTTTGTTCAAAAATGGTTCTAAGGGTTTGACATTCCCCTAAATGTCAAAAGTCTTACCTCTTTGAAGATTTTCCTGGCATGTGCTGGTGTGAGGGATGCCAAAGTCAGTGTTTGGCAGCAGCAACAAAAGCTACAGCTGTATTATCCAGTAGTTACAAAGGTACAATAAATAATCACAATTAGGTCTCTAGTGAGGTAACAGAAAAGATTCAGAGAGTAGTATTGAAATCAGATGGGCAAATAGGAGTGAGTGACACAAAGTAAGTGTGGGTGGCTATGCTAAAGATGGTCATTTAATTAATTTCAATCCTCTCTCCCTTGTATATGCAGCAAACCTCCATTCGAAGCCCAGACCAAAAGACCTTTGCCACCCACCTATGTACCGGGGGCCTGTTCACTGTATAACATCAATCATCCGGAAGGAGGGCTTAGCGGGACTCTACCGAGGGGGCAATGCCATGCTGCTAAGGGATGTCCCAGGCTATTGTCTCTACTTCATACCTTATGCGATTATCAACGAATGGATCACTCCTGATGATGTCACAACTTCCAATCCCTATTCGGTGTGTTTGTCAGGGGGCATTGCAGGTATGGATAACCCCCTTTGTTTAACTCATTTTAGGAAAGGGGTGGAATGATAGGTGAATTGGACACCAAACCTTGGCTTTAACTTTCACATTCCATAACAGGCTAGTGAAGAACCACTGGGTTACAGACTCATAGTGGGAAGAGACTTCAGAGATATCTAGTCCAATCCTAAGCAGGAATCCTGAACAGTGGTCTCTTTTATAAATCCCTAAAAAGGTCACCCTATCTCTGCTCCAAGCCCTCTAAATATGGAAAATCATCCCTGCAAAGGCAACCCATTCCACTTTTGGACATCATTATTAACACCAACTGCTATCACCCTGGGACAAGCAGAACGCCTCGAATGTGTAGAGATTCCTTAACTTTTGACTGCTAGGATCAGGAATGTATATGTGGTAGACAGAATAGGGAGCACCTAGCTGGAAACATTTGGTTGAGCAGTTTGACAATCCATGCCCCTCCTTTGACCCATGTTGGGTCAAAGAGTTGTAGGATCAAAGATAGATGAAATCTGGAAGTTGGGAGATCTGTTCAGGGATAGGTGTTGAAAGAGTTTAATTTAAAGAGCTCGGGTTGATTTGTGTCTCTACTGCCTACTGTGTGGCATTTAACAAGTCACTTCCTACCTTCTGGGACGAAATTTTCCTATTTGTAAGATAACGCATTTGATCTCGGTCATCCCTGTGTTCTCTTCCAACTATAATACATTCTATGTTCTAAAACTGCTTTTATCTTTGACTTCTTTAAAACGTAATCCTTCCTCTCTCTCTCTGCCCTCTGCCCCTAGACCCTCTAGAGCTATGAGGGCTACAATAGCCTTACTTTGAAATTCACAAGGCTCTATTTCCTTTTCCTTTCCTAATTCTCTTCCATACCAAGCTCATTTGGTCCCATACCTCTTTCTATTTCTGATTAGGATTTACATAGGAATATGGATCCTAGTGGATCTATTTTGTTATCCATTTTATTCATATCATAATGTCAGCTGGGAGATCTTAGAGAGACTTTAGTTCAACCCATTTGTTTTGTAGACAAGGTAACTGAGACCTAGAAGGTGGAGACACCTAGTTCAAGATCACAAATGAATTCAGTCTCCACTGCACTGCCTTCTGTAAAGGATGCTAAGCTGCAATGCCCTGTTGAGCTCTAGAATTTAGAATGAATCTAGGGTGGGGAACAGATATTGTCTAATATATCTTCTTTCCCAGTTCATCACTAGGTAACCATTATCCACAGGATGTTAATGGCCTACAGGAGAGACAATGTAGTCAAACGGATAGAGTACCAAGTTAGGACGACACGTTCAAATCATGCTGCCACAATTTGACAGTAGGCAAATCAGTTGATTTCTCTGAGCTTCTGTTTCCTTTTCTGCAAAATAGGTCTAATAATTCTTGTAGTACCATCCTGGCAAGGTTCTGAGACTCAAAGGAGGCAAGGTATCTTAAGTGCCTTATTAGTGTCCAAAGTTCTAAATAAACTCATTGTCATTATTGTAGGAAAGCTATAGGTGGGAAGATGTATAGGAAACAGTAGAGGAGAAACTAAGTGAATCCCCATGTGTCTCTATACTGTGCTATCACTTTAAGTCATTCTAAGGACATACTACTTTCACTCCCTCTTATTGTTTTTTTTTTCTTGCAATCAGACCTGTGACATCATGATGTCTTACAATAATGAGGAAGCTCCTTCTCTGCTCATGCAGAGCCTCCATGTAGGAGCTTAGGGTTTGGGAGGCCCTGAGATAAGTCTAGATTTATTTTGGTCACCATCCTGTGTTGGTCTTGAAAGAGCCCTGGACCCACAGTCGGAAGACTGATTTGAGTTCTGACTCTGACATCTGGATCTGTGACAAGGATCAAGTAACCCAAGTAACCCAATCTTAGGAAAATTGTTTCCTCATCTGCATAATGTGGATACTACCTAATGACCTATTTATTACCTAATTATATTATCATTGTTTCCTAATTCAATATCATATATTGCATGTAATATTATTACCTAATATAATATTACTCTATTACCTAATTACTTAATCATAGGGGACAGTTGTGAGAAAAACTCTCCATGTGAGCCATTACTTTTGTTACTGAGGGAACCAGTAAAGCAACAGTTGCAAAATTTGGACTTCAGCATCAATTCTATTTTTTTCCTCCCTGTCCATGAATCTAATAGTTTCTGTGTTTGCACAGAAGCTTAGGAGGTAGGTTTTTAAAAGAAGCATTATATTTACTGAACAGAAAAGTTTATCTCTTTGATCTGTGACCAGGCTGTAAATCAGCTTAGAAGTGATGATTACTGAGCAATTACTTTTTTTTTTTGAAGATTAGATGCCTATGTCTGGGGGAAGCAGAGGTCCGTGAAATCAGTCAATGATTTTATTGGACTGGTCCTTTCTCTCCTTCTACAGAGTAGCACTTCAGGAAAGCAATTCTAATCAGAGCTCACTAATCAGGTTGAAATGATAAAGCCTTTGGTGGTAATTTCTATTTCAAATCTACCAATTAACTAGGGATGGCTTGGCAAAAGCACAGGCATCATATGGTGTTTCTTTTGTGGACCTTAAAAAGAAAGAAAGAAAGATTATATAAAATCAAAAATACTATTATAGATTCTCTCTCTTTTTTTCTCTCTGTCTGTCTTTCTCTCTCGCTCTCTGTCTCTGTCTGTATCTCTCTTTCTCTCCCTCTCTCTCTCCTCTCTCACCCTGCATTCTAATCCCAATTTAATACCACATCACTCCCTTTTTATGGTCTCTGTCAAGTGAGTCCTAAAGGCCCGTTCCTAGTGCAATATTCTTTGATCCAACAAATTCTATTGGTACTATAATAAAAAGTAATATGATGTTCATTGAAACAACTGAAATTATAGGATAATATAGAGACATGCTCTATATGCTCTAACTCATCAGTTCCCAAACATTTGGTCTCAGGATTCCCTCATATTCTTAAAAATTACTGAGGATCCCTAAAAGCTCTTGTTTATGTGAATTATATCTATTGATATTTATCATATTAGAAATTAAAACATACATTTGAACCTATCAAAATAAACCCATTATATATTAACAAAAATCACTTATCTTTATAAAAAAAAGACTATTATCCAAAACAAACAGTAAGAAAAATGGTACTATTTTACGAATTGTTACAAATCTCTTAAATGGCTGGCTTAATAGAAGGTAACTGGGTTCTCACATAGGCTTTAAATTTTTTGCAATCTGTTGTTTTGATTGCAGTATATGAAGAAAATTGGACTTTACATATGTACATAGTTGGAAAAGGCTAATTATATTTTCATATTATTATGAAAATAATTTTGACTTTGTGGACCTACTGAAAGGGTCTTGGAATCCCCAGGAGTCCTTGAACTACCAGAGATAGGGAACCATTACTCTAACCATTCAACCATAGACAAAGCTATCTACCTCAGTACTTCAAAGAATGGTGAAAGTTACCTTTCTAGCTTTAAAGTGTGTAGGGGCTCATTGTGACTATTCTGATGAGTTGTAGTTCTTGCCATAGATAAGTTAATCACCCTTGAGCTACATTTGGGTATAGTGTTACGCACACATACATGCACACATATAAATGTGTATGTGTGCTTATACACATATGTATATGTTGCATATGTACATATATAGCTATATTTATGCACAGGTAGGTTTGTATTCATGTGTGTACAAATAAATATGTAATGATACAGCTGTCTTATTAAATTATAGAATGATAGATATCAAACTGTAAAAGTGTCTAAGCCCATCTAGTCCAATTCCCACATTGTACAGATGAGGAAATTGAGGCTTATGAAATTTAAATGATTTGCCCAAGGCCATACAGGTAGTAAGAATCAGAAATGAGATCTGAATTCAGGTCCTGTGACTATACTAAAGTCCATGCTTTCCGCTCAGGGATGTGTTGGAGGCAGTTCATACCTGCTTGTGAAAGCCAACCGTTAAATTTACAATGTGAATATTTACACTTCAGAAATTGCAAATTCTACAAATTGGGGTTTGACCCCAATTTTACACTTATCTGGCACAGTTGTGATTATAGTCAAAACAGAGTATTAAAGACAAGCCAAGAAGCTGTTAGATTTAATGGAAAACAGTACATTGTGAATAAACATATATGTGTGTGCATGAAGAAACATATGTATATATACACATGTATATACATCTATTTTGGAATGTTTTGTTACCAACACACATCCTTTACAGTAGAATTGCCAGTAGGTTGTGTGGAATTGCTAGCACCACATCCATATCTCCACAGCATGTTAGGGTTTCTGTATCATTTCCTTCCCAACAATCTTAGAGATTTAACACTTTTTCACTGAAGTAATATTTCAAGGATCTCTGATTTAATTTGGATGAGTTTCATTGATTCATCTCACAACCCCTCCTTACCAGGTAAGTGGGCTCCTGAACCATTCAAGCCAAGATTTTCTCTTCAGCTTCCCCAGCTGAATCCCGTATGTGATGAAGTTGCTGACTCTGTGGTGGACTCTAACATCCCAACTCTCTCTGTGTCTGTCTGTGTATCTGTCTTTTCGTAGGAGCAATTTCATGGGGAACTGCCACTCCCATGGATGTCGTAAAAAGTCGACTCCAAGCAGATGGGGTTTATAGCAATAAGTACAAGGGTGTCATGGATTGTATCTGCCAGAGCTACCGGAAGGAAGGATTTAAGGTAAGAAATACAGAAGACTTTGTGGGGTAGTTGGCTTTGTGTTGACAATATCTTTGTCCAGTTATTAAGACAGAGGGACCATGGGAGATATTGCAAAGTCAGGGAGTTAGGAATCTGATATGTATTCTGGGACAGGTTTCTTGTGTGACCTTAGGCAAATCATTCAATCTCTCTAAAATCTGGCTTTCCCTGGTATGTTGGATTTGGAGTAAGTCAGCCTAAGTTCATATCCCAGACTGATCCCAAGAAAATCACTCAGAGCCAGTTTTCTCATGTAAAAAGTGACGGAGTTGTTCTAAATAACCTCCAAGGTCCCTTTTAATTCTAAATCTTTGGAACTGTAATTTTTTTTTAAATTGGAAAGAGAAGCAAGAGAACTGAACTTATTGATGTGTTCAGGGAACTTCAAGTATGGATACAACTCATAAATAATTTCCTGGGAGCACTAAAATGTTAAATGACTTGCCTGCAGTCACAAAACTGGTATGAATCAAAGTCTGGACTTGAATCCAGATTTTCCTGATTTCAAGGCTCACCTTTTCTCCATTTTACCATGCTACTTATCATCCTTAATAATTGACAAATATGATCAGTGACATTTTATTGAAAGCCCATTCTATTGGGACAAATGAGATGAAGCATGTAAGTGCTTTGAAAATTTTAAAGTGCTGCATCCACATAGGCTATTATTAGCACAAAGCAAAGGACAGGTGAAACAGTTTGTAGGATTTAGAGAGGAAAGAACCTGAGAGACCATGAGTGCCTACCTCCTCTTTTTACAGAGGAGAAAACTGAAGTCCAGAGAGTTGGAACAGCAAACATTAAATAGCAAAGCCATGACTCAGACACCTGCTCTTTTACTCCTAATTCAGTGCTTCTTCCATTCCATTCAAAAACACTTATTTATTACTTAGAATAGGCAGACACCCTCTGCTTGGCTATAGGAAGGAACATTATAGGCCTCGGGTCAGATCCTGCAGCTTCCTCTTTCCCTTCCTCTCCCACAGCTGGGCCTCTCCCTACATCTGAATCGTAGTGTACTAATGAAGACATTCCCATCCCTTCTTGTCCATCCTCTAGCCAGGGTCTGGCCAAACTGATAAGGAGCTCTTAGTTGGGAGATACTGAACTCACTGCATTGGAGTACTCAGCCTTTTCACATATTTTTCATTGCCATCCCCTGAGACGTACCCCTTGGCATGTTTGAGCCAACCTTAGTCCCCACCTAGAGACAACTCCAGTGAATGGATGTATGTTATGCATGTATACCCAGGTCCGTCTGTGTGTCTCTGTGTGGTTCACATGGGTATCTACATCTGTATGTACATGTGTTTGTCTCTGTGTGTGCCTATGTGAACCCAATCTATTTAATAATCAAATCAGTCTTTGAAAGAGTCCTCCTCCTGAGGTTCTCATCTCTGGTCCTCTTATATTGGTCACCAAGAATGTAGAATGGATTCTTTGAGCCCCAAGGAGACTAAAGGTGACCTAGTCTAGTTCAGTGCTCAATGTACAGAAGAACTCAAAGCCTCCAGAGGTGACCAGAGAGGGTAGATACATGTATTGGCCATTGAGAACCAGATCAAGGAGCTGTCAGTCTGAGATCTACATAAAAATGGGCCTTGATACAGGAGGTAATTTGGGCCAGGGGAGATTGATAGTAATATAGTGGATAGTGGCTCAGAAAAGGAAGAATCATGTCCTGCAGGGAGTTGAAGAAAGAAGAAATGGAAGTGCCGATTTTCAAAGGATTGGTAGGTTTGAGGGTACAGATGAGAGGAAGCATCTAAGACAGGGACAAGAACCCATAGCATAGTCAGTCAACAAGCAGTAAATAAGTGATTAGTATATGTGAGGCACTGCTTCAAAGATAGTGGGGGAGGGAGGAGCACAAACCATCCCTGTCCTTAAGAAGTTCACATTCTATTGAGAGAGACAGATATGCAAGTACTTACATATCTATGAGTTGTATACAAAGTTGATCAAGGGTATATTAGAGAAGAAGGCACTAGCATAGGGTTGGGTGGTTATAGTATAAGAGCAAACTGGAAAGGTCTCCTGCAGAAGGTGAAATTTGAATTGAGTCTTGATGCAGGCAGGGAAACTAAGGAACAGAGGTGAACCAGGTTAGAAAAAGCTTTAAATGCTAAACCAAAGATTGAGAGATAGAGATAAATCTATCTATCTGTCTATCTATCTAGTTATCTTTCTGTCTGTTTATCTATCTATCCCTAGAGGTAAGAGCTATTGGAGGCCATGACAATGAGGGGTATGAATTAGAAGGGAGGAATCAAGTGTATGACATTGAAGAAAAGCATTTTGCCAGCCTGAAGGTAGAGCTCTTCTCTGAGTGTGAACAGTTTGTTGCTAACTTGAAGGGAAACTTGAGCCAACACAGAGTCGGCAACAGTGGAGCAGAAGAGGAGTGGGCAGCTTTCAGAGATTTGGTGTACAGCACTGCGTTCGCTCATCTGGGTCAGAAAACTTGCAAAGACTAACACTGGGTTGATGAAAATGATGGGAAATTCAGAAACTGCTAAATGAAAAACAGGAACTCCACAGGCTATACCAACAGGATACTTCATCCACCTCTAAGAAGGCAGCATTTAATTCCATCAAAAGCAAAGTACAAGTAAATTTTAGAGAGATGCAGGATTCCTGGCTCAGTAAGAAGGCAGATGAAATTTAGTTTTATGCTGATAGTAACACTCCAAAGTGCTTTTATGATTTTTCTGAAAGTTATTTATGGACCAAAAATCTACAGTACATTACAACTACTCAGTGCTAATGGAGCCATATTAATTAGGGATAAGGACATGATCCCAGAGAGATAGGCTAAACACTTCCATAATGCTCTCAACAGGCCATCATCACTCAATGCTGAGGCCATTGACCGTTTACCTCAGGTTGAAGTCTGTTCCTCCTTAGCTGAACTTACAACTGAAGAAGAGATTTTTGAGGGCCCTTAGGCGCCTTTCATGTGGCAAAGCACCTGGTACTGATTTTATTCCAGCTAAGATTTACAAGGTAGGGAGGCTATTTCTCATACAAAAGCTGACTGAAATTTTCCAGGTTTTATGGCAAGGGGAAGTTATCCCCCAGCAGTTCAAGAATTTCTTCATTGTCCATCTCTATAAAGGTAAAGGGAATAGACTGTCCTATGACAATCACAGGAGGGTCTCTCTCTTAGCCATTGATGGCAAAATCTTGCTAGAATCCTCCTTAATGTGCTGATCCTTCAACTACGCCTGGAAGAAGTGCCTGGCACATATCTGAGAGCCAGTGTGGCATCAGAAAGGGACAAGAAACAATTGATATGGTGTTTGCTGCCCAACAGCACCAGGAGAGATGCCAGGAGCAGAACAGAGGTCTGTACACAACATTTGTAGATCTGTCCAAGGCCTTTGACACTGTTAGTCATGAGGGCTTATGGAAAATTATGTCAAAATTTGGTTGCCTGGAGAAGTTCATCAGCATTGTATGTCAATTTCATGATGGCATGTTTGCCTGGATTTTAGATAATGGACAATGCTCTCGTGTCTTCCCAGTCACCAATGGAGTGAGACAGGGCTGTGCGCTTGCTTCCATGCTTTTTAGCATGATGTTTTCAGTCATGTTGTCAAGTGCTTTCATTGAGGATGAACATGCCATCAAGGTCAACTACCACATTGATGGCAAGTTCTTCAATTTGAAAAGGCTACAAACCAAGACCAAAATGGAGGGAGTGGTGGTGCATAATTTTCTGTTTGCATATGATTGTGTACTCAGTTCAGCCTCTGAAGCTGAGATGTAACAAAGTATGGATCAGTTATCTGCTGCCTGTGCTAATTTTGGCCTACTAATTAACATTAAGAAAACACAAGTAATCCATCAGCCAGTACCACATCATCCATATGTGGAACCATCCAAAACAACAAATGGAGAAGTTTTGAATGCTGCAGATAAGTTCATTTACCTTGGTGGTGTACATTCTAGGGAAGTACATATTGACAATGAGCTTGATGCTCACATCACCAGAGATAGTTCAGTGTTTGGGAGGATGCAAAGAAAAGTTTAGGAGAGAAGAGGTATTAGACTGACTACCAAACTGAAGGTCTACAGAGCCTGTGCTGACCTCATTGTTTCATGCTTGTGAAACATGGACAGTCTACCAGCGCCATACCAGGAAACTGAATTGCTTCCATTTGAACTGTCTTAGGAAAACTCTGAGGATCACCTGGCAGGAAAAGGTACCAGATACTGAGGTTCTTGCTTGAGCTGAACTGCCAAGCATTCAAACTGTGCTTCAGAGAGCGCAATTCCAATGGGCTGGCCATGTTGTTTGAATGCAAAACGTACACTTGCCAAAAAGACTATTTTATAGAGAACTCACATGGAGCAGGTGATCACACAGTGGTCAGAAGAAGTGATATGAGGACACTCTCAAGGTCTCTCTTAAGAACTTTAGATTTGACTGTGCAACATGGGAGTCACTGGCACAGGACTGTTCAGCATGGCATGCCCACATCAGTAAGGGTGTTGTGCTCTGTGAGCAAAGCAGAAATGAGATAGCAAAAAGTAAACATAGGATGTGCACATTTGAAGTATCCACCCCAAATATTCACACGAACTATCTGTGCCCAACCTGTGGTAGAGCATTCTGAGCTCATATTGGTCTGACCAGTCAGACACATTGAAACTTCACTTTATCTTGGTGATGTCATCTCTCTCTCTCTCTCTCTCTCTCTCTCTCTCTCTGGACATAATAGCTATAGGAGGTCATAATGGTGAGGGGTGTGAATTAGAAGGAAGGAATCAAATGTGAAACATAGCCAGAGATACATTGAAAAAAAATCACTTTGACAGCCTGAGGGTAGAATGCATTGGAGATGGAGGAGGTCTTAATCAAGGAAACTAACCAAGAAACTATTGCAGTACGCCAGGTGAGAGGTGAGAAGGATCAGAACTAGGGATGTGGAGAGAAGGGGAGTTCATATAAAAGAAATGTGAAGGTAGAAAATAATATGATTTGTCAAGAGACTAGATATGTGGGTTAAATAAGTGGTGAAGGAAGGATGATGCTACAATTGTGAGCCGGGATGCCTGAAAAGTTAGTGGTGCTTTTTCGGAAGGTGGATAAAAGGGAAGGTTTAGGGGAAAAGTTAATGAGTTATGTTTTGGAAATGTTGAGTTTGAGATGCCTGCAGGACATCTTGTTTGGAATGTACAAAGGGTGGTTGGTAATGTGGGCCTGGAGATCAGGGGAGAGACTAGGACTGGATGTATAGATCTAGTAATCATTCTTTTAGAGAAGACGATTGAACCAATTGAAGTTGTAACACAGAACTCTAAGGCAGTGTGAAATAGTAGAAAGAACACTGAAATTGGGGTCAGAGGACATTTGTTCACTTATTTGCCTCAGTTACTTAGGTGACCTTGGGCAAGTCACTTACTTCCCTGGGTCTATACAGCTATGCAATGAAGAGATATGACAACTACATTGGCTCTGAAGTTCGTTCCGGTTCTATGATGCCATGTCCTTCTAACTTAGCCCGTTCAACATCTAGATCACTTGGGTTGTTAGGAAGTAATTCTTTATTTTGAATCAAAATCAGTGTCTACCACTTCTACCCATTGGTCTGAGTTCTGTCCACTGGGCCCATTAAAGACAAGTTGAATCTCTTTTCCACTCTTTGTAAATTGAAGGTTCTGACAATGTTATCCCAAGTCTTCTCAACTTTCCGAACTCTTCACTTATTAACTGTATGATAACTCTGAGTAAGTCTCCCCTCTTTGGGCTTCAGTTTTCTCATCTGTAAAATAGTGCTATTAATACTGACCTATATCACACAGTTGATGTGGGAAAAGCTCTTCTAAACCTCAAAGTACTATAAACATTGGGTTATTCACCATAGCTGGCACCTTACAAGAGGCAAATTGTTCATTGCAGTTACTACAAAAGGTATAGATAGATCGTGCTTTGGTTCCTGGGGCAGGTCTTTTGATTTATCCACACTCTTGGGATATATTTGATAGGGATATCAGTGTTGGGATAAGTATAGAAACTGCGCAAAGCCCCATAGGTCCTCCAGGTGTGTCTTGTGAAATTGCAGTTGTTCATTTCTACTTGCATGAATCATAGGATTTCAAGAGGAAAGAATCTACACATTTCAGTAGCCCCAAGAAAGACTACACACATATCCTCTCCCTCCTTTTAAAGACAATAGAACCCCCTTTTTCTTCAAGGAAATTAGTTTGGGTCCTATATTCAATAACGTAATTGAACTAACCTCCATTTTGGAAGATCACCTTGGACAATTTTATTTTGAAATTTTCATTCATTACATTGAGGTAATTTTGGATGGTCACAAGCAGTATCAGGGAAACTGTCTGGCCTTCACTTGAATTTCATTTGTCCTGTGAGGCAACTACCAGGAAGCATATCTATCTCTATCAGAACTAATTATCCAGAACCAAAAAATAAAACACAACTTTAAGATTTTAGTGGAAATTTCCTAGAAGGCCACCAGATGGTAATGTCACTCTGGGCACTCTCTCTTTTCTTCCATGTGTGTATCACCTTGAGTGCTACTTTTGCACTCTCTAAGTCCTGTATATATGTTTGTGTATATTTTATCTGTACATATCTTTTATCATTTCTCTTTTTTCTGTTTTTGTCCTTTTGGTCTCTATCATTCTATGTTTTACTCTGTTTTTCTCTGTCTCTTCTGTCCATGTTTATTGAGCACCTAGCTAGAAGCATTTCCATTTTAAATAAAATATTATTTCTCCTTCAGTTTTCCAACACAAGAAAATTTCTTGGAATTTATATTCTATCCCTTGTCATTCTATTTTCTGCGAATCTAGAAGTCTAGTTCAAAAGATAATTCTTAGCAGCCTTTCCATTCTTCAGATCTGAATATGAGTAGACAAGTAGCACAGGAACAGATTGTAAACTTCTCTGAGTGAGGGATTTGTAACTTTCCATGTGTCTGAGAGGATGTGGAGTCGTGTGGAGCATGCTCCCAGTGCCCTAGCTTAACCCAAAGGGACCTGCTTGTGGCTTTTAGCTGGGCTCAATAGGACAAACTTTGTTCTCCGAGAGCAGAGATCAGTCCAGGCGAGCAGGTGAGTAGCTATGAATTCAGCAAATGGAATTTTCCCCTCCAAGCTTGTCTTAGCTCCTTACATGCCACTTATGTAATCTGGAGTCCTGTGGAATTTTTAGAAAGGTAAGAGTTAGCTTCTCAAAACACTGTTAAAATTCTAGTGACTTATTTTTTACTTGCCCTGTATAAACTACTTCTGTGCCTAGGCACTGAATGTTTATTACTAACGGTGACATTTTTAAAAATTTCTAAAGCAGGGGTTTATAATCTTGGGTCTGTGAACTTATTTATTTAAAATATTTTGATAAATATATTTCTTTACAATTGTCTTCCTTTGAAATATATATTTTAGTTTATGCATTTAAAAATATTCCGGAAAGGCATTCACAGTCTAATGAAACACTAGACTGACAAAGGATTCTATGATAGAAAAAAAGATTAAAAACCCCTGCTCTAAATCACCTCACAATATAGGACCAGAAGCAGGTACTGACATATTTTTTCCAGTTTTGCGAACTGAGAAAAGACATTTAAGTTCTGTCAATGCACTGGACTTGTAGTGACGGACCTGAGTTCAAATGCTACCTGAGAAATTTATTAAATGGTGACTCTGGGCAAAACACTTAAACTTTCTCAGATTCAGTTTTGTCCTCTACAAAGATGGAGACAACAATAAGAGTTACCCAGTTGTGTTGTAGTGAGAATCAAATGAGATAAGAGGATTAAAGCCCCTTTCCAACGTTAATTTGTTACGTAAATTCTAGCTAACGCCATTTTATTATTTAAACATAATTCATCCCAAAATACACAATAACCTTGCTATCCTCCTCAGCCAAACATGCTTTGTGACTGTTTATAGAATCTGTGGATGAAAATTGCTGACCTAAAACTGAGAGTCAGGCCCTAACTTGCCATGTGTAGAATTACCTTAGACATTTAAGGGTCTCAGAGGTTACTGAACACATCTCCTAACTTGGCAGGAATTATCTCACACCCCTGAAGAGTAATACAGCATGTCCTTGACAGACTCCAGAAATAGGGAACCTGTGTCCCATAAGGCTGTCCATTGCACTTTAAGAATGATCTAAGCTTTAAGGAGTTTTTTGTTTACTCAAAATTTATCCTTATGCAGTATATGTCTAATTCCTTTTTTTTTTGTTACGTTTTTCTTTTTCAGTCATTCAAATTTTTTATTCTCTCTCTCTTTTCACCCCAACCACTGTTAAGAGGGAAAGAATACAAAATGTTGAAACAAATATGCATAGTCAAGTAAAACCAATTTTTGAATTAGCCATTTCCAAAAATATGTCTCGTTCTTCAGGTTGAGTCCATCATCTCCCTGCCCAACAGGGAATAACACATCATTGGCCCTCTGAAATCATAATCGGTCACTCCATTGATCAGAATTCTTGAGTCCTTCAAAGTTGTTCATTTTAATAATATTGTTGAGATACACACACACACACACACACACACACATCATTCTGTTGCTTCTACTCCACTCTGCATCAGTTCACATGTCTTCTCAGTTTTTTCTGGAAAAAAAAAACCCTTTCATCATTTATGATGATGCAATAACACTTCTACAAATTCCCTTTGCACATGAAATATTTTCAACTATTTGAAGAGCGATTAATGGAAAAAGAATTAATATGAATAAAGTGGATTACTAATCATTTTTTCCATGCCTTCCCAGATCTTTAAAGACAGCGTTGAACCCCTGCCCCCAACTTTTTCTCTTCAGGCTAAATAGTTTCCTCAATTTAGAGACATAACTAGAATGGATCATCTGGGACTTTGTCCTAGGAAACCTGCTTCTAGAAGGGGGCATATTTCCCATGCTTTTTAGTCTTCTGTTGGAATACCTTGGAGAGTCCTACCCTTTGCTTAAGACTTTGCTTAAGTTTTCCAACAACTCATTTCCACTGCCCCAATCTCTTCCTCTGAGGAGGAGCCCTACCTCTTTTATATCTGAGATAGTGATCTGGCAAATTCTGTGTTTTAAATCTTTCTTATCCTAGACCTCCTTGCTTCAATCTTTTCCTCCCAACTTTAATCCCAATAAGTGCACACAGACTAGCCAATACCTGTAATTAACACTGTTTATAAGGACAAAATAAATAATTAAAACAAAAGGAGGCAAGTCAGATTTCCCTCTGCTGAGAGAGAATCTTCTGCAGAGAAAGGGGTCTGTGCTCCTGTGGAAGTAGCTTCAGCACACAGAATTTGTCCTCAGCCTTGATTGACCCAATGTGGCCTGCTCTCATGCTCTCAGAGTCACAGAAGTTCTCCTTGTGGCAGCTTCCTCTGCCTGTGTTCTTGGGGTTTGTCTCAGTCTTTCTCCAGTTCTGTATCTAAATGGGAACCAGGCTTCTTCATATGTCTTTCTCTTGCCCTTACTCAGTCTACACTAGACCTCTTACATTGTTCCACTCTTACCTAGTTAATCATTTCTGTAAGAAATAAGGGTCTTACCAAGAACTCCAAGGGACCAACAATGAATCAGGAAGGACTTTTATTAATATTCTTGCAAGAGTGAGTGACCACAAGTAGGCACACAACCATGTAAGACAAATACACAGCTTTTTATTCTCTGTTCCAAATTTGAATTTCCCTCTCCTTTTGCCCATTGGCTGGGTACTGCAGGGTTTACAGCTTATCCAGAACATCTAAACTCCCCATGTAAGTTTCCATCCTTGTTTACATTTCCTACTCCTCACATTTCCTTGCTCCTTCCCCTTTTCTTTTTACCTCATTTGATCATAGTTTCCCATAGTTTGTAAGCATAAGTGGACATGTTGGACCACAAAACTGGTTTCAATCAGTTTTAACCAGGCTAGTATCAGTCTCAAGTATGGCCTCCCTATTGTTATATAGGAGTGGAACTTTCCAACCAACTGCCCTGTAAGCTCCTGCACCCTGTTCAGCAACATGTAGGAGCAACATTCTAATGGTGATTTTCCACAATTCCCTTTTTTCTTTTTATTTACTTGTTGTGCCTGCACCTTATTTCATTGTACCGTCAGAGGATTCTAGTTTTGATAACATTATTTCACTTTCCTTGTCATAATTAGGGTTCACCTCAATCTCTTCATCTAGTAGGAATAGTTTATTTGGCTGAATGCTCATGGGCATTTGTTTCATTACTGCTGTTTTGATTAATCTTTGTACCAATCCTCTTACACAAGGTATTATGCAATATCCTACAACTGTTAATACTCCAGCTACCACTATTAAAGAAGTCAAGATGGAGCCTACCATGCCCTTCCATTTGCCAAACCATGATTCCAACCATCTTGTTAATGAATTATCTATTCCAGAGTTCTCGGCTAACTCCTCAGCTAAAGAGGTTAGACTTTGCGATGCCTTAGTAAAAGTTCATCTGTGGTTGTGTTGTTGGGAATTAGTGCAATGCTCTCCTCCCAACATAACATACATTCCTTTCTTGGCTAACATCCTATCCAGGGACATTCTGTTTTCCCATACCATTCAATTTGTGACATCTAATTGACTGACTATTCCTCTAACTACATCCCTGGTGTAATTCAATAAACCTCTGTTGGTTATAATAAACATAGTTAATCCAATCTACATTCTTATTAATGGCTACCCCTAAAACAAGAAAGATTCAAATCCTGATGCAATCTGATTTCTGGCCTTAAACTTATCTGGAATCCCCTTTGGGACTCCAATGGCATCAAGGTAAATTCTGTCATCAAATGAGCCATGAAGTGCTTCCCTTTTTTTATTTCTTTTCAGTTTTTGATCACATTCTCTCTCTCAATGCCAAGGTAAATGATATAGCTAATTGTACAATTGCATATGTGCCTCCTCAATTTGGAGGAAGTGTTTTGCCTCTGCAATACCACCACAGGTCTGCTCGGAGAATGCTGAAAGCAGAGTAGTTTCCTGATTCATCCTCAGTGCACATATGTATGCATGTCTGCAGTTGTGGAGAGGGCAGGAGGTCTCCTGTTATCTTTGCCCTGTAGAGTTGGGAACAGTATTGAGAGAGGTTTACAGGTGTTGTTTCTCTATACGGTTTTCTGCTGATATAGCGTACCCATACACCTCATCCCCTTTTCATCCTTGATCCTTCCCAAAGGGAAGGGAACTCTCTGGGCCTCTGGCCAGTCTGAGGCACAGGCATAGTAGCTGCTTTTAATTTTAGCTCTTAACAGTATATTTTACCCATTCTATCCAGGCATTTGTATCCCCATGTCCTGCTTCTATCTCTGTGGTCTATCTTTAGTCTCTTGATTATCTTCACAGTCTTAGGGTCACTTAGAGGTTTCTGTTCCTTCACGGAGGGCATTGTAGTTGTACTAGGACTTCCCTGTATCTCCAGATTCTGAACGAGTATCCTAAATCTCGCTACTGGATCTTGAGTTGTCCTGCCTGTTCCAAACTCATAGGTCCAATCCACTTCTCAATCTGCATGTTTTATAGATAAAATTATAGGATCACATTTTAACTCTTGACAGTTGGATCCGGCTTCTCCTCCGCACATGCACAATTTTATTGGTTTGTTTTTGGCAAATGGAGCTGACCATCCCTCATAGGCTGTGGTGAACCAAACATTGCTCCACTCTGCATAGAGGGCCCTGTAGTATCTAGGTTTTTCCCCAGAAGGGTGTTCTTCTGGACATAGGTATTTATGGTAACTACTTAGTTGTCTTTGATTATTTAAATCTCCACATTCTATAATTTGACTTGCATCAAACTGAACTCTTTGTGGGGTAGCTTCAGTGATGTTAATACAGATTTTAATGGGGTTCCTCCTTCATTGTACTAATTATTCTGAGCATGCCTTAGATCTGCTTGATTGGCTATTGGAATTTCCCACAATAGCAGTCTTCTCCACAATATTAATAAATACCTCATCTGTCCTCTGTTTTCCATAGATCCATTTATCAATGCAACAAGTAAATTTTATTCCTACAAAGATTAAAGACAAAATTCCAGCAGCTAACATTTCCCCCCGCCCCCCAGAGTACATTCCCCAGTTCTTAATATCTTTTTGACCTTAGCTTCAAGGGACCTTTGGTTGGATGTGTTCAGGTTTTACACAAGAGACTTCCACTGGTCCTTTGATTCATGGTGTAGTAAGTCCAACCTTTTCCAGCCATCTGGACAGCAGTTTCTTTGGTCAGGAGCATCTGATAGGGCCCTTTACAATCAGGCTGAAACTTGGTCTCTCCAGGAATTTGACCAAGACCAGTTTCCTGGTTGTGTATTATATAATGCAAACTCAAGAGGTGACATCTGTTGTCCTTTTTTTCCTAAGATGGGATAGAGAAGAAGACAACCTCAGTGTACAGTTCTTTAAAATTTTATCCTTTGTTTCTCTTGGTTGGTCCAGCTGCTCCCCCCACCACCCCTTTTAAGGTAAACCAAGCAATGTTTCATAGGGTCATAAACCTAAATATCTTCCTGGGGATGTTCTAATTCTCAGCAAGGCAATGGACAAACATTTAGTCCATGGAGCTTAGTTTCCAGCGCTAATTTACATGCTTATGTAGGAAAAATTGGGTGAGGGATGGAAGGAACTAAGACATATATTTCTTTGGGCTCAGAGTTTAGGGCAGTTTCCTTAGCCATTTCATCAGCCAATCTGTTTCCTCTTGCCTCAAGTATATTCCCTTTTTGGCATCCATTCACATGGACCACTGTGATTTCGTTTGGCAATACAAAGTTTATTAATACTTTACTAATTCACTATGTAATAGTTCCTTCCCTTTGCTAATGATTAATCTTCTTTCACACCAGCTTTTCCCAAAAGTGTGTACTACCCCATAAGCATATTTGGAGTCAGTGTAAATGGTTCCCTCTGTTTGAGCCAGCAGTTTTAATGTTTGATTTAGTGCACTTAGCTCACAAGTTTGTGTTGACCTGGTGTTTGACCATCTATCTGCTTCTTTCAGTGAATTGTTATTTCCATCAATTACAGCATGACTATTGTGTCTTTTCCCATTTATCATCATACACAATCCATCAATAAATAAGCAATGTCCCTTGGCAACATCTCTCAAGTCTGGACACACCCTTGTCAGTATTCAATGGTATCTAAACAATTTCATTCTAAATCATTTCCTCCAGTCTCCCCTTTCCACAGGAAGGTAGCTGGATTTAGACAAGAGTCAGGGGTAAGCACCAGATAATCCCTCTCCATCAAAATTGCCTTATATTTTAGAATTCAGGAGTTGGTTAACCATCTCGCAGCTTTTTGGTTCAAAATGATCCTGACCTGATGGAGAGTGCTTACTGCCAGGGTTCATCCAAAGCTTAGTTTTCTACTTTCTTGTAGTATAGCAGTGGCAGCTACTTGCCTGAACATACTTCAGCCAGCCTCATGAGACAGGGTCTAATAATTTTGACAGAAAGGCCATTGGTTGTCTTTTTTCTCCCCAGTTCTGAGTCAGAAGCCTTAGTGTCATTCCCTTGTCCACAGCTGGGAATAAATGAAATGGTTTGTCTAGCAGAAGGGAGCACCAATATGGGGGCCTGAGTCAGATCTTATTTTAATTCCTCAGCTGACTCTTTCTCTTCTTGTGTCCATTGGAGTATATTTGATTCTTCTTCTAGCAATTTGAGATGTAAGCCCTTAGTTTTCTGAGTGTAGGAATTAATCCATACACTACAATTACCAGCTAGGCCTAAGAACTTCCTAAATTACTTTTTAGACTTTGGAAGGGGTAACTTGACAATTACCTTAATTCTCTCTTTTGCCCTTCACTAATTAAGTGGCCCAAATGTCTCATTTCCTTCTTGACTTTTACCTTTGGGTACCCTTTGTTCTTGTTCCTTTAGGGAGTTTAACAAGGCATTAGTGGCCTCTGATACCTCTCTCCTCTTTTTCCCTGAGTTCAGTAAGTCATCCACATACTGTAACAAAGTAGTTCCTGGGGGAAGTTTGAATTTCTCTAGTATTTGCTCTAATACTTGGCCAAAAAGGTTAGAGGATTCTGTGAAGCCCTGGGGAAGGACTGTCCACCAAAATTACTGCTTCCATCTGTCGAAGGGGTTTTCCCATTCAAAGGTGAACATGTCTGTACTATCCTGTGCCAATGGGCAAGCCCAGAAAGCATCCTTTAAATCAACTACCCTAAACGATCTGTGATCAAAGGGGATCTTACTGACAAGAGTGTAAGGATTGGCTACAACTGGATGTCTTATTTGGAGAATTTTGTTAGGGCCCTCAGATCTCGGGCCATGCAATATGTCCCATCAGGCTTCCATACTGGCAGAATGGGGATGTTAAAAGAGGATATCCATGACTCAAGGAATACTGTTTAATCATAATCGGTGGCAGTCTCTTACATTCTTCTAGTGGAACAGGATATTGTTTTAGGCATAATATCTCCCCTTTTTCTTGAGGGAAATACTAAAGAGGGGTATTCCCAATCCCCACCTGTTTCCCTCCTTCACCCAGACCTTTGGATCTATTTATTTTTCATCTTCTTCAGTAAAATCAGCCACAGTAACCACAATTTGTCACATACCCCAAGCTCCAAACCTTGTTGTATTATCAAATCTCTTCTTCAAAATTCCTTCTTGCCTTGGGGATAAAAAGTAATGGTTCCTGTATTTGTTCATTGCCCAATCTAATGGTTGTTGTTTCAAATATCTGGACTGGAAAACCCTCCCCTTTAGCTCCTGAAATTATCAAACTTTGATTAGGAACTTTTACTACCTCTGGTATAAAATTCAAGGAGGATCTGGCAGCCCCAGGGTCCGCAGGAAAAGAGTTTCCTCCTTTAGTGGTCCCACCTTATATTTATCAAGGGCTCCCAGTGAGACTTGGATTTAAGGAACCCCTGACCTCTCTAATCATCTTCATCAAAAGTCATAAGGGGAATTATTTTTTCTTCCCTTTTTAATTCCGGGCACTCATGCTTGAAATGACTGGGTTTCCTCCATTGAAAGGATCTATCAGGAACCAGAGGGGTAAGCCATATTCACCCCATCCTTACCCACCTCTTCCTCCTAGTCCTCCTCTCCACCTTCCTCTTATTTTAACCCATGTTTCCTTTTCCCTTCCTGAAACTGGTTCCATTCTATTTTTCATCATTTCATCAACTGTTGCCATCATTATTTTGTCTTCTGTCTCTGTTTTTCCTCTTCCCTTTTTACAAATACTTTTTGTGATTTTCTCAGTGTTTCCTCTAGGGGTTTTCACTTCACCCATCCAGTTTTTTAATGTTTTTCCTAATATCAGCCCAAGCTTTGTTAACAAAGGATCTTCAGCAGGCATTGGTCACCGGGTCTTCAGGATTAATGGCAGAATACTTTCTCATCCCTTAGTCTTTGTAGACATACCAAAGGAGTTTCCTGCTCTTGTTATAGTTCAAAGACTTTTGAAGAATTTTGGGACTCAGGGACAGTATCCTTTATACCTTAAATGTCAGATCTGTGTCCTCCGCTCTCTGGATTACTATCATCCCAGTTGGGATCAATATTTGAAAATTTTTGTTCAACTGCCATCACCCCTGACCTGAGAGGGGTGTGGTCTTACCCATTCCCTCATAGCTGCCCTCCTTCTCATGCCCCTTTCTTCTCCTGGGAACAAAATATTCATAATGGCTATCATCTTAGGCCAGGTATAGAAAAGAAACTTGGTCCCAAGAACTGATCTAGCTTTTTGGACAGCCCTATGGGATCCTCATTAAGAGACTTCATTTCTTTTCTGAAATTTCTCACTTCTGTACTAATGAGGGGTACATTTACAAACCCTATTTCTCCTTGTCCTATGGGGACCTCTCAGAGTGGGTAAAGAGCCTCTGAAGATTTTGTTCTACAAAAAAAGGTGCTCCTTCCCTGATGGGTGAGGGAAATTCTGAATATCTCATCTGCACTACTCTAATTTCTGATGTAACCTGGAGTGGGGCAGTACACTAGGAGTGTCACTAAGGAGGACCAGTAGTGATCTCCTGACCGTTAGTCCAGTTGTTCCCAGTATCAGCTAGTTCTAATAATTCTCTTAAGTCTATTAAATTTTGTCCCAGTAAATAAGGGCATACATATCATGGAGCCAGGGATGGCAATGCATCCTAGGATTTAGGTTTTGTCTCTCCATTTTGTTTTTGATTTCCCTGATCTATAGATTTAAGTGAATAGAGCTGAGTAATGGCCACACCCTTAAAATAGGAGGCATATTCTATTTCTTCCTGAGAAAAGAGTTTCTTTTCATTAACACAGATATTAAGAGTTTGATATAGCTAGCTTTCGTCTGCCCCGTACCTTGGCCAGAAAACAGCAAGAGGTTGTTTTGGCCAGATAAAGCAACAATATTTTATTATCTTTTTCTTATCTTTCTGTCTAGTACAGGTTGCATCTTCCCAATATTTCAGCATCCTCCCTACAGGACTGTCTGGAGGAATGTCCATAGGGGTATTATCACTATCCTCTTTATTTCCCTTAAACTTTGTATTCTTCTGTCCTATCCATTACCTTTGGTTTGAGACCTCTTGCATCAAGACTAGCCACTTTGTCCATCTCCAGCTGTTTCCCTCATGGGTTCAACAGAACTGCAGATATGAACTCCATTCTTGATTTATACCTTAGTGGTACATCTCAGATACACACACACACACACACACACACACACACACACACACACAGTCTCAGAATCCCATAGGATGTCCAAACCAACAAGGCAATATTTAATGTCCTCTTTTCTTATCTTGGTCTTTGCACAGAGTTGCCTGGTTGTCATGGTGCCTACTTTTTCCTTCTTCCTTTCATTCCCAGATCCATAGAGGCCTCTTTCATTCCTGGGGTCCTGGGATTCTGAGCAGTCCATGAATGAGGATGCCCAGTGGCAATACACAGAACTGTTTAAAGTCAATGGGACATGTCTCCCTATCTTTTGGCAGTGGCTACACCTTATTCAGGCTGTCTGGATCCTGGATGAGCCCCCATCTGTAAGAAACAAGTGTCTTACCCAGAACTCCACATGGCCAACAATGAATCAGGAAGGAATATTATTAACATTCTTGCAAGAGTGAGTGACCCACAAGTAGGCACACCTGTTTTAAGACAAATACACAAATAAACATCCTAATGGTGATTTTTCCACATTTCTATGATGCATATGGCACTGTTTCCTTTCTCATTGACCCAAGGCACTTATTCATAAAGGTGTCACTGGGCTTGTCTGATTTTTTACAGGTAGTTTGACTAGTTTTGACTTCATCCCTTTACTTTCTTTGATAAGGACCTGGGTAACTCCAATTGCACCTTAGCACAATTTAATATGAATAGCATTTTGGTGAAAATGATAACATGAACATAATGGAAATTTGAGCAATTGAGCCATAGAATAAAAAGCATCCCATTCATTCTTCTAGACCTTGCAGATTAGACTGAAAAATCTTGTGACTGTCCTCCCTCTGGCAGGGTAGGTAGCATATAGTACACAAAGTGCAGTAAGATCTTTTGTTAAAACGTCCACAATGTCCATAAGAGCAATATTTTTTCCCTCACCATCAGTGAAATAACAAATCTCAGCCCTTAACATCCCAAACCTTTAGACAATCAAAGATTTTTAAGTGTATAACTTGTGAAATCATCTATTTCTCATTTAACAAATGAGGTCTGGGGTGAGAGTTGGGCAATAACTTGCTTAAGGTCATATAGCCAAGTAGTGGCAAAGCTGAGACTAATGCCTAGTTCTCCTTACTCCTATCCTAGTGGTTTTTTCTTTTCTCTTTTCTTTTTAGTTTTCAGAATTCACTTTTATAAGACTTTGAGTTCTAAATTTTTCTCTTTCCCTTTCGTCTCCCCTCCCCAAGAGGGTATATAATCTGATATAGACTATACTTGTACAATCATATTAAAAATATTGCTATACCCTAGTGCTTCTTTCACTCTTCATTACTTTAGGGTAGAGAATATCCCCCTCATCCCACCCCCTTTTGCCCCATTTTTGTCCATTGAAAGAGATTGAGGAACAATATAAAATAATTGAGGTTAGAAAACAATTTTTTTTCTTTTGCTCAGCTCTGTTGTCTTTAAAACTTTGAAAAAGAACCACAAATTTCCCATTCAATAGGCACCCTCCTTAGAGGTCAATAGCTCTAGAAGGGACCCTCACAGTCATGGAGTTCTCATTGATCACCTTTGATAATAGAGTATTCAATGAAATAAGAAACTAAGAAAAATGAAGGGAAGAATTAAACCTTCCAAAACCCTAAAAAAAGGTCAAATCTTACCCTGTTATATGTGTCTCATTGTATTACTTTTCATGCTTATGAGGATGTGTTTGTGGGAATGCCTATGTAAAGGGCATGCATATGTAAAAAATTTTGTCAAAATAACATTGGGATATATAAGCTATGAAATAACTTGATTCTCTTCCTGCAAAGGTGTTTTTCAAGGGATTGACAGTGAACACCGTCCGGGGGTTCCCAATGAGTGCTGCCATGTTTCTTGGATATGAAGTTACACTCGAGATATTGAAGGGAGATGAAACAGTGACACATCATTGAGTTCCACGTCAACTTCTTTCTTTCCCATTCCCTCATTTGTAAGTGTCCATCTTAGAGAAGAGAGACTTCTTAATATGGGGGGAAAATGACAAATAGTCTTTGTCTTCCTAACATTGACTGTTTGGTATGGGAATAATTACTAGAATCATCATACAAAAGTACCTTTCAGTGTCTATCTGTGCATAGTCGTGTGCTAGATACTAACCAGATCATAACCTAGTCACAGTGTCCCCTTTCCTTAACTTTACACCTTTGAAGAAGATTTAGCAAGCTATGTATGAAACCTCTGAGAGTTACTGGTTGAAAACGTTCATTTTCACTCATTTCACACTATTTTTTTTTCCTCCTCTCCTTTTTGTTTTATCTATCTTGTGACTCTACTTTTTCTACCCTTTTTTCTTCTCTTGATTAGGCTTATCTGGTCTTGATGCAATCTGAAAAGTATATAAGTTCCTTCTACTTATAGCCCACTGTACCAGGCAGAAGGCACACAAAAGTAGGAGAGAGGGGGGGGGAGGGAAGGAGGGAGGAGGGAGGAGGGAGAAAGAGACCCTATTTTCATTCTACTTGATAGTGGTCACCACAGATAATGTGTTTAACATAGATATTAGAACTCAAAATTCAGCTCAAATGCTACCTCCTACATATCCAAGTCCCCCCAGCTGCCACTGCTCTGCTGCCACTTCTATCTACTAAAGCTCTAGATCCTGATGAGAGTGAAAATGGATTCCCCCAAAGTAACTATATTATTTGAAGCTACATCATATATTTCCATTCTGCTGGAACTAATTACCATATTTTACACAATTATAACTTTAAAGAGTATAAGTTTGGATATATGCAGTTATTTCACAGGATTCATTATTAACACTAATCAGGACATAGCTGTGTGTGCTTGTTTGTCTGTGTATGAACACATATAAGTAAATACTCTATGTAGTATACTATATTATATATACCTATATATAAAATCTGTGCATGTATAGCTATTACATTTTATGTGTGAATATATGCACATATATACATATATATATATATATATATATATATACACAATTTGCTTGCATATGTGTTCATGTTAAGCTCTGTGATGGCAGGGACCATTTCATTTTTTTTTTGTCTTTGTATCCCTAGCGAACAGTAAAGAGTCTGGCATACATTAGGTAACTTAACAAATGCTTGTTTTTTGATTAATTGAATGAGATTAGGTACCAAATACCTATTTCTACTCATCTGTAAAGTGAACCAGAGAAGAAAATGGCAAACCACTAAAGTATCTTTGGCAAGAAAACCCAAAATGGAAGCATAAAGGGTTAGACACGACTGCAAAATGACTGAAGGAAAATCTCCTCGTATACCCGCTGACAATTTTATCTTTCCTATGCAATATAATTAGGAGTATGAATGTGGATGTCAAGAAATCTGTTTTAGTCCATTGTGTAACGTTAGGAAAGTAATTTCATTCACTAATTCATTCAGTGAACATCTGATAAATACCTGTTCTTTGAAGAGCACTGTGCTTGGTGCTGAGAGAAATACATAAGTCATAATCCTTGTTCTCCTTGAGCTGAGAGCATAGGAGGATGCACAGATGACTAGAACGAGGACTTTAAGAAATAATAAGATGCAATTGGAGGTTTTGGAAAGGAGACAGGGCATAATCAGATCTATGTATAAAAAAACATTATTCTGGTAGTAGCATGAAAGACAGGGAAATAGGGAAGAGGATGGTTATGGGAAGGCCAATAAGAAGGGTATTATAGACATCCAAATAGATGGTATATCAAAGAAACTTCTATGTGTTTCAATTTCATCCATAAAATGAAGGAATTAAATCATATTATCACCAAATTCACACTACTAAAATTCTTATTCTTTAGAGATCTTTCTTAGCATAAGATTAGGTTATATAAATTATACCATGTGGTAAGTTTGTATAAAAAAAAGTTAAGCAGTAAAAAACAAGCAAACTTTACATATATAGTGAAACATCAAATGATTCCATTTAATCAAAGAATGGGTTATCTTCATTCACTGAAACTTCCCCTTACCCAAACCATAATAGTTAGAAATCTTTTTAGAATGTCTGAATCCATTTTTCTGCCTATATGACTGATTGATTTTGTCCTGACCAAGATTCTTAAAAAGGTCATCATTCTGAATGTTAGTGGGGTTTTTTTTTGACATTTTGGATTAAAAAGATGTTCTCACTGGGGCAGAGCCAAGATATCAGAGCCAAGATGTCTAAACAAATTCTGGAGTTCCAGAACATAGAGAATGATGGAGTGAAGCAAATCTCCAATCCAACAGTCTAGAAAGTCAATAGGAAGAGTCTATTGTCTATTGTGCTACACTGAAAGAAGAACACAGTCCAACTTGAACCATTCTGGTGAAGATGGAACCAGAGGAGGCATTGAGGGGACTGAATCTCTAGCACCTGTAGCAGTTTGCAGACTTCACAACCCCAAAACATGAGGACAAATTGGAAGGTCAGTGGAAAAAATATGTTAGACCTGTGTGAGAGTAGAGTAGCCCAGCTCCAGCCCCAGGGAGGCAGAAGGGGTGAGGGAACCCATGGCAACTGCAGCAGCATCAGAGGCAGCATCAGCTGTTTCTGGAACTCTAGGCCCAGAGATTGTGGGGGGATCAAGTGGCAGAAAGTACGTACATCCACCCCACTGGAAGCAAAAATTTACCTTGACAAAGAACTAAAAAGTCAAATAAATAGTTGGGGAAATGAGCAAAAACTAGAAAAAGAATCATATTTTATAGAATCTTACTTTGGTGACAAGGAAGTCCAAAATATACAAACAGAAGAAGACAGCAAAGTAAAAACTCGTACATCCAGAGCCTCCAAGCAAAATATAAATTGGTGTCAGCTCATGGAAGAGCTCAAAAAGGATTTTGAAAATCAGGAAAGAGAAGTAGAGGAAAAATTGAGAAGAGAAATGAGAGTGATGCAAGAAAATCATGAAAAATGAGTCAACTGATTGCTAAAAGGAACCCCAAAAAGTGCTGAAGAAAATAACAACTTAAAAAATAGACTAACCTAAATGGCAAAAGAGATCCAAAAATACAATGAGGAGAAGAAAGCCTTAAAAGGCAGAATTGGCTAGATGGAAAAGGAGGTCCAAAAACTCACTGAAGAAAATAATTCCTCAAAGATTAAAATGGAGCAGATGGAAGCTAATGACTTTATGAAAAATCAAGAAATTATAAAACAAAACCAAAGGAATGAAAAAATAGAGGAGAATGTGAAATATCTCCCTAGAAGAACAACTGACCTAGAAAATAGATCCAGGAGAGACAATTTAAAAATTATTGGGTCACCTGACAGCCATGATAAAAAAAATAGTGTAGGTATCATCTTTTAAGAAGTTATGAAGGAAAACTGCCCTGATATTCTGGAACCAGAAGGTAAAATAGATATTGAAACAATACACTGCCAGTATCCTGAAATAGATCTCAAAAGGAAAACTCCTATGGACAGTTTGCCAAATTCCAGAACTTCCCGGTCAAGGAGAAAATATCACAAGCCGCCAAAAAGAAACAATTCAAGTATTGTGGAAACACAATCAGGATAACACAAGATCTAGCAGCTTCTACATTAAGGAATCAGAGAGCATGGAATATGATATTCCAGAGGTCCAAGGAGCTAGAATTAAAACCAAGCTGGGCAAAGTAGGTGCTATCATTACTCCCATTTTACACGTGAAGAAACTGAGGTAATCAAAGTTTAAGTGACTTGAGGTCACACAACTAGTAAGTATCAGAATCTGAATCTGAACCCAGGTCCTCCTGACTTTAGGTCAAGGATTTTATTCACTGTGTTATCAGGTACCTCTGGAAGGGATAGCAAACACAATGGAAAACAGTCAGGATCCAATATGATTATGACAGGCAACAGCCCTGGACTGATTTTCATAAGATGAAATCTAAGAAGGTAAATTATAAAGTCTTACACTAGAACACAGAGTTTCAACTTCACAACTCCAAGATGGTGCAATTTTGGTTAGACAGCAGTCATACTGAAAGAGGTCTGGGGATTTTAGAAGTCTGCTAGTTCACTAAGAGTAAGCAGTGTGATGTGACAACCAAAAAAGTCAGTGCAATCTTGGATTGTATTGAATCGCATTATTCCAGGGCACAGCTCCCAGGAACAGAGAGATGATAATTTCTGTGTCCTCTGCCCTTGTCAAACCAGATCTGAAGTATTTTGTTCAGTTCTGGATGATACAGTTTAAGAAGGATACTTACAAGCTAGAGAATGTCAGAGGTAGGTAACCAAGGAAGTACTTTAAAGTAAATGATGTGTGAGGATCCAAAGAAGAAACTGAGGACAAGATTGAGGAAAGATAAGATAATGGTGGAGTGATTTATCTTATTTTGTCTGGTCCCAGTGGACAGAATCAGGAATAGCAGATGAAAGTTGAAAATTGGTCAATTTTAGCTTGATGTCAGGAGAAGTTTTCACACTAATAAAACTAACCAAAAATGGCTCCTTTGAGACATGGGAGGCTCCTTCTCCCAAGAAATCTTCAAACAGAGACTGGAGGACCACTTGTAGAGAGTGTTGTAGTAACCTTTTAGAGTTAGTTGGCTCTTGAGGTCTTTTCTATTTCTCAATTTCTGTGATTCTGGATGTCTTATTTTAATTCAATGAGATGTTTTAGTTTATTTGCTAGTTAGTGGGTTTTTTTCATGAAACTATTGGAACAAAAAGTTCTGGAAAATTGAAAGTTCCAGTTTATTGTAAATTTTGTATTTTGTGTTAATCTTAGTGCAGCAATAAGCATTTAGAAAAAGACTTTATATAATCCAATTTGGTTCTCCCCAATATGTGTGAGGTAGCATGGCCTCAATGGTAAATGCCCAGGGAGGGGTGTCAGAGTACCTAAGTTCAGATTGGTTCTATTATTTACCACTCATTTCATGTTGGACTTATCTCTATCTTATCCCTTAATCTCTATATGCCTCAGTTTCTTCACTTGTAAAACAAAGAGGTTGCTGTATGTAATAGGTTTCATAAGAAGATTTCTCTTTCTATTCTACTTGCATGCAGAAATGCTTGTGATTCTCTGTGTTTGTGTGTCATTTCAGAATTTTTTAAAAATTAAGGAAAATGAGAGGGGTTGGATGGGATAACTTGTCAGATTCCTTCCACAAATCTAAGATTTTATGATCCAATCCAAAATTATTTCTAAAAGTGAGAAAGGCAACAGACTTTTCATAGCATCCTCAAGTGACCACCCTTTACTTCTTTGACAGAAGAGAAGAAGTTGGCCACAGAGTGGGAAATCATTTAATTTTGTCATTAGAATCACAGAAAACAGAATATGGCTTCTTTTTCAGAATGGGAGCTTTTGTCCTACATTAATAGGTAGTCCTCATGGCTTCCCAAACACCTTTTCAAGATGATATTGGAGGAGGGTGGGAGAACTATGGCCTATTCAAAAGATCACAGTTTTATAGCTGTAAGGGTCTTTGTAAGCCAGTGAATCCAAACCCTTTATTTTGCAGGTGAGAAAACCTAGATGCTGTGATTTCTAGTCCTGCCAACTGGAAAGCTCTGCAAGTTCAAAGTGACAGAATTTCGTGTTCTGCTTTAGCTAGGGCTTCCTTCCCTGGTCATTCCATCACAGGCTTCCAATTGTACCAGAGGCTAGATCTGAGACCACTTCCCACTCCTGGGACCAGATCCATGCCACTGCTGATTGCTCCTTGCTAAGTACACAGCCAAGCCCAGTTATCACTCCTTTTTAGCAGGCCTTGGCTCTACATATAGATTCCCCTCCTTCAACCTGGAGTATGAGTGACAGAGCTTCCAGAATTCATTCTTACTCCTGCATAAGTGCAGACTCTTGTTTAGCAGATTTTGAACCTGTTCTTTTCCTGGCACATAGCTGTCGGCAGACTGATGTTCATTCTCTTTGCAGAAATGCTTTTCACACAACTCTCCTGATGAGACCCAGTCTTCAGTACCTGCAGACCTCTCTCTTTTTTTGTCCTTTTATGCTGATCTGCCCTGGAAAAATGACCATTCTGATCTTATTCCTTAGCTATTCTAACCAGGACACATCCTGGTGTGTTTTCTAGATCTTTGTGGAGTAATTGTGAGAAGAAAGCTGAGTTGTACTATTCCTTCCCTATTCTACCATCTTGGCTGGTATACTTGCTGAAAGGTTACATAGACAACAGATTACTGCAATACTAAATATATATTCCCAATATGGTGTAACATCTCAATACTTAAAAGAAAATGTAAATTAACTTAAAGGAGAAATAGAAAGTAAAAAGGTATGAGGTAGGGGATCTCAACATACCCCTTTCAGATCTAGATAAATCTCACCCAAAAATAAGCCAGAAAGAAGTATGGACCTGAGTAGGATTTTCAAAAAAAAAAATACTATAGCCCTCTGACAAATATTGGAGGGCAATAGAAAAAGATGTACATATTTCTGATTTGTGCATGATACTTTTGCAAAAACTGATTATATGAAAGCACAAAAATCTTAGAGACAAAAAAAATAGAAATATTGAACCCTTCTTTTCTGAATGAAAATGCAAAAAAAAAAAAATCAGTTTTAATGAGCCACTGAAAAAAAGAGTGACTAAATAACTTGAGCCTAAACAGCCAATGGATCCAAGAATGAATCATAGAAACAATAAATAATTTCATGAAAATAATGGCAATAATGAGACAGTATACCAAAATTTTTGGAATGAAGCTGGGAGTAATCCTTAGAGAAAAATTGGTATCTCTAAATACTTTCACTAACAAAAGAAGGAACAAATTAACAAATTGACTACACCACTGAAAACATGTACAGAGCAATTAAAAAACCCAATGAAATTTAAAATAGAAATTTTGAAAAACCAGAAAAAAGTAATAAATTTGAACGAATAAATACAGTTAACAAAACAAGAAACTTGTTGGGAGAAACACAAAAGAAGAGCTAAGTCATTAACTAATTTGATATGAGAAAAGAAATAGGAAAAACAAACTAGGTGAGTTTACCCCCAGTGAAGAAGAAATAAAGGAAATTATTAGAAAATATTTTGCTCAAATAGATCTGAATAAAATTGAATCCTTTAAATGAAATGATGAATATATATTTTTTAAATCTCCAACTTAACAGAATAAAAAACAGAAGAAACTGGGAATTTAAGAAGTGTCCATTGTTTGAGGAATGGTTGAACAAATAATTCAATATGAATGTGATAGAGTGCTATTATACTGTAAGAAATGATGGAATGGACAGTTTCAAAGAAACGGAGAAATTTGTATGCATTTATGCAGAGTGAAGTGAGTAGAACCAGAATAGAAGAGTTTATATAATAACAACATTATAAAGATAAACAACTTTGAAAAACTTAACTCTGATAAACTCAGTAACCAGCCACCATTCTAGATGACTTATGATGAAGTATGCTTACCCACATTCTGACAGAAAAATTAGGAACTTAAAGTGCACATTGAGACATTTCTGGATATGATCATGCAGATTTTTGAGGGGGACTGGCTATGTATGTTTGTTATAATGGTTTTGTTTTTCTTTCTTTTTTGGTAGGATTAAGGTGAACGTGGGAGCAGGTAGTTTTTCTAAAGTGAAAGTTTTTATATTTTTTTCAGTTGCACGTAGAAAGTATTTTAAAATTGTTTTTAAATTTTGAGTTCCAAATTCTCTCCTTTTCTGCCTCCCTTCTCAAAAAAGGCAAGCAATTTGATATAGATTATACATGTGCAGGCATGCAAAATATATTTTGACATTAGTCATGTTGCAAAAGAAAACACAGACCAAAAGACAGCCAAGAAAAAGAAAGTTAATTAAAAAAAAAGATATTTCAATCTGCATTTAGCCTCCACCAGTTCTTTCTCTGGAAGTGGATAGCATTTTTGCCTCATAAGTCCTTCAGAATGATCCTTGTATTGCTGAGAATATCTAAGTCATTCACAGTTGGTCATTGTACAGAATTGCTATTACTGAGTACAATGGTCTCCTGGTTCTAACTTCATTTTGCATCAGTTAATATAAATCTCTCAGGGTTTGAGAAGGTTGATTTTTTCATTTATTGATTTTTTCTAAAAGATCAGTTTTTAAAAAAGAAAAAAAGTAATTTGCCTATGAAAATCAGAATTAAACTGTATGAGGAAAATAAACAGGAAATTTTGACAGCAGATTTAAACCCACTCTGAATGTCTATTACAGCCAATAAAACACTTTATTTACTAACAAAGTATGTTCTTTTAAGTACTAGCAAGTTTAATGAATAAATTTGAGTCTCTCACTAGCTATAGTATTTCTACAAAAAATGCATTTTACTATATTGTCTGCAATATAGAGTCAGTAGGTGACAGAGTGGACAGAAAGCTGGGCCTGAAATCAAGAAGACCAGAGTTCAAATTCAGTGTTTTAACTCTGGAAAAGTTTAACTTCTGTCTGCTTCAGTTTCCTCAACTGTAAAATTGGTATAATAAAATAACCTATCTCACAGTGTTGTGTTAAGGATAAATGAGACAGTTTTTGAAAAAGCACTTAGTACAGTACTTGACACATAGTAGATGGTTAATAAATGGTTGATCTCTTTGCCTCTCCCTGCAACTGCCAACCTTTATTCTTTTAATGAATAACTTCTTCAAGTTGTGTTTTCACTGCTAAAAACTTTTGTTCATTTTCCCTTAAAAATGAATCAATTTTTTTTGGGAGGGGGAAACATTTTAATTTTATTTTTGAATAAATTTTTATTGATGCCTTATATCTCACATTGTGCAACATATCCCTCACTTCTTCTCCTCCTAAAGTATCATCCATAAGATTAAAAAAATGGGCAGTGACCATTCAGCAAAACAAACAAGATGCTAAAAAATGTCTGACCATGTTCAGTGTACCATACCAGTACCTTCCCACCTATGCAAAGTAGCAGGAATGAGATGCCTTCTCCGACGTCTTCTTTGGGCTATTCTAGATCATTAGAATTTTGCAACATTCAATTTCAGTTGACTCATTTTTTATGTTCTTTCCATTGAACATATTTTGTTGTAGTTCTCACTGACTACTGTGAATCTCTGAAAAGTTCATTTTACTACATTGTCTACAACAGCTTACCTTTATTCCCTGAATGCTATAATGACTTAGTAGTCACTTCTCCTTCAGGTTGTGACTTCACTAATGAAACTTTTGGATATATTTTCTTTAAAAAAATCAAATCAAAATTTGTTTATCTAGAAAAACAATCTATATTTTAATATAATATATTTTGAAAGTTTGTTTTTTTAGTTAAGAAATTTTGTTCTAATACAACCAACGCATTTAGCAAAATAATGCCAGTTGAAAGAAGAAATAAAGAAAAAAATGGAATAGATTGGTCATGAAAATGTTCATTTTGGAACATAAGATCAGAAATTTAATGTTGGAAGGGATATCAGAGGCCATTTAGTCCTGTGTCCTTACCTTACAGTTGAGGAAACTGAGGTCCAGGTATGGTAATTGCTAGGTATTGTCCAAGGTCATACAGCATCAGAGACTGGATCTGATTCTACCAATTCTATCAGGTCCTTTAAGTCCTGAACATCTACTCTTTTTACCAAACACTTAACTTTTTCAAAGACAAGAAATTAAAAAAAAATTTCCCAACGGAATATTTATCTTATTTTTCTTTTTCATCTCCCTCCTACTCCCCACTTCCTTTTTTAGGAGTAATATCATCTGAACAAGACATTTTACTCTCCTGAATCAAGTTGCAGACTATCTTCTGAAACTGGAAACTCTGGAGAACTGTTTCATGGAACATACACTTCGTCAGCTGAAAATTAGCTCTCCTGGCTTGTATCTTTGCACCATTTATGCCTTCAGAGAGACATTCAGGAAATCAGCCCTTTAATGACCCTCTGTTCACAAACTTTAAGCACACTCCCTTGGCTAGAGTCAGGGAATACAGCACATGGTCAGTGGCACATCTCTCCTTTCCTCTGAAATGAAGTATTATTGACATTCATTTACTCTACAGCTAATGTGGTTGCTGAGTTAAATATAGGATTCTTCTTGAAGAAGTGTGGTGGACCTGGTTCACTATAATCTTAAATTCTTTTGTCTCTTTGTGGCCTTGAAGTTGTCACTAAGTTTTGAAATAAAATATTTAAAATGATACACAGATGATTTCTTTGTAATGCATATACTTGCATATTTGTTTCTGGAAATTAAGAATCCTTAGACCAATGATTCCTTTCCTTGGAGTCTGGATCATATAGTCATGGCTAGAGAGCTAGAAAGGATTATGGGGTCATAAGATCATAAACCTGGGGCAGAAAAGGACCTTATAGCTCATCAAATCCAACCCCTTGAAGATCCTGAGACACAGAAATGTTCCATGATCCCAGGATCTCACAGCGTCTGAGATAGGTTTCAAACTTAAGCTTTCCTGACTCCAGAGCCAATGTTCTTCCCATCATACTAAAATAAATTTGAAGATAACTGTGAGCCCAAGAAAGAACAACTTTAAGGCAAGCAATAGTAAAACATACTAATAACTGACTCATTTTCCTTCTTGGATACCTTTGATTGATTTGGATTGGGGATGGACTTACAAATTTCTCTCATGAAGCTTTTAATATAATATTCACATGCCAATGATTCACTGCCCTGACCTAATCATACTTTTATTATAAAAATAATACCTGTTGAGAATATTTCAGAAATCTTTCCTACCTTTCTCCCAATAACATTAACATTGAAAGGAAAAACTTGCCTCAGTCTAAAAAGATCTCTAGGAAGAGATTCTGGACTTTGACAGGCTTAATGATCATTCTCTTGGCCTTCTGTTTGTATTGATAAAGAAAAAAATGAATTGCTATATCCAGAGTATGTTATCTCAGATTCAGTTTCTTTCTCAACATGGATATGAAGCCCTTTTGATAATTTGCATATATGCTTGAGCTTCAGAGAAACTGTTAGAAACTTGGAAATGCTTATGCCCTTCTTTTTTTGAGATTCTTATACCTTCTTCACTCTCCCTTGGTTGTACTTAAGTGATTCTTAATAGCTATTTAATAGCTGTTGTTCACAGTACATGTGACTGGAGACCAAACTTTTGGTAAAATGGAATTCTAACTGAAAGCAAACATATGAGCCCTCTGATTCTGGGTTCTAGAGCAAAGTTCTCATCAAGATCTCTCAGGCAAGAGGAGGACTAGATCTGTTTTCCCCACTATATTGCAAATCCAGGGTCTTCTTTACTTGTTGTATACTGGATCATGCTCCAGAGATGCTGTGGTGATAATCAATCATTAAATCATCGATAAACTAGCATTTATCATATGCCAGTGACTGTGCTAAGTGATGAGCAAAAATCAGTTCCTGCTCTCAATGAATTCAGAGTCTAATAAGGAACAAAGCATATGAGCAACAAATTTATGTATAAATACAATAGGTACAGTATAAATTGGGGGTGCTCTTGGAGAGAAGGCACCAAAATTAAGGAGTAGAAAGGGTTTCTTGCAGAAGGTTGAACTTTAGCTAAGTCTTGAAGGAGGACAGGGATGCAAGGAAGCTGAGGTGAGGAAGGAGAGAATTCCCAACATGGTGGATAGTTTGTGAAAACACTTGGAGTTAGGAAACGGAGAATAATGTTTGAGGAAAAGTAAAGAGGTCAGTGTCACTAGCTCAAAGAGTATGTGTAGTGGAGTAAGGTAGAAGAACAAGGGAAAGTCAGAAAGGAGCTGAAGTGTAAATGGCTTTGAAAGTCAAACAGAGAATTTTAAAATTGATCCAGTAAGTGATAGGGAACCATGGGAATTTATTGAGTAGAAGAGTGTTATGATCAGACCTGCATCTTAGGTAGATTAATGATGAGCAGACAGATTTCAGAAAAAACATGGAAAGATGTGAACTGATGCAAAGTGAAATGAGCAAAACCAGGAGATCACTGTCCACAGTAACAGCAATAATGTGTGATGATCAACTGTGAATGACTTAGCTCCTTGAGCAATACAATGATCCAAGATAATTCAAAAGGACTGATGATAGAAAATGCTCTCCACATCTAGAGAAAGAACTGATGGAGTCTGAATGTGGATTGAAGCATACTGTTTTCAGTATGCTTTATTTTTTGGTGTTTTTCTCCTTTGGTCTGTTTCTTCTTTCATAACATGACTAATATGGAAATATATTTTACATGATTGCATGTATAAAACCTATATCAAATTACTTAACATTTTAGGAAGTGGGAAAGAGGGAGAAAAATTTGGAATTAAAAATTGTGTAAAAATTAATATGAAAAAGATTTTTACACATAATTAAAAAAATTTAAAAAACAAAAGAAAACAAGATCTATTTAATAGCTGAATGGAGGATGGTTTGGAATGGGGAGAGATTTGAGGCAAGGAGATGAACCAGCAAGCTATTGTAATAGTCCAAGCATGAGATAATGTGAGCCTGGACCAGCATGGTGGTAATGTCAGAAAGAGAAATGGGTCTTTATGATTGATGTTTTGAAGGTAGAAATGATAAGTAACTCTCAGATTATAAATTACATAACAGTGGCTCATTTGCAGTAAGAGAGGCTGATTCCAGGTCAAGAGTTCCCTATGCCAATCAAATCCCAAATCTGGATCAAAACAACAATAAAAAAGCCTCATTCAGGATGGCTAAGTGGCATTTCTCATTCATTATACATGAATAAGCCACTTCCTTTTCTAGTCATACATACTTTCAGTGAGTTCTCACAGCACTTGCCACACATGTGCCATTCTTGGTACCGTTATGATAAGTCTGATCACACAGGGAGTAAGTGTCTAGGGTGAGTTTTAGACCCAGGTCATCAGGCTTTACAGTCGATGTTCTTTCTAGTGTGCTATGATGCTTCTTATGATTTACAAGCCATGAAGTATCACTAGGACACTCAATATTGGTGTTAAAGTGAAGGACTGCTTCCATAAGAAACAACTTGGTATCACTCAAAATGATATATAATTTTTGAAATACTGTCTGTCTGGTGCCCTTTTTTTCTTACTCAATTTTGAGTCCACTGATCAAATGCTATTTCTGTGAAAGATACACACATACATACATACACACAGACACATGCATGCACACATACATTAGGTTACTTTCAAAGATACACACATTAGGTTACTTTCAAAGATACTATATAAGGTAATAGTTTTTTTGGTTTATATAAATAGATATACACACATGTATATTATGCATATATTATTCTGTTTCAAAGGTACCATGAACAATAAGGAATATATATTATGTTTTAATATACATTATTACATATTCATATATTTGTTATAATGTTTTACATAATAGCATATAAAACCATAACATTTATATGTATATATATATGCCTTACTGTGCATGGTACCTTTTCAAAACTTACTATGTTTAGGGGTATTAAATACTCATAAAACTGTCCATATGAGAAATATTAAACATATTTTATGTAAGGATGGCTGAAAAAAGTATTAAAATTAATAGGAGATTGATCAATTAGAACAAAACAATCGATGAGTCAAACAAATCATAAAATCAATAGATAATTTCACTAAAGACAATTACAACAATAATACAATATATGAAAATTTTGGAGATATAGTCATGTTAGTACTTAGAGAAAATTTATATCTCTAAACACTTTCATCAACAAAATAAAGAAAGAACAGATAAAGAAATTGAGTATGCAACAGAAAAAAATGGCTAGAAAATCAATAGTTAAAAAAAATAAAATCCTGAAAAATCAAAGCTTATAATAGTGAAATTGAAAGCACCCAAAATATTGAATTAGTACATAAAATTAAGAGTTGTTTTATTTAAATTAGATAGACCCTTAGGTGTTTTTATTTTAAACAAACAAAGCAAAACCTGATTGCCAGTATCAAAAAATGAAATTGTTCACAATAAATGAATAAGAAATAAAAGGAAATTTCTAGAAAATATTTTGTCCAATTATTTTCTAATAAAATGGACACACTAAATGAAATAGATGAATTTTTGTTATTGAATCTTTTCAGTCATGTCTGACTCTTTGTGATCCCATTTTTGTGGTTTTCTCGGCAAAAATAGTGGAGCAGTTTGTCATTTCTTTCTCTAGCTCATTTTACAGATTAGAAAATGGGGCAAAGAGGGTTACGCAACTGGCCAAGGGGCACACAACTAGTAATTGTTTGAGTCCAGATTTGGATTCATGAAGATGAGTCTTCCTGATAAAATATTAAAAATTGTTGTGCAAACAATCCAGCTAAGATTAGAAAAGAAACAGTTGGGGTGTGAGGATATTTGTAGTAAGTTTCTTTAGGACTAGTTTTCAAGATACATAAACAATAAATTCAAATTTATAAGAGTAAGAGCCATTTCCCTCTTTGACACATGGTCTAAAGCAGGCCCACCAAAAAATTTCGAATGGCCCATGAAAAATGTAGAGGATGTAAAAGAAAGTAAAGATGTAGTAAATGCTTTTTCCATGTCCAGCTTAACTTGCCTTCCACTAACCACTATTGTACCCATCATATAACTTGTTGGGTGGGTTTCCACTACCCACGCACTCTCTCCTGTTTGTCACATGACCCATGGCAACCAACCATTTTCAGTATGTCTCTAGTCTGAGAGGTGTGAGAGTTGATATCTTTTCATTGTGTTTTTGGTATTGAATAGGACAATGCAACTGATGCCCTCTATGTAATGAGTGGCAACAATATGAAATTTCCTCCCATCCCTCATTGCACAGCTGCCTTGCACGTTACATGAGTGTCTGGTGTTCTCTCTAAGATCAGACACTCAGTTCAGTATTTCTTTGTATGTAACTTTTCCTTCTGGGAAGTCATTTACTGAGGATGACTTCGTAAAGAAATATTTGCTGAATGCAGTTTCTGGATTATGTCTCAATAAAAAAAAGTGTTTTTTGAGAATATAAATTTTCCTGGATTATGACTGTTCAGTGAATAGTAGCTAATAATAAACTGAGTGCTGAAAAGAAGTGTAAAATGTCCCATTAACTAACTGTAAACAGTAAGAAAATCTGAAAAATGTATTAAAACTTGTACTACTTGGCTAAGTAATTTTTTACATTAATGTGATTTCATGATAAATAAAAAATTCTTAAGAAATAAATGTAATCAATTAATGCTAATTGAAATTTTTCTTTATAAAAAATTTAAAAAATATTAATTATACTTTTACTTGGAAAGTGAACTGCTAAAAATCTATCTGTGGCCCGAAGAAGTTCATCTTATTTTAATTTTGGCCCCTAATTGCTTCCAAGTTTTGCAGGTCTAGTCTAAAGATATGAATAAGCCATTCTCAAGGGAAAAATCCCTGGTTATCAATGGCCTTATGGGGAAAAAAAAGTGCTCCAAATAACTACAAGAGAAATGCAAATTAGAATAATTCCAAGATTTCATCTCACACTCATCAGATTATCAAAGATACAAAAGCAAATAAACAAATGCATAATGATAAATTATGCTTGTTGTTGTGTCCATCCTTTGTTTTCAAAGACCGTGACATCAGAGAAATGATGACATGACTTGCACTTGACTTTGTTTTGAGTGAGGGAGGGCTGTGTAGGTCACTAGCCTCACTTCTCTTACAGAGCCATCTGGATCCAATGACTAGATATTCATCAGGATGACTGGAGATAGCCCAGGATGCAATGGGAGACCTTGGCCTTTTTAGGTTAGACCTTTTGACATACTTCAAGGCAGGTAACCATTTGTGGTAGAGCTGAGACTTGATTCAGTCATTCTGTAAAGTTATGTGGAATCATGCAAAGAAAGTTACCACTACTAGGTCTATACCCCAAAGAGATCAAAGAGAGAAAAAAAAAGGTGCTATATGTAAATGCACACACTTATTGACTTGCACACACACATATATGTGTGTGTATAAATTCACATGTATACATACACACATATCACCTCTTTCCATATTCCAGGAAATGATTGAGCAAATTGTTGTATATGAATGTAATAGAATACTATTATGCTATAAAAAATGAGGAACAGGATAGTTTCAAAAAGACATGGAAAGATCTATCTGAACAGATGCAGAGAGAAGTTCCTAGCAAAGTTCCTGACACACAGTAGAAACCTAACTTAGACAGTTAACTGATTAACTGATGCAACTAGAAACAGAAAAAATATTGATACTGTAACATCAATATTATAAAAAACAATTGTAAAAGAATGAGTAAGTCTTATCATCTAATTCTAGAGCATTGGCGAGGAAGAATCCTTCCTGCCTCATAACAGAAAGATGATACACTAATACACAAGAGTAAGAAATATGGCAGGAAAGCGTTTTGTTTGATTGTACTTACGTGATAACGTGGTTCTGCATTTCTTTTTATTTGTCTCCTCCACCTCCTGGAGAGAAAAAATAATTTCTTGATAATTGAAAATAAAATAATAAGTAAAATAAAGATATTTTAAAATCAGAATAGAAAAGTTGCCAAAATCCATGTGAAATTGACCCTTTTACTAAAATTTTGTAAAATGGCCACATGGTGGCACCAGAAACTAAAGGGAGCAGCTGCTTATGGCTGGCATTTTCCTCCATCTAAACAGACTTGCCCCATGGCTGATGGTACAGTGTCTCTTTCCGTTTTCTTTTTTTCTGAATCACCTTGTCTGTGGCTTAATATCAGTCTGAGTCTCTTTCTTTCAGTCTCGGTCACTGTCTCTTCGTATTTTTTATATCTTTGTCTCTGTGCTTTTCTCAGTTTGCCTTGCCCATCTCAAATGAAAGTCTCAGTTTTCTCCTCTCCGTGTAAAGTATCAATACATCATAGAGGCACAGAACTTCCCCCAACCCTTTTTATGGAATTTTGCACATAGTAGCTGCACCATAAGTGTCAGATCTCAGGGGGAAGGAACCTTAGAGTTCACCTAGCCCTATGCAGCAATCACCTCCAGAAGTATTCAACAAGTGATAATTTACATTCCATTTGAAGACTTCTGGAGGAAGCCCAAGCCACATTGTGGACAGCTTTAATTATTAGAAAGTTGTTGTTGGTTTTTTTTTTCTCCTATCCATTCTAAATTGTTCTCTCTGCAACTTCCATCCGTTACTCCCAGATCTACTCTCCAAAGGCAAACAGAAAATGAGTCATCCCTCTTCTTCACAACAACTCTTTAAATATTTGAAAAGAATTATATTCTCTCTCATTTTTCTGTTTTCCAGAAGAAACATCTTTAATTCCTTATGGTGTACTCTCTGATACCCTTAATATACATTCATCAAAATCCTTCCAAAAATGTGGCACCCTGAATAGATTGCAATGCTTCAAATACAACCTGACCAGGGCAAAGTCTAGTGGAAATTTAACTCCCTTTGTTTAAGACACTATTCTTCTCTTAGCAAAGTCTAGGTTTTCTTTTTCTTTCTTCCTTCCTTCCTTCCTCCCTTCCTCCCTCCCTCCTTTCTTTCTTCTTGTCACTGGACCAGGAAAGCCTCAGAGATTATTTCTATAGATAATTCAAAAAGTGGATAATCCACCCCTAGAATGAAATGAATCTTGGAACTAGAAAAGCCTCTTAAATATCATCAAAACTAATGCTTTCATTTTATAGGCAGGAAACTAAGGCTCAGAAATAATAATTGACAATCAGAGGACTTTGTGTTTGTAAAACATCTTACATACATTTGTATGTAAATATTTCACTCATTTGAACCATGCAACAGCCTTGCAAGGTAGGTTTTATAAAAATTGTTATCTCCATTTTCTAAATGAAAACTTGGAGGTCCTGAGGTTTTCCCATAGTCATATAGCTAGTAAATGTTGAAGTCAAGTTTTGAACCCAGGCCTTTCTAACTGAATCTAGCATTTTATTTTCCATATCACATTGTCTTTCAGAGAGGTGAAGCAATTTAAGTCCCATGGTGAGTTTTTGTCATTGAGAACAGACTAGAACCTAAACTTTTGACTCCAAAGACCAGTGTTCTTTCCATTACACTTCCTTCCCTGTAGGCCAGTGCAATGGCTTCTGGGTATTTACTGGGGGCAGGGATGGCCCTATGGGGACACATTCCTGCTGCTCTGGTTTCCTTGTTTGGTGGAATTTTGCTCTAAACTTGTTTGCCTCTTTTCCAGACCATGCTTCTTCCTTCCCATGTCCTCGGGAATGGCAGTCTCTGAAAATGACTTGTTAAACCTTAAGGATAAATATTTATCAGTCGGATGATCTACCTCTTAATATAATTACTGCCCTCAGGTCAGTGACATTTTAGGCCTCTAAATTAATCTTAATTTTTTTCCTAACACTAATAGTGTTTCTGAAAGCAATAATAATTGACTACAAGGGAATAAGGCAGAAAAAATATCTTGAATGATGATTCATGTATTGCATTGAAAAATGTTTTAGTTGCCTATCTCTACTTCCATCAAGACACCAGTTTTATTCGGGAAGCACTTGTAACCACAAATGTGCATTTCCTGTCATCATGTGGTATTGTACTTCATCTTCTATTTCGATCATTTTCTTTGTCATAGGAAGATTTACGATGAGGTTTCTATGTGGGCACATTATTTAATATGTCACAATTCTAAGGCACTATCTACTCATACTGGGAAGTGATGGAAGTGATCTGAACCAGGCAGTCTGAAGGAGATAATTCCAGTGATCAAAGACTTCTTTTCTTCCAATTGCAGTTTTCTAATACCCTGGAAATAATCTCCATTTACACCCTGTTTCCTTATACTCTTGGTATATGAAGGGCTTCAGATTACATTTTCCCATGAGGCAAGAGGGACGCTTAGCCTGAAAAAGTGCTGAATTTTCTCTAAGCTGTATGAAAATTCATTCTACTTGGGACTTGCTATTATCCTACCTTGGAGAACTGGAGGGAACTTAATTCTACTTTGTTATAAAAGAAAGGGTTGATACCCATGAGAAGCGCTAGCCAACTTGGGGGAGACTGAGCTCAGGATGAACTTGGAGTTGCCAGTTGGGGTTAGGGTGTACTGTTCACTCTACATTACCGTGGAAAACTATCGATCATGGTTAGATTTCTGTATGTCTATCCTCTCTAGTTGTTATTTTTATTGTCTAGGGATCTCCCTGTAGTTACCAATCCACAAGCATTAATAAGGACCTACTATGTGCCAGGTCCTGGGCATACAAAGACAAAAATGAAATAGTCATTTTATCAAGAATATTCTATAGGGGTGAGGCAGGAGAGGTTGTAGATGTGTATGTGAAAGTAGGAAAAAAACACATAAAAGTAACTACAAGGTAATTTTTGGTGGGATGAAAGAAGGAGATATTAGCACCTAGTAGGATCAGAAAAGGCCTCTAAGAGGAAACATTTGAAGATAACATTGACGAAAAGATTCTAAGAGGAAGAAGTGAGGAGGTGTCTGGTCATGGAGACAGTTTGTCCAAAGGCACAGCAGGTGGACTGTCCCACCTGAGGGACAGCAAGATGGCCAATTGGGCCAAAACATAGAATTCTTTAAAGGAAGTAATGTGCATTGTTTGAGTGAGGGTCAGCCTTAACCATTATATGACTTCATTTAGAGGAAGTGGTAAGTAGTAAGATGCTAGCTCTTATCTATACCTTAATCAGTTTAGAATACATCTAAACAATCAATTACTTTAAACTAAGTTAGTCAGTCAATAAATATTTATTAAATGTCTACTATGTCCCAGAAACCATGTGATAAATGCTGGGGATATAGAGAAAAGTAAAAGACAGTCTCTATACCCTCAAGGAACTCATAATCTAAGGGGCAATGCAACATGAAAATAATTGTAAACTAACAAGGTATACATATACATACATGCACACACATATGTAGGCACATGTGTGTTCATGTGCATGTGTGTGTGTGTGTGTGTGTGTGTGTGAGTAGCAGCTAAGTGGCATAGAGTACTGGGCCCAGAGTCAAGAATACTCATCTTTCTGAGTTTAAATCTGGCCTCAGACACTTATTAGTTGTATAACCCTGGGCAAATCACTTACCCTTGTTTGCCTCAGTTGCTTCATCTGTTAAATGAGCTGAAGAAAGAAATGACAAAACACTCCAGTATCTTTGCCAAGAAAACCCCAATGGTGTCAGACGTGACTGAAAATGAATAACCACAAAAATCATACATATGTATACATACTTAGAAACATATACACAGAGGATAAAGAGACAAGAACTGAAGGGGACTGGTATAGGTTTTCTGTAGAAGGAGGTATTTTAACAGAGATTTAGAGAAAATCAGAGAAGCCAAGAAATGGAGATGAAGAGGGAGAACATTCCAGACTTGGGGGAGAACCATTAAAAATGTCAACTCCAGAGTTGGCATATGGAAAGTGTCTTGTTCAACGAAAAGGAAGGAGGTCAGTGTCACTGAATAGTAGAGTATTTGGGGGTTGGGGGTGGAGTGTAATGTGTAAGAAAACTGGAAATGGAATGTGGCTGGATTATAAGCAGTTTTGAATGACAAAGAGAGTATTTTGTATTTGATTCTGGTGGTAATAGGGAGCCACTAGAGTTTACTGAATTTGAAGGAGACATGATTAGATCTGTGCTTTAAGAAGATAATTTGGACAGCTGAGTGGAGGACAAACTAGAATGGGGAGAGACCTACGATAGGGAGACCATTCAATAAATAAATAAACGTTTGTTAAATGACTACAGGTACTGACCTAAGGACACACACACACACACACGCACACACACACACACACACAAGGCAAAAATCCCTGATATAAAGAAACTAACACTGTAATAGGAGAGTCCACAACAAATATATATCTATATATATAGTAGACAGATATATATATATAATATGTATATATATATATATGTATATTTATAAAGTAAACTATATACAGGATAAACAGGAAATGGTTAACAGAAGGAAAGCACTAAAATTAAGAGGGGTTGGGGAAGGCTTCCTATAGGAGGTAAGATTTTAGTTCAGACTTAAAGGAAATCAGGGAGGTCCCTAAGCAGAATAAAAGAAAATGTTCCAAGCATTGGAAACAGCCAGAGAAAATTCCTGAAGTTGAGAGATGGGGGCCTTTGTTTGTAGAACAGCAAGATGGTCATATTCAAGAGATCTAGCAAAAGTAAAATGGACAGATTTTGCTGACAAATGGCATATGGGAGGGGGTGAGAGATAGTAAGGAGTCCAGGATGACTTGGGTTGTAAGCATGAGGGCCTGGGAGAATGGTGGTACTCTGTACAATTATAGGAATGATAAGGTCCAAAACCAAATTTTAAGGGAAGTACAGTGAGAGGAAAGAAAGTGGAGGCACCTATTTTAGACAGGCTTTTCAAGGAATTTAGTTAGGGAGGACAAAAGGGCTAGAAGATAATAACTAGCTGGAATGGAAGGGTACAGTGAGGGCTTTTCCAGGATGGAGGAGACATGGGCATATTTGTAGTTTATTGCCTTATAATGACATAGTAGAGGGGGAGAGACTAAAAATAAGTGACAGAATGGGAATGGCAGAAGGGGGCATTCTATTGGAAGAATGGGATCACTTGAAGATTTGTAAGAGTTAACTTTCAGAAGGAGTAAGGCCACTTCATCGTGTGAGACAGAAGTGAAGGAGGAGACAGTGGCAGAAATTCCATAAGTAATAGAGATAAGGAAGAGAGAAGTTTAGTGGAAACATAGTTCTTGCTCTCATGGAATTTATGGCCTAATGTGGGGGATATGACATATGTAGATAACTCTCATGCAAAAATATTACATTTACACAGAAGTTATAAACAAAGTACTTGGGGAGATTTAAAGGCAAAATAATTTCCAAATGATGTATTGGGGAAACCCTTTCGGTGAAAGGGTACTTTAAATTGGTATCTAAAGAATGGTTTCAATTTGATAAGTGAAGAGAGGTAGAGCAAGGACTTCTTAAGGATAATTCCTGGATAAAGATATAGACACAGGAAAACACTGAAGAAGTTAATGGGGAATTCAGCTTGGCAGGAGTGTAAAGTATGTAGAGAGCAATAATCTGAAATAAGACCAGATAACAAGTTATAAAATTCCAGACAAAGGAATGTGAACTTTATTCCACACTTGGTAAGAAGCCATTGAAGATTTTGGTACAGGAGAATGACATGATCAGATTTGTGCATAAGAAAGATTATTCTAGTATTGGTTTATGAAGAAAAAATTGAAAGGAGGAGAAAAAGAAGGAAGGAGAAAATCTGTTCTAAGATTAATGCAACAAGTTCAGGCAGGTGGTGATGAGAACCTCTATTAGGGTGGCAGCAGGGAGAGTAGAAAGCAAATGATAGATGTGAGACATTTAAAGAGATTTGTTCTTTCCCCTCCCTTGCTTTTCAAATCTGATCAGTTATAGATCCATTTAATTTTAAATATAAGAAATAATTATTGATATCTTATATTTTATATCACCTTCATTTCAAACCTACCACTCTATCCTCTCCAACATGTTCTTCTTTGTAATAAAGAATGAAACACAAAAAAGAGCATTTTAGCAAAACCATCTTATATATCAACTCAATCTAACATAATATACAATGTTTCATACCTACAGTCCCTTTACTGCAAAGAAGAAAGGTGACTTTTTGCATCATTTTGTTGAAGAGCATATTCATCCTTCTGATTGAAGGATAACCCTGAGGTAATAAACATGTGAGCTAAGGGTATACAATAGCACCAGAAGTAAAAATGAGGAGCAGGTTGACATCTTGTGTGGTAACATCCTGAGGCTTGGAATACGTTGAGTCTGAGGTGCCAATGACACATCCAGTTAGAAATGTCTTGAAGGAAGTTGCGGATGAGGGTCTGGAACTGAGAAGATATGAGTAAATAGAAAAATTTGGATAGGAGCAGAGTCAAGATGGTGGAGGAGAAAGACAGATCTACTCTAGTTCTATCCCGATAGCCCATAAAATACCTGCAAAAAAAGACTCTAAACAAATTCTAGAGCAGCAAAAGTCACAAAGCAACAGAGCAAAAGATATTTCTAGCCCAAGACAGCCTGGAAGGCCAACAGGAAAGGTCCATTGCACCATGCTCAGAGCAGACTGCAACTCAGCCTTGGCTATGCATTCTGGCATGGCACAGCACTGACTGGACTGGAGCAGGCTTCAGGGAGCAGAATTAGGGGTAGCAGCTGTGGTTCCCAGATTGGTCAAACCTCAAATGTCAAAGACAGTTTCAAAAGTCAGTAAGAAAGCTCTTTCACCTGGGTGAGAAGGGAGCAGGGTCCAGCCCTAGCCTGCCCCTAGGGCAGCAGGGTCCATTTTTGGAACTCAAAAGAGAGAATAGAATAAATGGAGGGCAGGATAGGATGTAAAGAAATATAGTTAGTCTTTCACAACATTATGGACATCCATTATTATGGAAGTCTTTTGTATAACTACACATGTATAGCCTATATTGAATTGACTGACTTCTCAGTGAGGATGGGTGAGGACGTAGGAAGGGAGAGAAGTTGGAATTCAAAGTTTTAGGAATGAATGTTGAGAATTATTTTTGCATTCAACTGGGAAATAAGAAATACAGGTAATGGGGTATAGAAATCTATCTTGCCCTGCAAGAAAAGAGAGAAGATGGGGATAAGGGAATGGATGGGTGTGATAGAAGGGAGGGAAGATTGAGGGAAGGGGTAATCAGAATGCACAGTGTCTTGGGATGGGGGGAGGGGAGAGATGGGAAGGAAATTTGCAATTCAAGATCTTGTGGAAATGAATGTTGAAAGCTAAAATTAAATAAATAATTTTTTTTAAAAATTGAAAGATTTGGGAGTGAGCTACATAGAAGTCATAGTCAAAGCCATGAGGATAGGAATAAATGATTGTGCCAAGGGAGAGAGTGTAGAGAAAGGAAAATAGGACCAGCCTTTTGAATCTTTTCAACCTTTTGACAGAAGACATCTGTGGTTTCATTTCTCTACTAGTGCCTTTCCTTTGAGATCACCTTCTATTCACACTATATATTTTGTATATACCTTGTTATTTACATATTATCTTATTAGAATGAGGGATCCTTGAAGACTGAGACCATCTTTTTGCCCTCTTTGTGCCCTCAGACCTTAGCATAGATTCTGGCACAGAGTAAGCACTTAATAAATGTTTGTTGACAGATCCTTGGGGAATGAAAGAGGAGTATTTAAAGGACAGGAAAAGGAGTATTTAAGGAAGGAGAGATTGAGGAGGATAAAGTATATGGTATAGTCACTTCTCATTAATTATGGTAATTATTTTCTCTAAAGTCACCACAAAAGTAAAGTCACTGAATTCATGACTATCGAGCCATTGCTTCTAGGGAAAATACAGGATTAGGGACCTTGAGCCTCTACTCACATTAGCTGCAGCACTTCCCAGAGAGGTCTCACCTATAGATTAGCGATTTTCTTCTTTCTTTTTCCTGGGTGTACAATATTAATGATTCATTAACATTGAACCCATAGTCAACAGCTCTATAACTTGTGCCTGAATGAAGCTTATCTAACACACTTTTCTACATAAGGCACATCACAGCCTTCTTCCACTTTGGAATACTGAGGGAACTTTAGCCCTACAAATGGGAATTATTTTAAAGAGTGAAATTATCATCAAGAACACAAAAATGTACAAAATAGCACTAAATAGACTTTTAAAAAATAGACTATGAGAGCTGAAATAAGAGGACAGTGTCATCTGGGAATGTGCATATTGAATGATTCAAATTTTTCTATTCATGTCTATAACTGACCACAAAAGCACTACAACTATTGATCTATTCATGTCTATGACTACAAGCATTGATTTAGTGGTTGTAAATAAATTTTAGCAGGTAGGTGAATTGAAAAATACATAATTCACAAATAATCAGCCTTGACTATAGATGTAATTGTGCAGAAATGTCGAATGCAGCAGAGCAGGTAAGGAGAATGAGGATTGAGCAATTGGGTCACTGGTGACCTTAGAGAAGGAAATTTCTTTAGAAAAGTTGAAGAAAAGCATTAGGAACATTACAGCCTTTAAAAAGCATTTAGCAGTGAAGAGGAGATAGACAATATTATAAATAGATTTGGTAGAAGAATCAAAGGAAGATTGTTTCCATGTTGTACAGGTTTCAGCATGTTTAGAGAGAGATGGGAAGTAGAAATTTGAGGGAGAGACTGAAGATGATAGAACAGAGGATGGTTAAAGTCCTGACAGAGGTAGCACAGGGATCAAAGATACAGGTGGAAAGATTAGCTTAAGTGAGTAGTAGGGACGTTTCTTCTATGATGGAAGGAGAAGAAGTGAGGTGATTATATTGAAAAGACCTAAGGAATGGAGAAGGAAGCTAAGGGATGGCTTACATCTCATGGAAATAGAACGCTTCCAATTAAGATATAAAAGGATGAGGAGGGGTTGGTGGCAATAGGATAGAAGAAAAATTTGGAGAATGAAATAAGGAATTGTTAAACAAATAGGGTAGAATTTCTGAGCATCAAGGCATATCCCAATGAGGTTATAATAAATTTGTAATGGGCAAAGCCAGATGGATTTCATAATTTTCTCTATCAACACTCAGCAACAGCCTTGAAGGACAAGAAATCAGGCTGTGGAAATAATTCAAAGATGAGGATTTGGAATTTGGGAACAGTGAAAAATTGGTGGGGGTTGGGAAGGATAACTTAGGGATTCTAGGTTAGTAGTTAGTAAGGCATTAAAATTGTACAATATCGAGATATAGATGAGTATCTCTGAAGCTGAAGAAACTGAGAAATTGTGTGGTCAGGCTGCCAGAGAGCTTGTAAACATGAATATTTAAGCCCCTGAGATAAATAGCAGGTTATAAATTCTCTTTTTAACTCAGACTAATTATGCAAATTCCCAATTAGATAAATTCTGCCAAGGAATCTCGAGGAAGCATAGTGAAGTGGATAGGACTTAAGACTTAAAGTTAGAAATAACTGGAATCCAGTCCTGCTTCAGATACTTGATACCTGTGTAAAATGAGGAGGAGTTGGACATTCCAAGGAATGTAAGTTAGGTAATAGATATAAGTACCTACTATGGGGCAGGCACTGTGCTATGTGCTCCATTAGGTCCCTTCCCAGAAAGTCTTTTTCTCTGATTGAGAGAGGAGGCTGAAATCAGGCAGGTAAGGGAGTTGTGACCCCAGGGTCTAGGAATCTTGAGGAGTTCAACAACATTCTAGGAGGAAGGAACTCTTGTGCAACTGTGGGGTCAGATAGAGATCAAGGCTAGGCCAAGATCAGCTTTCAGAGAAAACATTGGCTAATCAAGGAGGGTTCTTATTAAATGGGAATAGATTCCAGAGCCAATGAGATAGATCTTGATTATACAAACCAAGAGATTACACCAAGGAAATCCTAACGAAGGAAGTTCCCTTCCATGGTGTAGAGGAAGGCAGGGAAAGCACAGGTTTGGAGTCAGAGATCCTGCATCCAAATCTTGCTTTTTTTGCTTTTTCTTTGGCAATATGACTACTATGAAATATATTGTTCATTATTTCACATGTATAATTGATATCATTTTGCTTGCCTTCTCAGTGGATGAGAGAAGGATGGGCAGGAGGGAGAGAATTTGGAACTCAAAATTTTAAAAGAAAAGAATGTTAAAATAAATAATAGTGGTTAATTTTATTTAAGAAAAGAATGATAGAAGGTACCCACTTAGATCAACTCACTCAAATTCTTCTTCTTTTGTTTGTATTTTTTATTACAAAATAGAAAGAGTAGCTTTCAGACAAATTATCAAAGCCTCTTTAAACTTCTTGCAATTCCCATTTGGACTTTCATGTTAATTATTTTGGTGCAATAATTATAGTAGCATGATTTATTTAGGTAATAAATATTATAAATAATAATTTGTTCATTAGTTGTTAGAAATAGCTGCTTTCTGGAAGTTTTCCTGGAGAGCCTTCAGAAACTCCATTGTGTTGGCAGTGAAGGTTTCATTGCATGGCTGGAGGCATGAAAAAGGCTGTAGAATGAAAATGGAGCACGTTTAGAGGGACTGAAATTACCATGACCAGTTTATACTGGTCAGTAAGAATCATACACGCTTAGGAACTGGGTGATATTTGATGTATTAGTAATACTCGTAAAACAACATTAATAATTTGACATTTATAGGTAGAATCTTAAAGTTTGGAGTGTACATATGGAAATCTGTGCAATATTTCACTGAACCTCATGACTATACCGTAAGGCAGGTACCACAGCTAATAGTACTACAGTACTATTAACCTCACTTTACAAATGGGAAAACTAATCTCAGAGACCAAGTTCCCTTGGTCACTTAGACTTAGAAAGTGTCAAAGGTAGAATCTGAACCCATGTCTTCTTGACTACTAGTCCGCCATGAATTCTACCATTGAAAATTCATTTCCTATATGGTTTTCATCTTTCAGAGTATTTTAACAAAATACAAATTCCCCTGATAGGAGGTGAATACCTTAAATTAACAATTCAATAGAGATGAATTGATAGTTCTCTAAAAGTAAGGACCTCTTGGAATGGGATCCAGACTTGGGACTAAGGAGGAGAGAATGATCATCAAAAAGAGAGATGGAACAGCACAAAACACAAATCACACACGTCAATAATTTTGTCCAGAGCTAATTCTAACCAGGACTAATCATTTAATATCTAAATTCCTTGTTCTCTCAAAAGAAACCTCTGGTAACCTTTAGAATACCAGTTAAGATTCATTAAGGATCTTATTTTATCCCCTCATGCCTCAGTCATATTTTTATAACAAAGCAAAACTGAGAAAGCATATCAATGTTAACTGGCATTAAAAAGAGTTTACGTCAAAACTGGAAGGAACATCAACTATCACCTGGTCAGGGATGCGCTGGCAGATGTTTAACAAATAGTTGTCAATGGGAGTGGGAGGGCAAAATTCACAAGACAGTTTTAATTTTCAATGTCAATATCACATTTTCAACATCTCCTTCTTGAGTCTAGATAATCAACAAACTGATAAATTAAGTTCAAATTTGAGGCTTCACTGATTACAATGATAATTTTGCTATCAGTTTTCCACCAGTAAGTTCTCTAGCCAGTTAGAGTTGGTTCTAGCATTTTTCTTTATCATTTTACAGATGAGGAAACTGGGGCCAAGAGAAATTAATTGACTTGCTCGTATCACAAAAGTAGTAAGTAGGAGAACTAGAATTTGAACTGAGGTCCCCAACTCCAAATTCAGCCCACTTTCTACTGTTTCAATTGATAAGGAAGTACTCTACGCAATCCAGGGTATTCTTTGCATACACACAAAAAGCTTTAGGCAATAAACAGTGTGTTTGCTGATCAGTGTGTGCTCACTTTTCCATTATATTCTTCTAGAAAGATCACTGTCATGGCTGCACTACTTGCTACCCTAGAAGTTATATCAAGGATGCTGTGTCTTCTCCTTTCCCTTTCCCTCGGCATCAGTAACTCAGGTCAAGAAATGACAGCTAAGATGCTTATAGTCATATATAATTTAAGACCAGGAAATTACTTAGGTAAACATAATATGGTACAGTACAGTACAGTACTCAATTGAGTCAGAAAGAGTTGGGTTTATAACTAGCCTTTGACACTTATTAGCCACAGGGTCACTGAAATGCTTCTGGACCTTAGTTTTCTCATCTGTAAAATGAAGAGGTTAGACCAGATGGCTTCCAAGGTCTCTTTCAGCTCTAAATCCATGATCCTATGAGTCAGAGCCTTGGGTTTTCATCTGAAAAGTAGTGAATATGCTTGTAGTACCTACTTCACATAGTTGTCAGAAAGATCCAATTGGATCATGAATGCAAGGCACCTTATAAGCTTTAAAGCACTGTAGTATCAATAGTAATTACTATTGGGAGAATCTGTTAATTGGTTTGAAATATGTTTCAGAAGAAAGGTGCTTCTGAAAGTCATTTGTTGGAAATATAACTAAAGTAGGATCACTAGAATAGATATTTCTCCTGAGGCATACCTTTAGAATACTCTTGGCAATTGTCTTACTATTTCTTCTAAAAGGTAGGGGAAGCTGACATTTGCATTCAAGATTTGCAGGCTTTAGACCAGGGATATTACTTTTCACCTTCTCTGAATCACCGTAATAGAATAATTGCCTTGCTCTCTCAGTATCACCAGCATTTATTGACCCTTCCAAGAAGGGGATGCTTGTAAAACCCACAGAACTGGGAGTGAGTCCATGTGAGTGACTCTAAGTTTTAGAAGTAATTCTAGAAACGTAGCTTTCTTTGCTTTACATCAAAATTTCACTTTCTTGTGATTTTCCTGAAGTTGAGAAGGTTTACTTCTTTTTATTTATAACTTCTGTCCCCGGACTTAATATTGATTATTGATAATGCTAACTAGCAGTGCACACCAAGGGAACACTTTAGCATTAAGGTTTGTTTGTTTGTTTTGGGACCCAGACTCTGAACTTTAGCTGACAATTACATGGATTGGTCCATTTTCCTACAGCAGATAGGAGGGAATTGGCTACGTAGGCTGTGAAAATATTTAAATTGACTTTTTTAGAAGAGATGCTACTTCTAACCAGTCAATAAACATTTATTAAGTGTTCACTATATGGCAGACATTGTGCTAAGCAAAGGGATAAAAAGGAAGATCACACTTCAAGGGTAAAACCCTGGCCTTCTGACTTTTTGGAGGCACACTAGCAGTCTTATGTAATGAGATCTGGATCTAAGCATTTGGTCCTAGCATCCAGTTCTGCTCAACTATGAGATCCTAGGCAAATCATTTTCAAAGCCTCTGTTTTCTCCTCTACGAAATAGGTATTATATTATCAAAATTATCTAACTCGCAGGATTGCTATTTAGAAAATATTTTGCAAATCTTAAAGTAACATATAAACATGAGTTCTTTTGGGATATTGGAATTCTCAGACTTCTTTAGACAATAATAAGCCACCAAAACCAACTTCTTTACTTGTGACCAGAAAAACTTATCTGGCGTTCAAAGTAAAATATAATCATAAACAACAGTTCATAAAAGGAGGAAAAAAAATTAAAACTTACCTTGCAATTGAGGCTCCTCAGGTGACTGACATATCTCTGCACTTTAAGGATGGTTCGACTATAATTCAGTTTCAGTGTCTGGGACATCTTTTTCAGCCCATACTGAAAGCATGATGTACTACAGTTGTTCTGCTAAAACATTAAATTACATTGTAATCTATGATGATATGATATGATATATGATATGATATGATCTTGTTTAACCAAAGGGACAAATTTTTAGCAAGATTTCAGCCAAGATTTCGATATAAAAAATTCCTACATTTTATCTAGATACATAGCAAGTCCATTCTTGCACTAAGAATATCTGATAATTCAGGAAGCTTTTCTCAATATTTAGATTCATTGTCATTTTCCCATAGGAATACCTCATTAGAAAAAAAATCTCCGTATTGTACTTCAGGGAGAAGAAAGACCCCTGGTGACAACCAGGGTCTGAGCTTCCCCTTTATCTGATTCTTATGCTTTTCAGCCCTTGGAAACATAGAATTTAGAGCTAGACAGAACCTTAGAGAGCATATAATCCCTTCCTTTTACAGATTAGAAAAATAAGCTTTAGTCTATCTTGCCACAGAGGTTGGAAGGATTCAAATCTAGACCTGAAACTCAACCTAATGTTCTTTCTACCAGACTAAAGATGCTTCATTATATCTGATATGTATGAGAAAAAAGAAAGAAATCCTCACTATGCAGGAAATGTATTAAAAAAGAAAAAAAATCTCTGTGCCTTAACCTAAGTGTTTGATATATTTTTTTAAAAGTCAATGAATGTTGAGCTCAGGGACAGAAGTTATAAATATACCTTATATTGTTATTTAATCCTATCCAACTATTTATGATCCCTTTTGGGGTTTTCTTGACAAAAATATTGGAGTGGTTTGACATTTCTTTCTCCAGCTCATTGTACAGATGAGGAAAGTGAGGCAAACAGGGTTAAGTGACTTATCTAGGGTCACAAATTGGTAAGTGACTGAGGTCAGATTTGAACTCATAAAGATAAGTCTTCCTGCTTCTAAGACCAGTGCTTTATCCACTGCATTACTCTATTGCCCCAAACATGTGTTATGGTTTCTTCTAAGTAAGTAAGTAGTATGACAATGGAAAAGGACATTGGAGGGCATGAATTTAAATATTGCTCCAATTCCTGACTCCATTTGTGACTTTAGACGTGTCACTTCACCTCTTAAGATCTCAGTTATTTTATCTATAAAATGAGAGAGCAGGACTAGATGACTTTTAGTATTCCTTTCAGCTCTAAATCTCTGATTTTAAATGCAATAGCCTTCCTTACTTTTAAAGTAGCATTCTTGGAATGATTGGGGAAGGAATCTTAGGATCATTGTGGAAGTATGATGTCTGACCAGGGTAGACACCTTGAATTCTCTATCAATTCCCCTGGGACTTGAAGTGGAGAAAAAAAATGAATGCTTTCAGATTTCACCTCTAACCTTGCCACTCCCCTTCTCATGAGCTGCTATGAGTTTTTGGTAGGGAGGGGACAAGAAAATAGAGAAAATGAATGGATAAAAAACAAGGTCAGAGAGACAAAAAAATATAGACCATTGGAAACATTGTAAACCCACTCCAAAGTTAAAAGTAGGATTAATATTGCCAAAATTAAAATCTTTACTTTCTCCTCAATTTCCAACAGCAAACACTGTATTGTCAACAAGGGAAACATTATAGCCATGAAATACATTTAAAATGGTTTTGCAGAAATCCAGACTCCCCTGGCAGTTGATGCCAAGCAAGAGGCAGAATACTATTTCCATTACACTATGAGGAAGTGTGTAATGTGGTAAAGAAAAAAATGCTCCATAAGCAGTGGGTTTTTTAATTCATACTTTAAAATTTTCTTAGAGTAGTAAATACTACCACTAATATAGAAAGAAGCTGTTTACATTAAAATAACGTAATCAATATTTTAATCTCTTAAATTTTATAAGGCTGGCTGCAAATGAAGATTTCATTCTTATGTCATAGCCAGAATCATATGGTTTGTTTGACATGGACCTTAAAGGACCTTCTAGTCCAACCACCCTGAATCTTACAAAAGAAGAAACTGAGACCCTAAGTGGCTAGATGGTTTTCCCATGGTTTCCTAGGTTGGGGCAGAAGTAGAATTTGAAGCTAGGTCTTTTGGTACCAAATATTTTCATTATACTTATCTCATGAGTTCTGAATTTTAACAATAAACATAACAATGAGATCTTTCAAAATTGCTTCACAGACATTAAATCACATATAAATGTAGTTATTGCCATCATCAAAATTGTTTACTAACATTGTCCAATTAAATTTTTAGATGAATGCAATTCAAAAAAAGAATGATATTTGAAAATAAGAACGTCTATTCAGTGTTTTTCTTTTACTTTTCTTACAGAGGAGGTAGGAAGTCATACTTACAGAAGATACAGGAAGACATAAACAGTCAGTTACCTGCAAAAGAGATATTTAAAGATAAGATTCTGTTGAGTGATATTTAGCAATAGACAATTTCAGTGGGGCTTAAAAATTCGGATTCATTCACTTACATTGGCATTGCAGTTGCAGGTTGCAGAAGTCTCTTTCTAAATTGGTAAAGACATACATATACACACCAAGACAAAAAAATCATGTTGAATTCAGAGTCTTTTTTAGTTTCAAATTGTTCATGAAAAACACTAAGCCCTCCCAAACATACCTCCAAACGGTCAATGAGATTCTGGGTAACTTCAGTTGGTTCTGGACTTGAGCAGAGGTTCCCACTCGGACTTGGTATACTGTGTAACTTTGACTGGTTCTGGTCTTGAGCAGGGGTTCCACTCACTGACAAAAGCAAGACTGAAAGGAAAAGCCCTTTGAAGAACATCTTTGATTCTTCAATGTGTAACTAAGACTGCAGGCTCTCCTTTTTAAATTGTGTCCTCTATAAATTCCCTTTCCATCATGGAAAACCCCTGATATCAAACTGATACCACTTTTTCTTTGAAAGTTTAGACCACCTTTTTTTTTTTTAAAGAAAAAAGTTCAATTGAGTCACTTAACAAAACATAATCAATTTTGTGCTAGGAAATTTCAATCCTCAGAAAAGATGATTTGAAAAGTTATGAGCTGCAGTAGGAAAAGTTAAAGATCTTACACTTCTAATTTTTTTTCAAGATAGGATTCTAATTGTGAAAATGCTGGTGTTTTCCTAAAAGCTGTATATGTGTTTTCCCTTTTAGCATCATTTTATATTATACTGAGAATGTTACTCAGTCTTAGGTTCTAATAATGAGATTTTATTTTTCTGGTTGTGAACAGGAATGGGGGTGTTGGGGAAAGGATGAGTGACATCATAGGGTAACTTTTTTTTTTGCATTTTATCTTAAGAATTACTATTGAGTCAGCATATTTCATTCATAAATCTTAAAAGTAATTTTTATTACTCAACTACATTTTGCTCCTGTCCAAAATGCTTAGTACCCACTGGCAAATGACCTTGTGCTGGGAAAAGCTGAAGAGCAACTTTGAATGGATACTGCATTCTGAATCTCATCATCAGAGTACTTAGTGTTTATGGAGTTGCTATAGCTTTAGACAACATTAAGTACATTTCAAGACCAAATCCAATGATTGACTTAGTATAGACATAGGTATGATCCCATCTTTTTGCTGAGAGCCCAAAAGCATTCTGCTGTCTTTCTTGAAGTAATTTTTGACTCGTCTCTCTGCCTCAACACACGTATCCTATCAGTTGTCAATCATTGTTGATTCTACCACCTTAATAGCTCTCATATACATCCCATTTTCCTCCCTCATAGTCTCTCCCTAATTTAGATCTCCATAGCCTCTCTGTTGGACTTCTACAATAGCTCCCTAGTATGTTACCTTTCCTTCTCTCTTACCTTCCCAGCCAATCCTCTGCACAGCAGCCAAATTGATTTCCCCCAAATATAGCTCTGCCCATGTCATGATACCTTGAATATCTTCATATTGTCCCTCTCCAGGACAGACTACAAAATTCTAGCCTGGTTCTCTAGAGCCCCCCACAATCAGAATACCACTGACTATTCTAGTCTTATTTCATGTGACTCACCTTTACACACTCCTCATCCCAATAAGATCAAGGTGTTCATTCTTCTCTACTGAAAAAGACAGTCCCTTTTCTACCTCTGAACTTTAGCAAAAAGTGATTCCTCTTTTCTGAAAAGCAATCCCTCCTCAATATCACCTTATGGAATCCCTCCTGAAAACACATTTCAGAAGTACTTTCCTATACAAAGCCTCTCCTGATTTCCCTGCCCCAAGGTATTACTCTTCTCTCTAGCTTTTTAAATTTTTAACAACTTTATATAACTCAATAATCTAATAATTCTATAACTTACCTACTTCCAAACATGTTAGATCCTGTCTGTAGAGTGAAAATAGGTTCTTAGAGGACAAGGACTGTCCATTTTGTTATTTTTTGACATTCTTTGTATTTCTAACTCTCACCATGATGACTAGCAATTAATGCTTATTGATTAATTCACTGATGAACTATAGATCAGTCATTCACTGTATATTGTGTTTTTTCCAGATGAAAAAATGTAAACCTCATGTACCTTCTATTCCCCCAACTCCACATTAAACAATGACTAAATATTTTCTTCTCCATGTTTCCATAATGTAGAAATCAGTCCATCAGTAAATAAACATTTATTCAGTATATAATGCTATCAGACACTATGCTAAGTGCTAGGAACACAAAAAAAGGTGAAAGTTCCTGCTTACAAGGAGTTGGCCATCTTTGTGCAATAAGAAATTAATATAGAGTTTAAAGATATTTATTCAATCCAATTTAGTATGTATCAATTGTCTTTTATATGTAATGAATTGCATTAGGCACCACGGGCTGCAAAAATGAGGAAGAAGTGGTAACAGTCATAAAACACTATAGCTTAAAATGGGTAAGTACAACAAACATTTAATCAGCTGTGTTCAGAGGCCTCATGCAAGGTAATAGCATCAAACTGAGATGGATGGAAAAGAAGCCATCAACATAAATGGATAACTATATTACCTATATTATATGCTACATTATATACTAAATAATATAGATAGATATACTATATTATATGCTAAATAACATAAACAGATAAATATATTGTTATATAATAAATAATATAAATAGATAAATATATACTATATTATATATGAAATATAAATATATTAAATATAAATAGATAAATATACTATATTAATGAGTCAAAGAGTTCAAAGGCAAAGTGCTACATGAATTCTGAGGGCTAAGGCCATTAGTTGACTTTATGGATCAGAAAAGGCTTTCTAGAGGAGGCAAGCTGTGAGTTAAAATTTAAGAATGTAATTTAAAGAATGTATTGGAATTCAGCAGGCAAAGAAGAAGAGTTAGGGAATTCTAGTCATTGGGAAAAGTGAACAAAAGCATAGAGTCATGAGGACTCAGTCATGCTTAGGGGACATTTTGGCTGGAATAGATTGTCAAGAGAAGTAAGATGAAGTATACCAGCAAATGTCAGCAGGGTAGTGATCCCGTTTCCAGCAGGAACATGGGACAGAAAAGAGGGCTTCTTCTTGTCCTCTTAAGAACTATAGAACCCAGATAATAATTTACATTGGAATAGAAAGGAGTCCAAAGGGAGTGTGGAGTCACCCAGCAAAGAAGGGTAGAAAGCAATGGGAAAAAATAACCAGAAAACACTGATAGCTTTGGAGTGTCAAAGGTGTGAGTTGGCTAGGGCCTGTGTCTTCTCTGACCACATATGTTACCTATATCTATACACTACATATAGCGTAGGGACCTTAGGGTTCTGACACTGCAGAGCCATTGACATCCTCTGGGGATAGAATCATGATGCTATCAACTGGTCTTTTTTGGAGACTACACTTAGCTATTTATTGTTGCTCCATGCTGCTCTCTGCTGGTTTTATGTTTTAAAAAACCCCACCATTTTCCTCAACAGGGAAAGAATCTTTTTGATTCTAGTTTACAACTATCTTCTGTCTTGTGGGGATGGAAACCAACCAGCTAGCTAGAAAAGCCCTTGCGTATTTTAAATCTATTTCTGAACTTCCTTGATTCTATGTGAGATACCATTGTGTTTCTTTTGTTGTATATTTAACTGAGACAAAATTCCTTTACAGTTTTTACTCCTATGATACCAAAAATAATCATGGATTATGCAAATCACTCCTCCAGAGGCTGTGGTTAGCAAGACTGAGTCGAGGGAAGAGGGGAAGGAGAGCAAGGCAAATTAGCATCTTTTTGTTCCATATTACTACCCATAAAAAATCACTACTGTCTCCAATAGGAAGGACCCAGAATGCCCAGCTAAGAAAAAAGCTTTAATTTGGAGAAAAAGTAGGAAGAAACTGAAGATTTTTGAGTAGAGGAGTGTTATAACCAACCCCATTGTTACAAACCACTATTCTTGCAGAGATATATGGAGGAGGAAAAAGAGAAGAGGCAAGAAGGCTTGTCTGTCACAATAGGTAAATGGTGACAGCATGGGTCTGATCCAAAAGGTGAGGCTGCTAGGGGGCACAGTTGATGGAGTCCTGGTCCTGGAATCAGAAAGAATTGGGTCCAAATCTGACCTTAAATGATTATTAGATATGTGACCTTCTTTGTCTCAGTTTCCACATCTGTAAAATGAGATGTAGAAAAAAATGACAAATAAACCCAGTATCTTTGCCAAGAAAACCCCCAAAAGGAATCCTAAAGACTTGGACATGACTGAACAGCCACGAGAGAAAAATCATTGCTCCTGATTTTCCAAATTTCAGCCCTAAATTACACTCACCTTTTGCCATAGCCACCACTATTCAAGTGCTGCTGCATGGCACTGAGGGGAGTCTTATAATTGTTAACTGGATTTATTACAAATTTATGTTCTTTATTCTGGAAATCCCATAGTTATCTTAACCTTAGATTATCCTAAAGAGAACTCATTATCTTTCTTTCCCATACTCTCTCTTCTTCTAAGTTTCTCTCTTACTGTCAAGAGACCCACCCTTCACCTAGTCACCCAAATCTTGTTAAGAGCCTTAAAGCCCTCCTTTTTTTCTTCAGTATTTTTTGGGTCTTCTTTAGTAAACTGTTGACTCAATTTTCATGATTTTCTTGCATGACTCTCATTTCTCTTCCCAATTTTTCTTCTACTTCTCTTACTTGATTTTCAAAATCCTTTTTGAGCTACTCCATGGCCCGTAACCAATTCATATTCCTCTTGGAGGCTTTTGATGTAGGAGCTTTGACTCTGCTGTCCTCCTCTGGTTTTATGCTCTGATCTTCTTTGTCACCAAAGTAAGATTTTATAGTCTGAGTTTCTTTACAATGTTTACTCATTGTCCTAGCCAAACACTTGACTTTCTAATCCTTTGTCAAGGTAGAACTCTCCTTCCAGTGGGGGTGAGGGTGGGGGTGGGGTGGGTATACTGTCCCGTTTCAGAGATTATGTATCAGACCCTTGATCCCCCACCATCTGTGAGCCCAGAGTTCCAGAAGCAGCCTCTGTAGCTACTGCTGCTACTGTTACTGTCCCACCAACAACTACCATCACCCCTACCACTCTGTGACTGGGGCCAGACACTGTTAGATGGCATACTCCTCTTTTACACAGGTCCCACAAAGTCTTCTCACTGACCTTTTTGGCATCTGTGGGTTGAGAAGTCTGGAAACTGCCACAGTTGCCAATGATTCAGTCCCCTGAGGCCTGTTTCAGCCTGTCTGCGCTGATAAAATGTGACCCATTCCCTGCTCAGTGGGAAAAACACTTTCTGTTGACTTTCCAGATTGTCTTAGGCTAGGAATTTGTTTCACTAGTCATTTTGTGGATTCAGGACCTCTAGAATTTGTTTAGAGTCATTTTATAGGTATTTGGTAAGCTTTGGGGGACAACTAAGAGACGTCCCTGCTTTTACTCCACCATCTTGACTCTATCCCCTCAACTTCCCTATTCTCACTGACTTCTTTGTATTATATCTGTTGTCAAGATGTCTATATCTATGTGTAGATAGATAGATAGATATCCTTCGGTCTACTTACACAACTACCACCATAATACAGGTCCTTATCACCTCATGCCTACACTAGTGCCTTTCTTTTGGATCTCTCCGAATCAAGTTTCTCCTTACTCCAATCCATCTTCCATATATATACCAAGGTAAATAGATCTGACTCTATCACATACACACACTCACACACATACACACACACACAGAGTCAATCAATTCTAGTGGCTCCCTATTATCTTTAGGATCAAAAATAAAATCCTCTGGTTAGGATTTAAAGTCCTTCTAGGACCATATTCAAAGCCCTTCCTGTTTGAATGTACCAACCAGAGCTGGTGTCTCATTGGCCTAGCCTTCAAGCACCCAAAATCACCATCATGTGAATGAGACAGTAGAGGGGGACTTTATTGGACATATATGAGACACATTTAGTTTTTAAAAATATGTAATACAAAGCGAATTAAAATGAATTTTGTTGTGGGAACTTAAGGACATCTTTAGAATAATTAGAGATGTTTTTGGTTAATATAGGGAATCTATGTGGAGATTCAGTTTCACTTGAAGACCTGAAAATCTTCAACACCAAAGTTCTTGGTACCATCAAATGGAACAATGTCAGAAATGGATATGGTTTCATCCCATAATAAAATAATATAATGGAGAGGCAAGGCCAAGATAGTGGAGTAGAAAGTTGGAAATGAGAGCAATGCAAGAAAATCATGAAAAGTGAGTCAACAGCTTGCTAAAAGAGACTCAAAAAATGCTGAAGAAAATAACATCTTTAAAAGAAGACTAACCCAAATAGCAAAAAAGGTCCAAAAAGCCGATGAGGAGATGAATGCTTTAAAAAGATGAATACCAGAAGTTGACTGAAAAAAATAGTTTTTTAAAAATTAGAATGGAACAGATGGAAGCTAATGACTTTGTGAGAAACCAAGAAATTATAAAACAAGACCAAAACAATTAAAAAATAGAAGACAATGTGAAATATTTCATTAGAAAAACAACTGACCTGGAGAGATAATTTAAAAATTGTTGGTCTACCTGAAAATCATGATCAAAAAAAGAGCCTAGACACCATCATTCAAGAAATTTTCAAGGAAAATTGTCCTGATATTTTAGAACCAGAGGATAAAATAGAAATGGAAAGAATTCACTGATCCCTTCCTGAAAGAGATCTATAAAGGTCAAAGGATATAAACATCCAGCTTTCAGAGGAAGAAATTAAAGCTATTTATAGCCATATGAAGAAATGCTTTAAATCACTATTGTTTAGAAAGATGCAAACCAAAACAACTCTGAGATACCACATCACACCTGTCAGATTGGCTGACATGACAAAACAAGAAGATGATAAATGTTGGAGAAGATGTGGGAGAGTTGGAACACTAATTCATTGTTAGTGGAGCTGTGAGCTTATCTAACCATTCTGGATAGTAATTTGGAACGATGCCCAAAGGGCTACAAAAATGTGCATACCCTTTGACCCAGAAATACCACTTCCAGGACTGTATCCCCAGGAGATCATACAAATGGGAAAGGGTCCCACATGTACAAAAATATTAATAGCTGCACTCTTTGTGGTGGCCAAAACCTGGAATTCAAGGGGATGCCCATCAATTGGGGAATGACTGAACAAATTGTGGCATATGAATGTAATGGAATACTATTGTGCCATAAGAAATGATGAACAGGAAGACTTCAGAGAGGCCTGGAAAGACTTATTTGAACTGATACTGAGTGAAAGGATCAGAACCAGGGGAACTTTGTACAACAACAACCCCAGTGTTGAGGAACTTTTCTGGTAGACTTACTACTTCATTGCAATGCAAGGACTTAAAAAATTTCTAATAGTCTCTGAAGGCAAAATGCCTTTCACCTCCAGAGAAGGAACTATGGAATTCAATCACAGAATGAAGCAGATAATTTTCTTTTGTATTATGTTTTGGTTTGTTTTATGATTTCTCTCATTCATTTTAATTCTTCTATGCAACATGACTAAGGTGAAAATGTATTTAATAGGAATCTATGTGTAGAACCTACATAAAACTGTATGTCACCTCAGGGAGGGAGTGGGTAGGTAGGGGGGAAGAAAAGAGGAGAGAGGGCAAAAAATCTAAGATACATGGAAGTGATTGTAGAACACTGAAAACAAATAAAACAAAAAAAAAAAAGAGGTCCAAAAAAAGAAAACTCCTAGGAACTTTGTAGCCAAATTCCAAACTTCCCAGGTCAAGGAGAAAAATATTACAAAAAGCCAGAAAGAAACAATTCAAATATTGTGAAAATATAATCAGTATAACAGAGTTTAGCAGCTTCTACATTAAGGGATCAAAGGACTTGAAATATGATATTCCAGAGGTCAAAGGAGATAGGATTAAAACCAAGAATCACCTACCCAGCAAAATTGAGTATAATACTTCAGGGGAAAAAATGGAATTTCAATGAAATAGAGAACTTCCAAGTATTCTTGTTGAAAAGACCAGAGCTGAATAGAAATTTTGGCTATCAAATACAAGAATCAAGAGAAACATGAAAAGGTAAACAGGCAATAGAAATCATAAGGAACTTACTAAAGTTGAACTCCTTACCTTCCTACATGGAAAGATTTTGCAACTTATTTGCAACTTATGAGGACTTTGTCAGTATCAGGGTAGCTAGAAGGAATACACACACACACACACACACACACACACACACACACACATATATGTAGGTGTGTTTGGGGTATATGTATATATTGATGTGTATATGTATGAGTGTGTGTGTATATACATATACACATACACACCACATACACACACACATACACACACACACACACACACACATATATATGTATACAGAGAGAGACAGACAGACAGACAAACAGACAGACAGACAGAGGGCATGTGGTTACCTGAATATGAAGGGAGAATACCTAAAAAAAATAAAATTTCCTGTTGAATGGAGTGTACTAGGAGTAAGAGAAAGGGAGAGGTAGAATGTAACAAACCATCTCACATACAAGAGGGAAGAAAGAGCTTGTACAATGGAGGGGAAGAGGGGAGAGATGAAAGGAAACAATTGAGCCTTACTCTCATGAGATTTGCCTTAAGGAGGGAATAAGATACACTTAATTGGATGTGGAAATCTATTTTACCCTGAAGGAAGGCAAAGGCGAAGGAGATAGAAGAGGGAAAACAATAGAAGAGACAGCAAATTGGGGAAAGGGATAATCAGAAGCAAACACTATTGTGGGAGGATATGTCAAGGGAGATGATGGAATAAATGAAGGTCAGGATAGGACAGAGGGAAATGTGGTTAGTCTTTTACAACATAAATATATGGAAGTGCTTTGCATTGTTACACATGTGTAACCTATATTGAATTGCTTGTTTTCCCAATGAGGGTGGATGAGGAAGGAGTGAGAGAATATGGAACTCAGAGCTTTGAGAGTAGATGTAAAAAATTATTTTAGCATGCAACTGGAGATTAAATTATACAGGTAAGGGGGTATAGGAATCTATTTTGCCTTACAGGAAAATAGAGGGGAAGGGAGCTATAAGAAGGGTAGGTAATAGAAGGGAGGACAAACCAGAGGAAGGGGTGGATGAGGTGCATGCTGTCCTGGGGTGGGAACTGAGGAGATATGGGGAGAAAATTTTGAATTCAAATTCTTGTGGAAGTGAATGTTAGGAGCTGAAAAATAAATTATATATTTAAAGAAAAAGAAAATAAGGTAAGAATTTTCTATGTCTACATGCTAAGGCCTTTCCATTTGACTTGTATCTGAAACCATTTCTAGGAATATTCTTCCTCTCTTGAAAAGAGATGCTATCTTGCTTTTCTATTTATTCCTCAGCACTTAGCACAGTATTTCCCCATAATAGTTATTATTCATTCATCTTATGTCTAGAATTATTGAATAACTGATATAGAGGACATAGAAGAAACTTAATGGCAGCTTTCCTAAATTGAGAATAAGATCATATATCTCACATATATGAATGTGTGTGTATAAATATATATGTGTGTATATATTTATACACACACATTCATATATGTGAGATATAAATATATACACACATATAATCTAAATTATAGAATATTATGAGTACCAAATTGGTTTTAAAATTATTTTTATCTTCATTGTGGACAAAATTATTAATACAGATATAATTTCTCAATGGAATCAGGAGTTGCAAAGCAGACACGATAGAACAAATTGGCCTTTTTTTGGATCCACTAGTTACTAGAATTCTCTTCCTCTCCAAATTACTTTTTTCTGCATTGTATTATCTCAGTTTTTTACATGTTGTATACCCAAGAAAAATGCCAGGTTTTGGAAGACAAGGTCTATTTCATTGTTGTCTTTGTATCTCCAGTCAATCATTAAATATATGTTAAGCACCTGTTATGTACAGGAGTTGAGGGTATAAACAAAGTATGTATGTGTGTTCATCCTTCATTGCCAAAGAAGACCATGCCATCAGAGAAATAATGACATGACTTGCACTTGACTTTGTTTTGAGTGAGCTAGGGCTGTGCAGGTCACCAACCTCACTTCTCCTCCAGAGTCATCTGAATCCAGTGACCAGATATTCATCAGGATGACTAGAGATGACCCAGAATGAGGCAATTGGGGTTAAGTGACTTGCCCAAGGTCACATAGCTAGTGAGTGTCAGGTGTCTGAGATGAGATTTGAACTCAGGTCCTCCTGACTCCTGCACTGGTGCTCTATCCACTCCACCACCTAGCTGCCCAAAAATATTAGAGTGATCCAGCTCATTTTATAGATGAATTAACTGAGTAAAACAAGGTTGAGTGACTTGACTCACACAGCTAGTAAGTTTCTGAGACTGGATTTGAACTCTTGAAGATGAGTTTTCTTGATTCAAAGCCCAGTACTGTATCTAGTATGCCACTTAGCTGCCCCAAACAAAGTATAACTCCTATCCCAAAATACATTTGTATGAGACTCTCTCCTCATTGACAGAGATGAAGGCCTTGCCCTGGGTGAGGGCTAGGACAGAGTTGGAAAGAATGGGAGATCTCCAGGGTTCTTTAGGATTCTTTTGGTCTTTTCAAATATGGAATCACTCAGGGTATTGCTGGCTTCCAATTTCTAAGAGTCAGGATGAAGGAGGCCAACCCTACCTCAGATTATTGAAGGAAAAGTCTCTGGGAAGATCGGAGAGGAACTGACACTGCCATCTTGTCCCTATCCCTAACTTCCTACACTATAGACTTCAGGGAACTTCCCCTTGGGTGAAGTTTTAACCCTTTTTGTTGAGCTGAATTACCTCACTACCAATGGGAGAATTTCCTCACTTTGTATTTTCCTACATGTATTCTCATATGTATACTTTCTCTGATTTGTTTTACTATTGAATTGGATAAATGGGTTTCTTGACTAATTGCTGTTTATTGAATTCCAGTGTTTGATGGGAAGGGATTGGTGGTTCCTTCATTCTCAAAGAGGACCAAAATGACATCACTATGTTGGGGTCAAGATACAGCGTGTCCAACTATGGCCCATCAGATCATATGAGCTCAGAACACTCTACCACAGATTGGGCACAAATAGTCCATATGATCATATGGAGTGGAGATGTTTCTAAATATGCACACTTCATGTTTCTTTTGAGCTACTGCAATTCTGCTTTCCTCATAGAGCACAGTATGATGTGGGCATGCCATCCTAGGTGGTCCTGTGCCAGTGTCATGCAATCAATCTCCAAAGTTCTTCAGAGAGACCTTGAGAATGTCCTTGTATAGCTTCTTCTGACCTCCATATGAACACTTGCCTTGTGTGAGTTCTTCATAAAATAGTCTTTTAGGCAAATGTATGTTTGGCATTTGAACGCTGTAACCAGATCATGGTAGCTGCATTCTCTATAGTAGAGGGTGACTGTTTGGCAGGTCAGCTTGAGAAAGGAACTCAGTGTCTGGTAACTTATCCTGCTAAATGAGCTTCAGAATCTTCCTAAGACAATTGAAATGGAAGCAATTCTGTTTCCTGGTGTGTCCCTGGTGTACTGTTCAGGTTTCACAGACACATAACAAAGAGGTCAGTAAACAATTCTGTAGATCTTTAGTTTGCTAGACTGCCTAATACCTTTTCTCTCCTACCTGTTTTTATTCACAGTTGATTTTTCACTCAATGCAACCTCTGAAGCTGACGTGTGGCAAAGTGTGGATCAATTCTGTGCTACTTGTGCTAATTTTGGTCTAACAATGAACATCAAGAAAACATAGCCACACCATCTATACATGGAACCATCAGTTACGGCAAATGGAGAAATTTTGAATACTGTGGATACATTCACTTACCTTGGCAGTATACTTTCCAGGGATGTATGCATAGATGATGAAGTGGATGCATGCATTGTTGAAGATAGTTCAGTATTTGAGAAGTGGTGAGGGAAAAAAGTGAGAAGGAATATATTTGGAGTCCCTCCCTATCCCCACTCCCATCCCCATACTGAGACAGTGATCAGGAGTTAGCTTGAACCTGAAACTCACATCCCCTGGTCTAATCATATTTAAACAAGTAGATTGACATAGTTTTAGCCTTGTACCCTCTTTTTTTTTTGTAGGATAACAGAGTGATAGTTTCTTCCCCTATTCTCCTGCTTCTCCTATTGGCAGGAATAAAAGTTACCCTTTGAGAAGAATTGGGGGAAAACGGACTGAAAATGTTTATTCCCTTCAAAGCACACAAAGATAACACCTTGTCACATGTAAGCAAACAGCCCTTACTACACATGGGACCTTAAAATAAATGGTTTAAAGATAGATAGTCTGTGCCCTCAAGGAGCTCATGGTGTAATAGTGGAGACAACATGCAAACTATTATTTACAAACAAAATAAGGAGATATAGACATTTTAGAGATAATCCACAGATGGAAGGCACTGGAATTAAGAATTGGAAAAGACTTTTTGTTTCAGCTGAAACTTGGAGGCCAGGAGATGAGAAGGTAAAAAAACATTTCCAGCAAGAGCCAATGAAAATGCTTAGAATTGGAAAAGAGAATTTTTTTCCCAGGAATAGTAAGGATACTGTCACTGAATCACAGAGTGCATGAAAGGGAGTAAGGTATAAAAAAACTGGAAAGGTAGGAGGGGACTATATGTTGAAAAGAGTGAAAGCCATGCAGAATTTTATATTTGATCCTGGGGGTAGTAGGAAACCACTGGGGCTTATTGGGTAAGGAAGGGTGGGGTGGCATGGTCAGACCTGAGCTTTTGAAAGATCACCTTGACAATATCTAGCATAGTACCTCACAAATAGTCAGAGCTTTAAAATATTTCTTTAACTGAATTTGTCAAAATTGAAATTGGCAATAGATACCCTAAATTGTGTATTTTACATTGTCCAACAAAGAAATACAAAATTATTAGGGAAGGAGGATAAGAAAGGTTATTTAGCATGACCATTACTAATAACCAGTGTTTTGGCTTATTTTTATTGTTCAGTTCTGGGTTTTGGCCTCCTTTTTTTTTAACTGGTATTGTGGTTTCAGTGGTATGAAGAACTCCTATGAGAAGCTCCTTGTACCAACGCAGATTAATATCTGCACTGAAATTTAGTCTTAGAGAGTGATCTGAGACACTGAGAGATTAAGTAACTTCAGAAGTCACAGGGTTGGAATCCAGGTCCTTCTTACTTAAGTCCAAGTCTCTAGACACTCTGCCAGTTACTGAAAGTAAATAATTTTAAAGCTAAAGTATATGAAATTTTTCACTACCTTCCCCACCCACTGAGTTGTAGAAAACTAAGAATACCAAGTTCAGCAAAGCATTTGAAATGCAGATGTTTATCTAAACTTGAGCCACAGAAACTTTTGAGGTTTAGCTTCTAGGATTTTATTTAAAAATGTAAATGTAAATATGCAAAATAGCCCCTCCAGAGAAAATTTGCAAAGCTTCTAAATTACTCAGTAGTTTTAAATACCAAAAGGATTTATGAGGAAACCTCTTATCAAACTCTAGCCATCCTGGGGAAGTTGACATCTGTCATGACAACCAAGTCATTGGATGAGATGAGACATTTTACAAACCAGGAGTGACAAGACAATTCTGACACATTTCTAAAGATAAAGAAACTCGACGCTTTGTTTGAGTAATGGAAGTTATTTCCCTGAGAATAGGATAAAATAATTATTCTAAGAAGTCAAAATAATAAAAAAAAATGAATTTCCAAGGAAAACCCACTCGTTTATGTTAAAATTTAAATGTTACATGAACAATCAGTAAATGAGTTCTCAAGTAAAAAAGCTTTATTTTTGCCTCATTTTTGAAGGAGGTCTTGGTAGACTTGTTTTCCAACAAATCTGTAGGGACACAATACCCTTAGAATATCTCAGAAAGCTAGGTTTTTGTCACATCTCAGGTTCTGATGTCTGCTCAACTCAAGTTTTCAAAACATCACTTCTGCCTATGTATCCTAATTAATGCAGCTAAAGGCATATTCTAGGCCCAGGAAGTCTGTACTTCTCACCTAACATTTGACTTAGGTCAGCCAGGTCATCATCCTACAATTCAACAAACATATTAAACACATAGATCAAGAGGTGTGTGTGTGTGTGTGTGTGTGTGTGTGTGTGTGCGCGCGCGCGCGCTTGCGTGCATGTGCCTGGTGAATCCATGGACTTCTTCTGAGAATAATGTTTAAATGCATAAAATAAATGCATGATTACAAAAGTAATTACTTATATTGAAACATAGTTATCAAATTTTTAAAGAAAGTTCATGGAACCAAAGTTAAAATCACTGATCTAGATAGATGAAGAGAGAGAGAGAGAGAGACAGAAAGAGAGAGAGAGAGAGATAGATCAGTAGAGAACTTATCATGTGCTTAACAAATAACATTGTTCTAAATACTAAGGACAAAATATATCAGCCAACAAGACAGTCCCTTTCCTCAAGGAGCTTACATCTGATGGGGGACCAAGAATTGGTAACATTATGTTTCTATAATGTGACACAATTTGGATTTGGTGGCCTAGAAGTGAGGTGGAAACTTGGTTCAGGGCAAAATAAGGTAAAAACTCACCTATCAGACAGAGTCCACGACTCCAGGGCTTTTACCCAATTTGGTTTAAATGTCTACATTTAAAAAAGGCACCATACTAAGCACTGGAGTTAGAAAGCAGAACAAAAAAAAAACAAACCCACTACAGTGTGTAAATTATTGTGTTGTTCACGTTGCAGGGATAAAGATAAAGAAGTTCTAGACACTGTCCTCTTTAAGTTTATAGTCAAGTAAGGGGTTATGGATCTATAAACTCAACAATGCATCAGTGCAGATCAATATTAATTTATGCCTTCTCAACATATGTGATTCTTGTCCATGTTATTCCCTGTGATATATTCAATGTGATGCAGTTCTTCTTTTTTACTTCTAAAATAAATTTTATTGATGTCTTGTATTTTTTTAATCACCAAAATTTCCCTCAAGAATCACTTCCCTTCATTTTCTAAGAAAGTCATTCCATATAATAAATAATATTTTTAAAAGAAAAAGAAAAATCAGCAAAACTGATCAATACATGTCAAAAAACTGAAAATATGTGTCACATATCACACACATGGCTCTGTATCTCTTCAGAAAGGGTGAGATAGAAATGTCTTCTCAGATCTCCTCTTTGAAATCATGCCTGTATTTTATAATTTTGGGACATTCAGTTTGTTTTTTGATTATCCTTTCTATTTGCATTGCTACAGTCATTGCATATATTGTTTTCTTGACTATGCTCACTTAACTCTGGATCAGTTTATGTAAATCTTTCCATGTTTCTTTATGTTTATCATATTTGCAATTTCTTGTAGCATGATAATATTCCATTAATTTCATGTACTGCATTTTATTTGGCCACTTCTCAATCAATGAATATCTTTTGTTTCTAATTCTTTTTTTATTAGTATTTTATTTGTTTTCAGTGTTCTACAATCACTGCCATATAATTCAGATTTTTCCCCTTCCCTCCCTCTTCACCCTCCCTCCCTGCTCCCTCCCTGAGACAGTATACAATTTTATATAGGTTTTACACATACATTCCTATTAAATACATTTTGCACAGAAGAATTAAAATGAATGGGAGAAATCATAAAACAAACCAAACATAGTACAAAAGAAAATGATCTGCTACATTCTGTGATCAAATTCCATAGTTCTTTCTCTGGATGTGAAAGGCATTTTGCCTTAAGAGACCATTGGAAATTTTTTAAGTCCTTGCATTGCAATGAAGTTCTAAGTCTACCAGAAAAAAATCCTCATACACTGTGGTTGTTGCTATGTACAAAGTCCTCGTCCTTTCACTAAGTATCAGTTCACGTATGTCTTTCCAGACCTCTCTGAAGTCTTCCTGTTTACCATTTGTTACAGCACAATAGTTTTCCCAGCAATTTTTGTCAAACAGTGAATTCTTACCCCAGAAATTGGGGTTCTCAAGGATTGCTATATTCATTAACTACTCTGTCTTGGGTACCTAACCTATTCCATTGGTCTACCCTTCTGTTTCTTAGCCAGTATCAAGTGGTTTTGATAATTGCTGCTTTATAATACAATTTGAGATCTGGTAGAGTTAGGCCACCTTCCCTGGCATTTCTTTTCATTAGTTTCCTTGACATTCTGGACCTTTATTCCAGATAAATTTTGAAATTATTTTTTCTAACTCTACAAAATAATTATCTGATAGTTTGATTGGTATGGCACTAAGTAAATTAATTTAGGTACAATTGTCATTTTTATTGTATTGGCTCAGCCCACTCATGAACAATTGATGATGATCTAAGCACTTGCTTAGATCTGACTTTATTTGTGTGAAAAGTGTTTTGTAATCATGTTCATATAGTTCCTGGGTTTGTTTTGGCAGGTGGACTCTCAGGTATTTTATAGTGTCTACCATAGCTTTAAATGAGATTTCTCTTTCTATCTCTTGCTGTTGGGTTTTGCTAGTAATATATAGAAATGCAGATTTGTGTGGATTTTGTAACTTGCAACTTTACCTGCCACTTTGTTTATTATTTCAAGTAGTTTTTTCACTTGACTCTCTGGGATTCTCTAAGTGTATCATCATATCATCTGCAAAGAGTGATAACTTAGTTTCTTCTTTGCCTGTTCTAATTCCTTCAATTTCTTTTTTCTTCCTTATTGCTACAGCTAACATTTCTTGACATGACTTGCATTTGACTTTGTTTTGAGTGAGGGAGGGCTGTGCAGGTCACCAGCCTCACTTCTCCTCCAGAATCATCTGAATCCGGTGACCAAATGTTCATCAGGATGACCCGAAATGACCCAGGATGAGACAATTGAGGTTAAATGACTTGTCTAAGGTCACACAGCTAATGAATATCAAGTGCCTGAGGTGAGATTTGAACTCAGGTCCTCCTGACTCCTGCACTGGTGCTCTATCCACTGTATCACCTAGTTGCCCCTAACATTTCTAGTACAATATTGAATAATAGTGGTGATAATGGACATCCTTGTTTCACCCTTGTTCTTATTGGAAATGCATCTAGCTTATCCCCATTGCATATAATGCTTGCTGAAGGTTTTAGGTAGATACTCCTTATTATTTTGTGGAAAGTTTCATTTATTCCTATGTTCTCCATGGTTTTCAATGAGAATAGCTGTTGTATTTTGTCAAAAGCTTTTTCTGCATCTATTGAGTTAATCAGGTGATTTCTGTTAGTTTTGTTGTTGATATAATCAACAATGTTAATAGTTTTCCTAATACTGAACCAGTCTTACATTTCTAATCATAAAACCAACTCCTAGTTTTATTTATTAGTTCAATAGTTTTCTTAGTTTCAATTTTATTAATATCTCCTTTGGTTTTCAGTATTTCTAATTTGGTATTTACTTGGGGATTTTCAATTTGTTCTTTTTCGAGCTTTTTCAGCTGCATGCCCAATTTATTGTTCTCTTTCTCTATTTTATTTATGTAGACACTCAAAGATAAAAAAACTTCCCCTAAGAACTGCTTTTGCAGTATTCCATAAAGTTTGGTAGCTTGTCTCATTATTGCCATTCTCTTGAACAAAGTTGTTGATTGTTTCTATAATTTGTTGTTTAACCCACTCATTCTTTAGGATTAGATTTTTTAGTTTCCAATTAGTTTTTAGTTTTTGTTTCCATGGCCTTTGATTGCATATAAGTTTTAATGCATTATGATTCGAGGAGGATGCACTCTGACATTCTGCACTGGATTGTGAGGTTTTTATGGCCTAGTACATGGTCTGTTTTTGTATATGTACTATGTATTGCTGAGAAAAAGGTGTATTCCTTTCTATCCTCATTCAGTTTTTTCCAGAGATCTATCATATCTACCTTATACAGAGTTCTATTCACTTCCTTAACTTCTTTCTTGTTTATTTTCAGAGAGGAGTAATTTGAGGTCCCTAACTAGTACAGTTTTGCTGTCTATTTCTTCCTGTAACTCCCTTAACTTCTGCTCTAAGAATTTGAATGCCATACCACTGGGAGAATATATGTTTAGTAATGAAATTGCTTCATTGTCTAGGGTGCCTTTTTGTAAGATATAGTTTCCTTCCTTATCTCTTTTGATTTTATCTATTTCTGTTTATGTTTTGTCTGAGATTAGGATTGCTACTCCTGCTTTTTTTATATCAGTTGAAGCACAATAAATTCTGCTCCAATCTTTTTGCCTTTCCCCTATGTCTATCTCTCCTTTTCAAATGTGTTTCTTCTAAACAACACATTGTTGGATTATGGTTTTTAATACATTCTACTATCCATCTCTGTTTTATGGGACGGTTCATTGCATTCACATTCACAGTATGATTACTATTTGTGTCTTTCCTTCCAGTCCCTTTGCCTTTGTTTATATTTTTAGTTCTCCCTTCCTCTCTCTAATAGAGTTTTAATTTTTGACCACTGCCTCCCTTAGTCTTCCTTCTTTTCTTTCAGTCACCCTCCCTTTTAATCCCCTTTTCCCTTACTACTTCTTTCCTCCCTTTTAGCCTCCCCTCCCTTTTCTTTCCCCCTTCCCCTCCTATTGCCTATAGAACTAGCTGTATTTCTATGCTTAACTGAGTTTGTTGTACTCTCTTTGAATCCAATCAGATGAGAGTACCTCTCAAACAATACTCATCTCTCTCTCCTCTTTCCCTCTACTGTAATGTATTTTTGTGTCTCTTCCTGTGATGGAATTTAATTTTTTTCTGCTTCCTCCTTTTCACATCTCCCATTACAGTCCCTTCACACCCTTAAATCACATTTCTTATCATCACATCATTTAATTCATACCCACTCCTTCTATCTATGTATATCCCTTTTACATTTCATAGTATGTATATAATTCTCAAGGTTAGCAAGTATCATCTTCCTTTATAGGGATGTAAACAGTTTGCCCGTACTGTGTAACTAGTATTTTTTCTCCTGTTTACCTTTTTATGCCTCTCTTGAAACCTGTGTTTGAAGATCAAATTTCCATTGAGTTCTGGGCTTTTCATCAGGAAGTTCTGGAAATCCCTTATTTCATTGAATGTCCATCTCCTTGTCTGAAATATTATGCTCAACTTTGCTGGGTAATTAATCCTTGGTTGTAGTCCTGTTCCTCTGCCTTATGGAATATTGTATTCTAATTCCTTCGATCTTTTAATGTAGAAGCTGCAAGGTCCTGTGTGATCCTAACTGTAGCTCCTCGATATTTGAATTGTTTCTTTTTGGCTGCCTGCTGTATTTTCCCCTTCACTTGATAGTTCTGAAATTTCACAATGATATTCTTTGGTGCTTTTAGTTTGGGGTCCCTTTCAGGTGGTGAATGGTGGATTCTTTTGATGACTATTGTGCCCTCTGAGTCTAGAACTTGTGGGCGATTTTCCTTGATGATTTCTTGGATGATATTGTCCAGGCTCTTTTTTCCATCATGGCTTTCTAATAGACCTATAATCCTTACATTTTTTCTCTCCTAGATCTATTTTTCAGGTCAATTGTTTTTCCAATTAGATATTTTACATTTTCTTCTCACTTTTCATTCTTTAGATTCTGTTTGAATGATTCTTGATGTCTCTGATTCATTAGCTGCTATTTGCCCAATTCTATTTCTTATCAAATTGTTTTCTTCAGCTAACTTTTACATCTCCTTTTCCATCTGTCCAATTGTTCTTTTTAAGGCATTATTTTCATCAGTTAGCTTTTGTACTTCCTTTTCCATTTGTCCAATTTTCCTTTTTAAGTAGCTGTTCAGTGAATTCTTTTTTTCATATTTTTAAAATCATTGGCCAATTTTTCTTCTATTTCTCTAATGTGGGTTTTAAAGTCCTTCCAGAGCTCTTCCAAGAAGGCTTCTTGTGTTTCTGACCAGCTCATATTCCCTTCTGAAGTTTCAGATGGGAGTAGAGTGTCAATATCGACCTCTTTCATATTTGTGTTTTGGTCCTTGTCCCCATAGAATGACTCTGTGGTCTTTTCTTTTCTGCTTTGATTTTTATCAATGATAATCACCCTTTTCCTGACATTTAAAGTAGATCTCTGTGTCTGTGACACAGGGAACTCTGTCCCACAGTTCTTGTGCCTAAAACTTGAAGTTTTGTGTGTTGTGGCCTCTGGGTCTTTCATCTAGGAATTAAATACTGCAACTTACCTGGTGCTGAGATGGCTAGTTTTTGAAAGCAGAGGCTAGTTAGGTGTTTTTGCGTTTCCCCACAGTTACCCTCATTACATGTGAGGGAGGGGTGATCTGGATGCTGGAGACTCCTCTGCTGAGCTAGAGCGTAGGCAAACTCAACTTTCTGTGCTAGTGTCTTCCTGATGCCACTGCGTTGCTGAGGCACACCTAGGGTCTTGGTGTTGGCAGTTGCTGACTTCACCCCTGCTGGGGTTCAGGATCTTCTCTCGATTTGTTGAGATGGGGCTGTCTGGGACATCTCTGATCCTACCCTCATCCCCTTTGGCCACAGCAAGAGTGACCCTCCTTAGTGATCTTTCTAATCTCACAGGCTAAGAGTCTGCTTACCCCTTCTTCTGCTCCCATTGTTCCAGGGTTTATCCCCGGGGAGATAATCTTTGGGCTTGTCAAGGTCAAAAAGGGGAGGGTGATAGCAGTTACTGATCACACTGCCATCTTGGCTCCTCGGATCAGAACCTGTTTCTAATTCTTTATTTTAAAAATGCATGACTATAAATGTTTCAGTGTGTATGGAGACTTTTGTCTCATGAATGGTAGAGGCCTTCTTTTCTTTAGGTTTTTTCCTTCATTTTGCCAGCATAAATGCAATGTGTGAGCTAGTCATCTGTTATATCTCACTCTTAGTACATAACTGCACCCTTCTATCATACTTCTTCTCAATTTTCTACCTCTACTTGAATCTGCATCATCATTGGAAATAACCTCCTGATTACTTGCATCCAGTATATGACTCTCAGTTGTCCTTTGGATAGCCCAGACATTTTTGATTCTCTAAATATTGTAGTATCCAAGATTTGCTACCATAGACCACCAGTAGGAGAATTTTTTGGGGGGGGGGGTTTGTGCCAGAGAGCAACTCAAAATATGTTGTATTTTCCCAAATCTTGTCTAAACCATTCTCTTCCTCTTATTCAACTCATTGCTCAGTTTTCTGTTGCTATGTCAGACATATGTACTGATGAACCAGCTCAGTGGACTGTCCACTGAATTGCATGCAGTAATCTAGACAACAGGCAGTTAAGTGGAGCAGTGGCCAAATTAGTAGTCCTAGGGGTGGGAAGACACATCCTCCTGAGTTCAAATCTGGCCTCAGGTATTTGCTAGTTGTGTAACTCTAGACAAGTCATTTAATCCTGTTTGCCTCAGTTTCCTCATCTGTAAAATGAGAAATAAATGGCAAACCAGTCCAGAATCTTTGTCAAGAAAACCCTGAATGAGATCACAAAGAGTTGGACACAACTGAAGTAACTAAACAACAATCATCTGGACAACAGGAATTTTTAAAAGTCCATTTAGTTATTCTTGTATGATTATTACATTGATCTTTTAAAAATAATCATGGATATTATTGAGGAGGTCCTGTAATATTTATGGAACTTGATGAAAGCAATCATCACAATATCATCTGCTAGTAGAAGCATCTGGAGTACCTCACCATACACAAACCCCTCTTCTGCTCAGATAGCATGCCAGACCAGCAAACACATCTGGAAAATATATATTTATATCTATATCTATCTATCTATCTATATCTATCTATCTAACATCTCTTGATGCTAATAGGAGGGTCAAATTCATAGTGGTTGTATTTATCAAGAAAACTTTTATGATTTTACAATATCTGTGAGACATTCTTTCTTAGAGGAGAGTTTTTAAAGTATTTTGTTCTATTGAGTCAAATGTGATTTTGTTGTTTTTGTTTTAAAATAATCAACAAATGATGAACAGTAAAATGTTCAACCTATACCTTTCAGCCAAGGTACAGGCACATTAGAATTCTTAAATACTTGTATCTATTTTCTAAGTGGTATGTTTAGTCTATTAGCCAGGGTAATTAAAAATCCTTCATTCCTGATCTTCTTCTTGTGAAACTTTTGTCAATGTCTTTCTAAAAGTCTCATGAAATGCATTGAAAGTCATCTATAGGGGAAAAGGACAGTAACTATGATTACATTAGCATATCAACCTCCCGGGAGGTATTATAATCTCTATCAGTACAAGTCATCACATTTTATGGAATGTATGCTCTTTTTTATCTTTTTTAGATATCCTCCTTCTCCTTCTCCTTCTTCTTCTTCTTCTCCTCCTTCTCCATCTTCTTCTTCTTCTTCTTCTTCTTCTTCTTCTTCTTCTTCTTCTTCTTCTTCTTCTTCTTCTTCTTCTTCTTCTTCTCTCCCTCTCTCTCTCTCTTTCCCTCTCCCTTTCCCTCTTCCTCCCCTTCCCTACCCCAGCTAAGTTTACCTCCTCTCTTTTCCTCACATTATATTTCCTTTCTCTGCACTGACTATTCCCTATATCTGGAAAGTACTCCCTCCTCACCTCTGCATCACAGACTCCCTCTCTTCTCTCAAGTTACCACTTAAACATCTCAATTTAAACAATCAACAGGGTGAACTGAATATGAAGGTATGATATCTAAAAAAGAAAATTAAGGGTTGAGAGGAATGTACTAGGAGAAAGAGAAAGGAAGAGGTAGAATGTAGTAAATTATATCACATAAAATAGGCAAGAAATACTACAATCCTGCTTTTACAGTTGAGTGGAAGAAGGGGAAGGTGGAAGGGAATAAGTTAACCTTCCTTTCATTGGATTTGGATTCGAGGGAATAACATATACAGTAAATTGGGTAGGGAAATTTATCTTACCCTACAGCTAAGCAGAGGGTAACAGGATAAGAGAGGGAGGATAATAGAAGAGTGGCAGATTGGGGGAAAGAGCAATTGGAAGCAAACACTTTGGTAAAGTACAAGTCATCACATTTTATGGAATGTATGCTCTAAAGAACTTTCCTGGTGCACTGAGATGTAAAGTAACTTGTTTAGTGTCACACAACCTGTATATATCATAGGTGAGATATGAAACTAGGTCTTCATGGTCCTAAGACCAGCTCTCTAACCATATCAACTTGAACTACAAAGAAAATAAATACAGCAACATATAAAATACTGAAAAACAAGGAAATCAGAGAGGGAGGGCATTAGCACTTTAAGGTATCAGAAAAGATTCGTGTAAATTGAGATGTTTAAGTGGTAACTTGAGAGAAGAGAGGGAGTCTATGATGCAGAGGTGAGGAGGGAGTACTTTCCAGATATAGGGAATAGTCAGTGCAGAGAAAGGAAATATAATGTGAGGAAAAGAGAGGAGGTAAATTTAGCTGGGGTGGGGAAGGGGAGGAAGAGGGAAAGGGAGAGGGAAAGAGAGAAAGAGACAGGGAGAGAAGAAGAAGAAGAAGAAGAAGAAGAAGAAGAAGAAGAAGAAGAAGAAGAAGAAGAAGGAGGAGGAGGAGGAGGAGGAGGAGGAGGAGGAGGAGAAGGAGGAGGAGGAGGAGGAGAAATAATAAACAATGGGGCAATGGGGTTGGGGCCAAATTTTTAAAGATTTTAAAAGCTAGAGTCTTTATTATTTTTCCTTAATCACAATAGAAGGCCATTGGAGTTCACTGAGAAGGGTAGTGATAGGTTCACACTTGTGATTTAGGAAAGTCCTTTAGTGGTTGTGTAGCAGATGGACTGGAAATGGAAGAAGTGAGTTCAGGGAGACCAAAGTAATGGAAGCCTGAATAGACAGTCATTAAATAGAGAGAAGGGAGGGGATAGAACAGATGGTGTAGAGGTAGAAATTGCAAGCTTGACAATTGATTGCTTATGTGAAATGAGAGAGAGAGAATAAAGAACTGTATAACACCAAGATTATCAACCTGGGAATCTAAATAAACGCTACTACAAAATAGAAAAGTTTGAATAATGGTATTTTGAGGAAAGATAATGAGCTAAATTTTGAATGTACATATTAAGTTTGAGATGTCACTATGATATCTTGCTTGAAATGTTTAACAAATTCTTGATGATATGGGACTGGAGCTCAGATGAGGGTGAGATTGAGTATATAGATTTATGAGTTGTCTGCATTAGAGATAATTCAAATCATGGGAGCTGATGAGGTCACGTAGAGAGAGAGTACAAAAAGAGAAGAAAATCAGACCCAAGACAGAACCTTGAAGAATACTCATGTACTTCATAGGAGATATGATAGAGATGATTAAGCAGTTGAAGAGATTGAGTAGACTGATAGTCTAAGGAACAAGAGAGAAAGCTGTGTCACAGAAACACAAAGAGGAGAAAGTGTACAGGAGGAAAGAGTGGTAAATTTTGTCAAATGCATCAAATACATCAAGAAAATATTGTCTTTTCTCTTTGGTTTTAGGACACCACTCTCTTCTGGTTCTCACTCTACCTATCCAACTACTCCTTTTCTTGTCTCCTTTGATGAATTTGCTTCCAGATCATGTCCTTTAACCATAGGTGCCCTTCAAGTTTTTTCCTGGGTCTTCTTTTTCCCCCACCATACTACTTCATTTGATGATCTCATTCACTCTCATGGGATTTAACTAATATTTCTATGCTTGTGATTCTCAAATCTATCTATCCTGCCCCAAATTCTCTACTGACCTCCAAACTTAAATCTCCACCCACTTTTCAGACATGTCAAACTGGATATCCAGTAGACACCTTAAATTCAATATATCCAAAATAGAACTCATCATCTTTTCCCCTAAATGCTTTGCCAACCTTATCTGTTACTGTAGAGGACAATACCAACCTTCCTTGGGCTCACAACCTAGGAGTCAGTCTCAGGCTCCTTAATATCTCTCACCCCACATATCTAAGCTCTTGCTAAGGTCTCTCAATTTCATCTTTGCCACTTCTCTCAAATACTCCCCATTCGCTTCTTTGATTGCCACCCTTGTAGTCCAGAGTACTGGTGAGTCTGCTTGCCTCAGGTCTTGCCCTAGATCTCTCTCCCACTCCAACCCATTCTCCATTCAGCTATAAAGTGATTTTTCCTAAAATGCAGGTTTGATCACATTACACACACTCCCTTTCTGCCCCACACACATACATATAGGTACTCAACAAATTCTATTAGCTCCATTTTGTCTCCAGGATCAAATGCAAATGTTTAGCATTCAAAGCCCTTCATAATCTAACTCCCTCCTACCACTTAAGTCTTTTTACAATTTACTCCTCAATGTCAATCCAATAACATTGTTCTCCTGACTATTTCATAAATAAGAACACTTTATCTCTTAGCTCTGGGCATTTTCTTTGGCTGTTCTTCCACATCTGAAATGCTTTCTGCCTTCCACTTTTCCTACTGACTTCCATGGCTTCCTTTAAGTCCCAACCAAAATTCCAGTTTTCATCCCTTCTTGATTCTCATACCTTCCACCTTTATTTCTTAATTATACAGTTTGCTGTGTGTATATATGTGCACATGTGTGTATATATGTTTCTATATCATCATTTTGTCATAGATTGTAAACTCCTTTGTTTCTTTTTTTATCCTCAGTGCTTAGCACCATGCCTGGTACATAGTATGTGTTTAATAAATGTTTATTGATTAATTGATTGATTGTGTGGGATACAGAGGCCTTGACTCCTATGTCTTTCCCTGATGGTAGGCATTGTTCTTCCTCATCCAAAAGGAAGGGAGGAAACATCTGGTCACCAAGAAAGTAACCTTCTATGGTCTTATTTTTTTTTCCCTTTTCTGGGCATTTTCCTAGCTAGTTACTTGACTTCTGAGATTCCTCTCCACCCCCGCCTAGATCCACCCAGGTAGTGCTTGGGGTCTGAGATTCAAATGCTGCTCCTCAGCCTCAGGGCTTTAAAGTAACCTTCTATGGTCTTAGTTTTTTTTTCCCTTTTCTGGGCATTTTCCCAGCCAGTTACTTGACTTCTGAGAGTCCTCTCCACCCCTGGCCTAGGTCCACCCAGCTAGTACTTGGGGTCTGAGATTGAAATGCTGCTCCCCAGCATCAGGGCTTTTGGTGGCAGACCTGGCTGCTATTCAGGGTAAGATTAAATCAGGTTCTTGGGTGGGGGCAGGGCCGCCTCCCAGGCTCAGTTACCTCAGGGGGTTTATGTGAAGACCTTCAGTAATAGAGCTCCTGCCTGCTCCTGGAGCCTTTGGCTGCCCACTGCCTCTGCCACTGCCTCCCGAGGGGCCTGAGTTATGGAGACACCCCGCTCCCCTCTCAGCTAGTCTAGAAGTCTCTCTCACTGACCTGTAGCGCCTGTGGGTGGAGGGACCTTTGTGGCCACCAGAGATTCCGTCCCTGAAGCCTGCTCAGATCGCTCCTCTTGGTGCTGTGCAGCCAGGGAAGGGCTAGGCTCCGCTCCCATCTGGTGCATGACGGACCTTTGGGATCGGTTTTTCAGGGCTCTCTGGAATGGAAATCTCCTTCACTCCATTGCTGCATGGCTTCCACTGCTCCAGAATTTTTTGGGAGTTCTTTTTACAGGAAATCCATGGGCTGTGGGTTCGGAGCTAGCATATGAGAATCTTTCTACTCTGCCATCTTGACTCCTACCCCCAACTGATTGATTGAAGAAGAATGTGGACTAAGAAAAGATAATCAGACTTGAAAGTTAGGAGATTTTTAGTTTCAAAATAGTAGGAGAATAAAATTTCAATTGAGTGATGATATTGGAAACTAATTACAAAAGGTTAAGAAGTGAGAAGAGAAGCATAGACAACTCTTTCTGGGTTATTCACTGAGTAAATGAGGAGATGTATAGGATGACATGCTGAGGAGATGGTAGGATATAGAGAGAGTTTTTAATGATCAGAAAGGTATGGGTATGTTTGAAGACAGGAAAGGATACCATAAGTAGAAACAGGCTGAAGATTCAAGAGAATAGAGGGATGCTCAAAGTTGAAATACACTGGAAAAAAAAAGTGATGGGATCAAGGTCAAATGTGGAAGAGGTGACTTTGATGAGGAGGAGGCATGCCTCATCGATGAACAGTGGAAAAAAAGGGGGAAGATCAGGGTGTGACAGATGTGGTAGAAGTAGAAATTCTAAGTCTGACAGTTGATTGGATATGAGGGATGAGAGAGAGTAAGGAATTGAGTATCACATCAAGGTTACAAAACTAGGAGTCTGGAAGAATACTACTACTTGCAATCAAAATAGAAAGGCTTGAATAGTGATATTTTGAGGAAAGTTAATGAGTTAAATTTTGGATATACATATTAAGTTTGAGATGTCACTAGAATTTTTTGTTTGAAATGTTTAATAAACATTTGATGATGTGAAACTGAAGCTCAGATTGAGTATATAAATCTATGACTCATATGTTTAGAGGTAATAATTAAACTCATTGGAGTTTAATGGCTTCAATTTCCTCAGTAAAGTAAAATGTGAGATCTTCAGTGGAGAGGGATTAAGGAGAGGGGACAATCTGGATGACTTCAGGAATGAAGGTTTGCAATGGCTTTTGTGGAGAGTGAAATCATGAATCAAGAAGTATTGGTAAATTACTGCTATAGGGAATAAACAAGAAGAAAGAGTTGTCATTGTAACCCTATTGCCTAGCATAGTACCTGGTACATAAGAGATGGTTAATGCTCTTGGTAGATTAATTAAAGAATGACTTCAAAATTATGAAAACATAGCTAGAAGAATGAAAGTGTGCCACTTAACAGAAATAGGGAAGTTAGGTTTAGGGAAGAAAGGTAATGAGCTCCTTTTAAGCTGTCTACAGAACATCAAAGAGGAGATATTCAACACATAAGGGATAATTTAGGCCTGGAGGTTAGGAGAGTGTTTATGACTAAATATAGGCTTGTGAGTCATATGCTGAGACTATCAAAGGAGAGAGTATAGAAAAGGAAGAGAAAAGAACCAAAGAAAGAGCCATCTGGGACAACTATGCAGGAGAATATTATGATCCACCAAAGATTGAGAATTAGTCTGATAAATAGGTGATCCAGGAGAGAAAAAGATCATGGAAGTAGAAGAGAGAATATTCAAGGGAAGGTAGTGATGAAGAATATTTAAATAGTGGCAGAAAGGTTAAGGATGAGGACTTAGAATAGGCTCCTGGATGTGGCCATTACCTTAAATAGGACAATTTTAGTCAGTGGTTGTGATAAGTCAGGTTATAAGAGCAGGAGAAATGAGTAGGTTATTAGAAAATAGGGGAATAAGGATAGATTTTTCCTTTTCAGAATTTGTTAATGAAAGCTCCAGTAGATGGGAACATCAGGCCAGTGGAGCTGACCCAGTTGGCATGATTGTATTATTTTTCCCAGAGTTCAGAAGTATGAATACATGTGGGTGATGCTACATGGGGAAAGGATGATAAAAAGCAAAGGATTGGCAAGGCATTTTTATGATTATGGATCATGAGTGCTGCATTCACTTTGGACTGGATATTACAGAGACACTTCAAACCCAAGAACAACAACAGAACATACTTTTCTCCTCTCCTCTCTTTCAAACCATTTTTTGCTA
>CM053769.1:420519133-420538227 GCA_028658325.1 Potorous gilbertii
AATTGGAAGCAAACATTTTGGTAAAAGAAGAGAATCTAATAAATGGAAGGTAGGACAGGATAGAGGGAGAGTCTTTCACAATATTACTGTTATGGAAGTGTTTTGCTTGACTGTACATGTATAAGAATTTCCTATTTTCTCAAAGAGGGTGGATGGGGAGGGGGAAGGGAGAGAATGTGGAACTCAAAACTTTTAAAATAAATGTTAGAGTTTGTTTTTACATGCATCTAGAAAATAAGATATGTAAGCAATGGGGTATAAAAATCTATCTTACCCTACTGGAAAATAGAAGGGAAAGGGATAAGGGGGGCTGTGATAGAAGAGAGGGAAGATTGGAGGAGAGGGCAATCAGAATACACATTGTTCTGAGGGGGAGATGGGGGAGGAGATGGGGAGAAAATTGGAAATTCAAAATTTTGTTGAAGTGAATGTTGAGAACTAAAAAATAAATAAATTTGAATAAAAAAAAATAAAACTCCTAGTTTCTTTCACTATCCCAAGCTTCTGTGATTCATGGATTATTGATGATGGACTCTAGAGTCCTACCCATATAATCTAAGATGGGTAGCAGCCAAAGCCTGGTGAAATAATGTACCACGTATAATAGGTAGCTTCTTGTTTCACAGACATCATGACCTCCCTCCTCCTGTCATGTTTTCAACATCATCATGCTGAGTGAGATTCTGGTAACATTCCTGCTTATTTCCCTTCTCTTTCCTCCTAGTATTTAGGGGTGATAGCTATCTCTTCAATTTGAGAGTCAAGGTCTATCCTGGTGACTTGCCTTTCCTGTCCCAGTCCCTTTTCTCTAAATGCTTCTAATATTAAATTCCTTCAGTTAAATCACGTGACCTCTCTGGAAATATACCAGATAAAAGCCTAGTGCCTTCCTTGAACACTTTTCAAACTCTTTTTTTTTTTTTAACCTCTGTAGCTTTTAACACTGTTGATTGTCCCAATCTTCCTGCATGCTGTTCCTTCCCTGCTCTTTTGTGGTCCTGCTCTTTACTGTCTGACAAAATCATCTGAAGCAATATTAGACAGGTACTGCCTTCATCTGTACTTTCAGAGTCTCCAACCCTGTGACTCTGCTCTGGGCCCTTTCATTTTGTTTATCTATGCAAATGGACCCCAAATTCCTTGGGGGAAGTTTGAAAGATCAGGAAAGAGTTGTTTTAAAGTAGCATTACCCAAAGTCTCCTTTAAAATTCTTTTCTGTTTATTGATACATTTTATTTATATAATAGGTTTAAAAGTAATTGTAAACCTAAAACTCTAGAGTCGAGTGTGAGATGACCATTCCTCAGCTAAGAAGACATAATTCTAGTAGTAGTGTGTACTGGATGCCTTACTATAAAGTACTAACTTCAGTTTACAATGAAAAGTTATTAAATTATTTTAAAATTTGATTTCATTTAAACAACTCATTATTTTAGTCAAAATAACAAGTGTCTTCTGTTGAATGATTGGTATGCTAGATAATGTTTTGGGAGGTACTACATAATTAAAATGAAATTTAAGTTAAAAACCATATTACTTGATGCAAAAGGTCTTCCTGACATTGTTATATTTTCCTCCACAATAATTCTATATCCTGTAGTAAAAATCTGATCATAAAGGTTGATATAGTTCATGCTAATAAACTCAAAAATAAAAAAACTGGTCTTGATCTAGCTAATATTGAAGTCAATTACTCTATTTTCCATTGTGCTGTTGAAATAGCAGAATTTCTCCATATTCCTTTTAAAATAAAAAACCATCCAATGCTGGAAAATGAGAGCAAGTATAAAGTATATGTCACTCTTATCAGTCATGAATGATTCCTATTATTGCACCTTAGTAGAACTTGTTCTTGGTAGTGTAGTACAGAACAGATGTCAAGAATTCCTATTATATTTACATCATTTACATAGAAAATTTTACATCTTAATTAATGGCACCAACAATGGAACATGGAAACTAATTTCTTCAATTAATTATGGAAATGACATTTTAAGAAATAGTTTTAGATGCTACAATACTATTCTTTCACCATGCATTTATTAAGCTCATACGATGTGCCAGGCACTTAACTAAAACTAGTTAGGAGCTTATCCTCTATTAGGAAGGAATAACATACACACAGAAGTAAAAACAGAATATGATCATAACCCATGCCCAGCCCGCTTCACTTCTTGGAATCACATGGACTCAATTTGATTTGAGGTCCTGTGGATTCCATTAAGGTTAGTTCTCTCTATGATTTGCTGTTTTGTTATGGGGAAATCTCCCAAAATATAAAAGGCAGGTATAAGTCATGCCTAGTTTTGTCCATATGTGGATAGCTAGGTCCCCAACTCACATGCAAGCATTTGATTTACAATAAGGGGATCTCATCCCCATAAAAAGTAGATAAAATATAAAGGACTCATAGGGCCCCATAAAGACACTAAAATAGTCAAATAGGCCAGGAGACTGTTCTCACACTATCTCACTCCCAAAGCTAACTTTGAGGGGTCTCCTCTTCATCTTGTATCTGCCTTGTCTGAATGGGTATTCCTGCCTCAACTTCCTCCGCACTTTTAGTCTATCCTCCTCACGGCTGCCAAAATGTTTTTTTCTAAAGAGCAATTCTGATCATGTCATTCTCTAATTCAATGAATGCCAGTAACTCCCTATTGCTTCTAAGATAAAATAAACCAACCAACCCACTTCTATTTACCATTTAAAGTCCTTTACCTCCTGGGTCAAACATACTGGCTAGGTGATAAAGTGGACAGAGTCGTGTGCCTGGAGTTAGGAAGATCTGAAATTCATTTCTGACCAGAGATACTTAATGCAACCCTGGGCAAATCACTTAACCTCTATTTACCTCAATTTCCTCACTTGTAAAAATGGCTATAATAATAGCACCTGCCTCTCAGAGCTGTTGTAAGGATCAAATGAAATCAACATTGTAAAATGTTTAGGACAGTGCCTGGCAAAATAATAAGCACTATATAAATATTAATTATATTATCACCTTCACAGCATTGATACCAGACATCCCTATCTATAATACATGATGCAGCTAATTCTTCTTACTCTTCTTCATTAAGGATACGCTGTCTCCCATCTCTATGCTTAGTCATTGGTTACCTGTCATACCTATAATAACCTTATCTTTACTGCCTCTTGGAATCCCCTATTTCTTCCCAGACTCAGTTCAAATATCACAGTTTCCATGAAGCCAATCTTGATTCCCCCAGCTCCTAGTGCCTGCCTTCCCCAAATTACCTGGTGCCTAATTCTTGTGATCTATCTATACTTATTTATGCATCTATTGCAGGGATAGGAACTTGCAGCCTTGAGGTCACATGTGGCCCTCTAGGTCCTTGGTTACAGCCTTTTGATTGAGTCCAAGTTTTCCAGAACAAATTCTTTTATTAAAGGGATTTGTTCTGCAAAGTTTGGATTCAGTCAAAGAGACAACCTTAAGGACCTAGAGGGCCACACGTAGCCTTGAGGTCACAGGTTCCCCACTCCTGATCTATTGTCTTCTCTGTTAGCTCCTTGGGGGCAAAGAGTGTTAACTTTATATCTATGTACCCTCTTCATTTTGCATAGAGCCTGGAACATTAATAAATACTTGTTGATAGGAGGATCAGCTGAGCTCAGAGATGTGAATGTTCCTTTAATGATGAAGTAAACAACTTATATAGGCCTGTTTAACCTGTGAGACTCTTGTCCATGTTCTCTCATTAATTTGTCATAAAGGGTCCATCCAATGTGCTCCGAAGACTTCCTTACTTTCTCTTGGTATCAAGAGGCTATCAGTGGAGCACACCAGCCATCCTTCAGTTATCCCTCTCTTTGCCAAATGATAAGTTTTTTGCTTTTTTTTCCTATCATATATTTCTTTGATAATATATTTTGTGCCAGTTCTTTGTAATTATAATAGATTAGAAATCTATTCTGGAAATGGATCACAGAGGTCATCTAGTTGTTCATTTTTCAGATTTTGACACTGTCCCAGAGAGATGACAGGTTTTGCCCAAGGTCACACAGAAGAAATTGGAAGAGCTAGGATTTTAACTCGGGTCCTATGGTATAAACGTCAGCATTCTTTCCACTGTACCCTCATACTTCTTCATTGTTTGTTATTTTTTTCAACATACTCATTCCTATCAGGTTTCTCTCTAATGAGAGACACTTCAATAATTGTACTTAATTCTTAAGGTTCCCATGGTTCCCAGCCATATATCAACATAAGAAGAATATCATATGAATATGCTTCTAATAGACTTTTGTCTCATAAAGACATTTGCTATTTCTAAATATATGTATATATGTAGGACCAAGTGCGGGGCGGCAGAATGGCTCAGTGGATAGAGTACTGGGTCTGGAGTCAGGAAGACCTGATTTAAAATCTGATCTTAGACACTTACTACTTGTGGGATGCTGGGCAAGCCACTTAACCTCTGCTTTGCTTAATCTACTGGAGAAAGAAATGACAAACCACTCCAGGATCCTTGCCAAGAAAGCCCCTTGGATAGTATTGGTATGCTATAGCTTACTGGGTCATGAAGAATTGGACATGACTGAATAACAAGGACCAAGTGTTCCAATCTTTTATTATTTGAAGTTCTATTGCTTATTGAAATTCAATGGCAGGCCTAAGGTTTTAAATTGTTGTTAGCCACTTGTATTTTCATACAGATAAATTTCAGATCCTTCCTGAAGCCTGAGGGCATTAAATGCTTCAGGACAGAGGAGGGCGCTGGTGTTACCAATAGAAAAAAAACCATATTGGAAGTCTAGGAACCAAAATCAACCTTCACCAAATTCATAGTTTTGATAAGGGCTAGCCCTGCTACTGAGTCTTCTGTAATACATGTGACCTACATTATTCAGGAATTGAGTCTGCAAACAAACTTTAAGGATTTTATATTTACCTTAGACAGTGGTGTCATAATATGATCGTTATCCTATTTTTGGTAGAACACTCAGAGGGATCCAAATGAGAGTATTAAGGTATATGTTACTTCACAGCTTTTCTTTTTAAATGTATATGTATTATGTACTATCCTGTGTGTGTGTGTGTACTTATATGTACAAACAAATCTTACTCTCACTGAGTTCTACATATATTTTGTATTACTTTTCTCAATGATGGTGATGGGCTTCACAAATCTGCAACTTCTCTTCAGAGTACTCCTTGTGAGCAATGGGTACCAATGACAGACATTTACAGCCAACGGCTTAATTTACTTCTGTGGCCTTGAAACAGGGCAAAGCTAAATATGTCAAAAAAAATTAAATGTTTTCTATCATTGTAAACTACTTTACTAAGCATGAGAGTGATTTAGGTAAGAATCAGAGGCCTGAAAGTGGAAAACAATGGACCACCAAGTGCCAGATCTGATACCTTTGTTTGGTTGTAGGCAGCCCACTTCATCCATGTTTGTTATCCAAATTTAACCTGGGATCCCCTGAATGTGCCCCATAAGATGTGCCATGGTTCATGTTTGTGTCTCTCATCTATTTTTAAATGTATATGTATTATGTACTGTTTTGTGTGTGTGTGTATGTGTGTGGACATATAGAGCTCTGAACACTCTCCTCCTCCAATAGTGTATCTCTGTTCTAGATCAAGCAAGATGATAAATGAATTCAAAGCAAAGACATTTAATTGAAGCAAAATGGCAAGATAATAACAAGAAATTGATTCAGGCATTAAATACTTTCAGCAACTCCTCATAAATGGCTGCTATTCCAAATGTCAATTGGTTGTGCCCAGTAGATTCCCAATGAACCTCCCTGTTTCTTTGACAGAGCAAGAGAAGGGCATATCAGTTTACGGAGGGCAGTATACTTTATATGTCCCCACAGCTGTCTTTGCTTAATTACTTTGCTTCCCATCTCAGCCACCAGCTAGTAAGCACTGTCTGTTTCAGAATAATGTGTCTAGGTAAATGTCTGAGACACTCTTCAAATGATTATTCATGAAATTATCATTGAATTACTGCTAAACTTCTCTTCCAAATCCATGCTTCTTACCTGACATAATCCCTATATCCAGATAAGAGCAAGGCATTTTGGGAGTCTCACGTCCTGGAGTGCTCTTTAATATGAGTAAGCAGTTCTGCCTGTGGCAAACCAAAACTGTGTTGGAAAATGCCTATTAAGGTCAAAACCAGTCTTCACACCTATTTCACAAGTTTAAAAGAAAAAGAAAAAATCCTGAACTTTTTTAAAAATTAAAATGGAAATATCTTTAGGAATATAGACATATCTCAACACATTTCCATAAAGGAGCAGAAAAATATTGATCATCCAGCTAAATAGGCTTGAAATTAATTTTTGTATAGTTTCAGAATTGCCAATCTGGTCTAAGAAAGGAAAATGATTTCTATGAGGGGCTCTTTTCAGAAAACTTGATTGCTCAAGTTCTTGGGTCTTCACCCCTAAGAACAATTAGGAAAAGTGTTGTTGCTGTTTTTGGGATAAATAGCAATAATGAAACTGGCAATTTCTCAGTAAATGAAGATGTGTAGCAAAACTATCTAGAAAGATTATAAAGAAATACAATCAAGTTATCACACAAAAGGATCTTTAAAAAGTAGGACTGATATTAGCAAAAACCAAAAAACAAAAACCCTGCACATCTCATTTCACAAGGCTAATATTATGAAAATTAGCTGTACTGAAAATTAAGGCACTGTTCCAAAGTGAAACCCGAGATTGTAATATGAGTTCAATTGGATTCTACCATAAAGCAGCATTGAGCTATTGTATAATTGCATTGCTAAAAGTAAAAACACATTTTCAGGATATGAGTCATTAGCAATTTGCTTTTAATGAAAAACACTTGAAAAAGCAATTGCAATGAGCCCTGATTGCCCTTACTTTTCCAAAATTGAAAAGTTCAAAAATGAAGAAGGAATGTGATCAGTACTAATGAAGGAAGGTAGATACTCAAATGATTCAGGAAGAAAGAACCTTCTTTTCAAGGTTTTTTTTTGGGGGGGATGAGAAATGCATAACAAAGATTTGAGATTTTTAAATGAGCTTTTATCATTAATATGTACTATGTAGACAAAAATAAGCATATGCACTTAGACTATCACATTTAATGTAGGATAAGCCCTTCACACACAACTGTATTCCATATTTTTAGTTACCACTCCTTCCTTTCATATGAGTTATGGGTATTAGGATCAATCTTGTATTTCCTAGAAAAGATATTGATGTGGTCTGGACATGCGTACCTTAAGGAAAATGGTGCTAATTTCCACTCTAAAACAACTTAAGGAATTTGAGGGTATCAGTCACAGGATTCAGTCTGTCACTTTCCATTGGAGTTAGTACAGACCTAAATAAATAGATTAGTTTGGCTATTATTCTGTCAAATTATTTGTCTATCTACCTGCCTGTCTATCTTGTTGTTACTATTCAGATGTGTTTGACTCTTAGTTATCTTGACGCTATACTGTTATTAAGTTAGTGTTATATATTCTCTTAGGAAGCTGATATTTAAATGCCATGAGAATATAACTAACAGAATAAAGAATTCTACATTTTACCTTGGCTCTGCACTGTCTGAATAACTATCAGTTCATATCTTCTGGTAAAATGGCCAGACTTGTGCCTATCCTTAGAGTTCTGGAACAGTTGCTATGAACTTATTCTTTTACCTCCAGTTAGCTCCGAAAGAAAGAACCCAGGATCTCTGAAACTCAAACTTACAAAGTCAACTTCAAGCCTAGATACAATCATGTCAAGATAAGAGATCATTTCCCTATGATCAGAAAAGAGTAAACACAAAATCTCGAAACCCAGGCTCAAGCTTGTAAGAACAGAACAAGTATTTTAGAATCCATATGTTCATAGCTGCATGTTGACCAGGATAGAGTAGAAAGTAAACCACTCCTCTCCCCAGCTGTGGAAAGAGGTTCAAATCATATCTGGCAGTATCTGAAGCTGAACAGAAGAGAGCACTGAGGGTGGGGTCATTTCCTTTTATATAGCCACTGAGTCATCAGCTCTTTCCTATTGAGTTACCATAAGGCAATCCCCTTGTAATCTCAAAGCACCAGTGATGGTCCTAATACATGTAGATGAAGGTCTACCATTTGGATAGGGATTAGATTTACTTTACCTGGCCCAAAAGAACGAAACCAGGAGCAAGGAGTGGAAATTGCACTGAAGGAAATTTAGGTTTCATGAAAGGAAACATTTCACAATAATGGGAGCTATCCAAATGAGGAGTGTGCTCTTGCAGGGTTTTCCATTTTTGGAGATCTTCAAGAGGTTGGATGATGTAATTCATATTCTTGTTCAGGTATAGGTTCAACAAGATGTGTTCTGAGTTCCCTTCCAACTCTGCTGTGAATATGTGATCCCTGAAAGTCATCCAATATTTGTTTCAACACCAACCAGAACATGAAGTTCATTGCTTTATGATTCCCAAGGGCCTTGTCTGACAATTCTAATTTTTACAAGTGTTTGTATCTGTCTGCCTATGATTTGCACCCATTGGTCACAACTCTATACTCTGATGCCTCACTATTGGAATCACTATTTTCATAGAATTCACACATGGAATTACTATTGTCTACATCAGAATATATTAAGCAATTGAAGATATCAGCAATTGAAGATATCTATGTCATGAGAGTTCACTTTCACACCAGAATTTAGTACTAAAATTAACAATAAAACAGTCTGATTACTGGGAAAATCAAAAGTTTTTTTCTCCCTCTTTTCTTTAAGTACCTTCCATATAACCCTTACTTCAATATGTGCATAAGATGTTTAAGGAGGACTAGCACTTCTGGTGAGACAGCCTGCTGAGTCCCTTTCAGGGTACCTTTGGTATCTACCTGGCACTCAACTTTCGCCTGTGACTCCAAAAAGCTATAGAATGTGCAAATGCCATATCCAGGTAAATTCTCTTTGCAAACAAGACTAAACCAGGTTGAGGGTAACCAACAGGCTTGAAATGTGTTGGTGAATTAAGGGAGTGTCTACTTCAAGTGTATGAAGATTTACCCCAGCAGAATGGGCCAATTAAAACAATTTGTTCCAATGTCCATGAAAGTAGCTAGAGCAGGTGCCATGAAGCACTTAGAGGTTGGTGAGACATTGAAGCAGCCAAGCTTATTCACTGCAATCTAGGACATCACTGGTCATGTTGACCTTTGTGTTGCCATTGGACTTCAGTGACTCTGGAAGACAGAATGATGTTGATGACTTTGTGCAGCTCTGCCTCATTTTAATTGAAATTATACAGGAGTCAAGACATCACCCTGTGATGTCACTGGTCCTCTTTGAAAACAAAGAATAGTCAATAACCACAATAACACCACCACCAACTTCTCAATAAAATAAAGTTCCATATTTAAGATCTTGTGAAATAATATTCCATAAAATTTCCCTTCAATCTAGTCCATTATACTCTAAAAACATATTCTTTTAAAATATCACAAACTCTTCTTCAAAATGATTTGCAATCACTTTTCTAAAAGGGTCAGGTTATATCAGCTGTAGAAAATGTCTTCTCAAAGCTCTCATTGATGATTGACTTTCATGTCCAGTTCTATTGCACTCTATATGAAGAAAAGACATAGAACTGCAATATATAGATTTATTTGTGGACTAAGGCTATTACTTATTTAAAATCATGACTCTAAAATGACCCTATATGTTCAAGCATCTATGAGATGCTGAAAACAAGGTAAATTATGAAATGTAAGCTTCTAAATCGGTTGGATTTAGTCATCATTCATTACACTGGTTCGAGGTCATGACTTTGTTTTTTAGTATGTATAAAATGGATTGTGTAGAAATGTTAAAAGCTTGAGGAACCAGAAACACAAAGTCAAAGCTTGTAGAAGTGAATTTAGAATTTTAAAAAATAAGGGAGAATCAAATCCACACATGTGTTTTCCTTTGGTCTGTATGAAAGAGAGTTTATCTAGGGTGCTACTGGTGTGCGAACCTCCTTTATTGATACAATTTAGCATGGCCTATAGTTTTACACAGCTGTTTGAAGGCACTGAGTAGTTAAGTGACCTGCCTGTGGTCATACAGCTGGTAGATTTCCGAAGCACTACTTGATCTCAAATACTCCTGACTCTGAAAGCCTGCACTGAGACTTTCTGTTATGCTGTGCTGACTCTCTACAAGCATAGATAGAAATGCCCACATGCAAAACTTTATTTCCCTTTCATACAATTCATGCCTTCTTTTTGATTTGTATGTAAAATATGACATCACTAATGATGACAAAACCTCAGAGCTGGAAGGGACCTCAGAATCCATCATTCCAATCTATACCTGAAGAGGAATCCATCATCTTGACAAGTGGTTGGTTATCTAGAATTTACCTGAAGACCTCTAGGAAGGGAAAGTTTCCAGTTTGTGACAGCAGAAGCAGTTAGATTTGGAGCATGAGAACTTGGGTTAAAATTCTAGCTCTGGTACTTCATAGCCATAATATATTTTTAATAATAGTCATAACAATATTTAATATTTATATAGCACTTTAAAGTTTGATAAACACTTTGCAAATTATCTCTTGTGATCTTGTATGGTAGGTGCTGCTATTATTCCCCTTTTACATATGAGGAAACTAAGGCTAAGAGAAGTTGAATGAATTGCCGAGGGTCTCACAGCTAATTCGTGGCTGAAGCAGGGCTTAAACTTGAGTTTTCCTCACTTTGAGAATAGCTTGAGTTTTGAGCCCTTCTGTTTGCTCTTTTCTGATCAGAGATAAAAGATCCTTTATCTTGACATGATGTGTCAAGTCTTGTGAGTTTAAGAGTCTCAGGCATCCTGAGTTCTTAGGCTGAGAGCTAACTGGAGGCAAAAGGAAGAAGTCCATAGCAACTACTCCAGAATTTTGAATATTACCATCAATCAAAGGGTTGACACAAGTCTGACCATTTTACCTAAATATATGAACTGAGAGTTATTCAGACAGTGTAGAGCCAATGTAATATATAGAATTCTTTATTGTTAGTTATGTTGTCATGGCATTTAAATGTCAGTTTCCTAAGAAAATATAGCAATAAGTTGATAGTAATATAACAGTTAAATTAACCAATCTTATTTTAACTTGTTCTGTAAATTTGTGCTGTCAGTCTTTTGTGGCCCTGAGTATTTATTTTGAGTATAAAAAATAAATACCTGTCCCATAACAGATTTGCATTGCATTTTTTTCCTTTCTTTGGAGAAACTTTTTCTTGTGGCAGCTACTTAAAGAAAAGAGGGAGGGAAGAAAGTAACTTTGATTTTTCTAGTAATGAGACAGCCTAATATTAATCTTAGTATTAAATTCTAGTATGAAAGTGAAGAGAACCTTCACGACTTAGATATCTTCAAAGAATTGAAGTAGTCTGATGTAGAAGATGAGTTATGAGTTATCAAGGATTAGAATTGTGGCTAATGGGTGTAGGTTATAGGCAGACAGAGAGAAATACTTGTAGAAATTAGTATTGTAAGACAGGGCCTTTGGGTAACACAAAGTAATGAACTCCATGTCCTGGGTGGTATAGTAGCAAATATTGGATTATTCTCAGAGATCACAGATTTATAGCACTACCCAACACCAGAGTTAGAAGGGAACCCAAAAATATCTAGCATATACATTAACTGTCCTTCCCCTGGGTGCTCAATTTGGACAAATGCACTAAAGCTATAAGAAAAAAGAACGAAGTCCCTCTCATTAGAAGCCAGGATGTTCATGACTGAACAGGTAGTTTTTAGAAGAAGAAATTAAAGCTACATATAGTCATATTAAAAAATGCTTTAAATCACCATTTAGTTAGATAAAGGCAAATTAAAACAACCTGAGATGCCACCTCTCACCTATCAGAAATGACAAATGTTGGAGGAGAAGAGGGAAAACAAGTGCATGAATAAATCGTTGGTGGAGTACTGAACTTGGCTAATCATTCTAAAGAATAAAATGGAACTATGCCCAAAGGGTTATAAAACTGTTCATTAACATGACTATATCTGTATCCAGAAGAGATCAAAGAAAAAGGAAAAGAACCTACATGGACAAAAATATTTATTTTTGTGGTGACAAAGAATTGGATATTGAGGGGATGCTCATCAGTTGGGGAATGGCTGAACAAATTGTGGTATAAGATTATGATGGAGTATTATTTTGCTATAAGAAATGACAAGTGAGGCGGTTTCAGAAAAGTAAAACATTATAAGACCTGTATGAATTGATGCAAAGTGAAGTGAGAACTGGGAGATCATTGTTCACAGTGACAGCAGAGTTGTAATGATGATCGACTGTGAAAGACTTAGCTACTCTGTTCAATAGAATGATCCAAGACAATTTCGAAAGACTTATGACAGAAAAAAAAGGCTATTTACCTCCAGAGAGAGAGAACTGATGAATTTTGAATGCAAACTGAAGCACAATTCCCTCACTTACTTTATTATTATTTGCACTATGGCAAATAGGCACATGTGTTTTGCAAGATTTCATTTGCATAATAGATACATTGTTTGCCTTCTTGGTAGCTTGGGAAAGGATGGAAGGGAAGGAAAACACCTGGAATTCAAAATTTAAAAAGGAAAGAATATTAAAATCAAATAAATAATTTTTAAATAAATTTTTTTTAACGTTCAACAAAATAAGGTCAATACTTCTCCCAGGGTGGGAGGGGCATTCTCAGACATTTAACCAATTTTGAATCCATCTAATTTTTTTTAGTCAGTCAACAAACATATGCCAGGCATTGCGCTGCATTCTAAGAACATACAAAAGGATGAAGACAGTCCCTGATCTCACAGAGCTCACAGTGTAAAAGGGGAAAAATTGTGTACAAATAACATATATAAAGGATATGAGTCTGGAAGTTACGAAGTTAAGGCTGAATAGGTAAAACTGAGAATCATTGAAACTTATCATTTATTTTGCCAAAATCAAGGCAAACTATCTATCACATTTCCCTAATGTATCAGTTAGGTAACTTTGTCAAAAGAAAGACAGTTTTTTTTGTTAGTCCAGTGTAACCTATTCTTGTTTGTTTGTTTTTCCCTGGGACATAATCCTGGTTAAGTGACTTGCTAAGGAATATACTAGCTAATAATTGTCTGAGGCAGAATTTGAACTCAGGTTTTCCTGACTCTAGGGCTGGTGTTTGTAATGGCAATCCAAATAGGGTCTTTTGTTGTTTTTGTTTTAGACAATGAAATGCCTCTGATTGAATCTTGCCTTTGATTAATCAAGAATCTTTAACTAGAAATAGTGTGTGTGTGTGTGTGTGTGTGTGTGTGTGTATGTATACACACACACATATGTATATATATATATATATTGAAGAGAGAGTTTTAACCAATTATACATGGGCAAGTGGGCCCTTACCAGTGACCTCTAGCCAATCAGATGATAACTAGAACTGTATATAAAGAGAACCAGAGTTTAGAGAAGCAGACATGAAGAGAGCCAGCATTGAGAAGAAGAGATCTGAGAGGAGACCTCTGATAGTGGAGAGGAAGACCTCTGAGAGTCAGGAAGAAATCCTATCTGTTGCTCAGTATTGATTTCTTAGATAGAGGTCCTGTCTGTGAATCTTTATGAGTGAATTGAGATAATGGTGCCGATGGCATATGTCAGTTTTTTTGTTGCCCTGCTGAGCTTTGTTTTCTCAGAGACAGAAGTTACAGAGTGGAGCAGCAACCATGTGCTGAGACATGGAGCAGGAGCAGAGAGCTGCCTATGTGTGAATCCAGCTGGGAGTGGTCAGTCCACAGAGGAAGAGCCTTGGGACTGGGAAGCCAACCTCCAGTTAAAATGAAAGAGGACTTTATTTGGACACTTGATACTGATTAAGAAGATTGCTCTTATAGTGACCTAGGGGTAGATAATAATGTGGTCCTTTGAAAAAAGGACTTTACTTGGGTACTTGATATTGATTGGATGAAATGTTTCACTTGAGGATGCCACTATAAATGGCATGCTTTATTTTATTTAATAGTGCTTAGTTTGTTGCTGAATAAATAGAGAGTTCTTTATGCTATGTGATTAGACCCTTGAAATCATTCACAACAGCAGTCCTCAAATGTGCTGCCTGGCATTACAATGCTCTATCAACTGTACCACCTAGTTGCTTCTGCTTCTTCTATTCTTGATGAGTTCTTGCTGATTGTTTGTGATCACTGTTTGCTTTTCTAGTTATTCTCTAATCTTATGTTTAATAGAATTTTATCTCTAGAATTTGTCATGAATTCAAGTCAATCTTACTGATTTATAGTTTCCAAATTCCATTCTTCCACATTTTTTGAAAATTGACACATTTACTTTTTTGCAAGTTCATTTTAAAATTCCAACCAATATTTATTATGTTTTTACTTTTCAAAACTTTACAAAACTCTTCAATACTCACTAAGAAGATGCATGCTTTAGATAAGAATCACATACTACCTTCATAGACTTTGAACTCTATTGGTGGAGTAGGAAACATAAATAAAGAAAACTATATGATATTAACACTTCACAAGAAAAAAAAGAAATACAAAACAAAGTTTTATATGTGTTTGGGAGCAGTTGATGAGCGAGGACAAGTTTTATTAAGTGGGGAGTTAATAGTTTATTTATTAAGGGAGGAATTTGTGTTAGACATTAAAGGATAGGCAGAAATTGACGAACTGGTACTATGGATGTTATGGTAGAATCTCTGAGTTAACAGAGATCTAAGGCTGTATAGTTGAACATATAGTTGTGCAGAATTTCCTTCTACAGCATCCTCAAAAAGTGATCATCCAACTTAGGATTGGAAAAACCTTATAATGAAAAAATTACTATCTACTAAGCAGCAAATTACATTTAGGAAAGATCTAATTATCAGGATGATTTTCCAAATGTGACATCAGCTTCAATAGCCTCTCATGGAAACTATGGCTACTGTTATTTTACTTTTAAAAGGCAATAGACTCTTGGAGCATTATAGTTTAATGGTCATTCTTTTAGAAGTCAGTGAGGAGCCTGAGAGTTCAGTTAACTTTCTGGAGAGAGTGTTGACTCTTCTGGCTTAAGAGAAACTATGAAAACCAGGAAAAATAGGGAATTTCCTGAGTTAACTACTTTAATTCTTGTGAACAAACATGAAGAAAATTCTTGAGATGAGACTTTAATTGTTATCCTGAAAGACATGAGTGTCATGCTTGTGATTCCAGTACTGAGGAGGTTAACAGTAACAACTTGAGAAGACTGGAAGTGAGAATTCTGACAATTATTAACGTTTTTGTTTTTTGTATGCCACACTGTTTATACCCTGTAACCATGATGTTATTTAAAACTAACCATGGGTCATACTAGGAAATTAGAAGGCTGCTATCTAGACAGACAAAAGTGAATGCTCATAAGAAAAGAGGTTTATTTGATAAACATTTTTAATAAATAGAAATGAGATTCATAGCTTATTGATTAATTAATGGGATTTGCAATTTCAATAACTTCTGAGGAAATATTAAAAGGTGCCCCTTGACTGCCTTCAAACCTGGAATGAGAACAAATAAGGCGAATGAGCTAGGAACAAATAGAAGCATATTGGATAAAGTCAATCTTGTTTTAAAATGGTTATTCTTAAATTCTAAACCCATCTCTTTCACCACTTTAATTTATTGCTGTTATTTCTGTCCTTTATGACCGAACAAAACAAGTCAAACCCTCTTCTATGTAACAGAAAGACTTGAGAAAATATTTCATGATCCCCTAGATCCCACAATCTCTACAACTGATACTTGTATGGCATGGTCTGAAGCACCCTCACTCCCTCATTATCCTAGCTGCTCTGTGTGACAGAGGAAAAAATGATGGATTTCAAGTGGGAGAAGTCTGGAGTTAAAATTCTAGCTTTCTAATTTGCTGCTGTATAACCCTGGAGAAACCATTTGATGTCTATGGGTCAGCCTGCAGTTTCTTCCACAAAATGAGTAATTTGGATAAATTTCCCTCTGAGTTATTCTCCAGCTTTAAATCTCTGATCGGTCTCAAACTTGTCAGTCCTTCCTAAAGTGTGCCATGTGCCATGTGTGTCAACAGCTTTAGATTTCATTAGGGTTCAAGAAGATCAGATTCAGTCAGAGGCCACAAGTGCAAGTCCAAACTCAGCCACTTACTCTGAGTGACCTTGAGTAAATCAGTCTTCCTGGAACTGTGTTCTCATTTGGAAAGTGAGGAGTGGGATTAGATAACTTTTAAGACTGATTTTGGCTCTAAAATTTTGTTGAGATATGATCTCACACTGTTAATTCTTATTAAGTTCACAATCTACTAAAAGCCCCAGATCTTTTTGATATAAACTGCCTAGCCATACGTATTCCATTCTGTGCTTGTACAATTAGTGTTTGGATTTATCTAAGATTTTGCATTAATCTCTGTATTGAGTACACTCTGGCTCACTATCCCGAATTCAGTCTGCTTCATTGTCTCCTTCAAGGTTCTAGAGATATCTTGAAGGAGTATTCTCTGTCATCACATCAGGCTCCTACCAGTTGTGTTGAGCCTACTTTTAACCAATAATGAGTAACGCTGGGGTTCCATTTAGCCATTTAACATCAGTTGGCTTTTACAAAGGGATATTTACTTCAAAGATACAGAATTAATGAAAATACAAACATTCCTCACACACACACACACACACACACACACACACACACACCTACACCTCAATACTTACTTTTTCTGATCTCTTAGGAAAGTAGACTTAAATTTAATTCATCTCTGGGGATGGTGAGATCAAACTTAACTCAGTTCCTATATAACCTTGGTCTTACCAATTTCATGTCTTAAAAAGCCTTGGACCTCCTTCCTGGGTCCCTCTTAGGATCTGAGGCTTTTTCTACCCACTTCTGACTTTGTTCCTCTGGAAAGGCAGCAGAAAGTAGTAGCATCATGTGGGTAGTTCAGTTCCTACTCCAACTCTTAGCTTTCTGTTTTAGGGGGAAATGAGAAGAGACTCATCCATAGGCCTGGATTGGGGAAAATCTGACAGGGCTTGTCCTTTTCTCTCTTTCCTGCACCCAAGTCAGGCCTCTGAAGCTTTGAGTAAGTGACAAGGAGGGAGGAAAGAGATGGATGGATAGATGACTGCGTGCTTGGATAAATGGATGAATGGATGGGTGAATGTAACCTACTTGGGGACTATCTAGGCAAAGAGAACTCAGTCTCTTGGTCTCTAGATCTTTCCTTGGCAAAAGGAGCTGCTGAGGGGCTACTGAAGGAGGTTAAGTGCTTGGATTGAAGGGAAAAAGTTGCATCAATTGCTCCTGGACTGAGTTGTGCAGCTCATTTTCAAACTTCTTAGGCTGAAAAAACTAGATGCCAGGTCTCTAAAATATTCAAAGGCTTGCTCTCTTGACCTTTAAAATTTCTAAGATCAGAGTCTCCAATCTCTTCATCTTGAATGAAGAAAGAGAAATGAAGAGGCAAATAACTGAGGCATATTTCAAGGGGCCACATGTCAATCTCAGAGAGAAGGCCCAAAACTTCTCCTCTTACCAAGTTATCTGCCATCAGAAGTTGTCAGGCAAGCAGTCATAAGCAAGGAACACAAGGAGAATGACTCTTTCAGGTCTGCAATCAACCAAAAAAGCTGCCATTGACTTAGTGGATAGCAGACCCAAGTGGAGGAGTTAAAGAACATCTTTGGTACTTCCATGAAAGTTAATCACCATCTCTCGAAGAAATCAGTTCTCTGTCCTCTCCCATAAGGTGAATTGACATTTAATCAGTCACCTTCATTCTTTCCTGTTGAGATATTTTAGGATCCTGATTGTCATCCTATCATTTTCTACCCACCTCTACACACTGCTTCTTGACACCTACAGATTCATACCTTTTATGGCCTGATTCAGGTTGCAGATAAAGTCAATGATGCTTTAACATGAGTAAGACAAGCTTCACTTTTGAGAGAGGGTAATATTTGTGATTTAATTCCCAAATTTCCTGTCAGTAACAGGGATAATCACAACCATTGCCCATAAAAAAGCTCATAATGGAAAACTACTGTTGGAGATGATCAGAGGTGGCTTTGGGGCATTGGCAGGGGTCGGGGGGGTGCGGATCATGAAGAGAGGAATGCTTCCTGGGTGGGATGGGAGTAGTGGGAACATGGCTCAATTTCAGACTGTAGGTTCTCTACCAGGAGCCCTTTATGCTTCCTCTTGCCTTAGGTTACTTACAAGAATGGTGGAGAAACCTACGCCAGTGCCAGCAGGTCAGGACTCAAATCATGTTTGGAACATGCGATAGAGAGAGAAATGAGAAAGACTCTACTCTATTCTGTTTCTGCCAGTGTTAAGAGAGGTCATGGCCCCTGCTGACCCCAGTCCCCTATTTCACTGGTAATAGCAGAGATGAGCAGACTACAGGCTGATGAATTCAAGTGACTAGCTGAATCAGCAAACACCTGCATGGCCCCCAGGCAGCCGTGGGCAAAAAGACCATAGTTACCCTGAGGGAAGGCAGGAGGATCTGTCCAGAGCCTTCTCCAGAAAGTATCCTACTGCAGTAATCTGCTCCTCTGTTCAAAACCAGGCCTTCAAAGGGTAGTCTATCCTCTTTAGGGTTGCAATTTCAGTGTTGGTGGAACTTGGTGAGGAATGATTGCGGATGCGCTGAGCCAAACTTTTATGGTCTCTTCTTCAGACATTTCCTGATTTCTGTACCTGGCATTCTCTCCTACAGCTTTAGAACAATAAACATTGTATTATTAAGTCAGTCTATTTCATTCTTATGACAAAACTTACAATTTCACTTCTTTTTTTCTTTTGATTTCATGAAAAATATTTGATTGGTGCTCTGAGATAGGCATGTATAATTGAGGATAACCAAATGTGATGGAAATACAAATTCTTCATTAGTTTCCTTTTATAATGTGATACAACAGATAGCTCCTTCAACCAGTGCTCAATATTTCAATTGTCACAAGATGCTTTACTATCAAAGACACCTCTGGAGACAACTTGAATAGTTCAAGATTAGCCCAAACTGTGATAGGAGCAAAACACCATGGGATGTGATTAGTCTACAAAGCGATATGATGATTGATGTGCTGCAGAGTTCAGTGCTACTTCAATTCAAAACCAGTATCAGGATATGGACA
>CM053769.1:420538727-420565311 GCA_028658325.1 Potorous gilbertii
AGTAACACAATCCCTTACGTGTCCTTGATTTACTTTAATTCATCAACTGATCGAGAATTCATGGCCCAGCACAGTCTCCAGTTTCTTCACTTTTGATCACCTCCAATATTCCTTTCTCAATTTTTGGTTCTGAATTATCTACTACATAAATCACAAAGTTCTTATGAAGAAAGCATGCTTTCCTGCTTTGGGGGTTCCTGTTCTAATGGCAGAAGAGAGAGGGGAGAGGGAGGATTCATTACCTTTTACTTTTGGCTTTAGTGTCTGTACTATGGCCCCTTTTGCCACCTCACTTTCTTGAGACTTTTTTTACTTTAAACATATGTCTTTGAGCCACTGAGCCTTATAATTGATTAAGAAGACTGTGGGGGGAAAGATAGGGAATTTTACTAATTGTTCTGTCTAGGCAAATTATTTGGAGGCAGCCAGGTGCTCAGTTGGAAAGAGAGAGCCGAAAGTGAATTTTATCAAATATATTCTTAAAACAGTTAGCCTTTATCCTTCATAAACAACAACAAAAAAATCATAAAATTGAGGTCCCCTTTTCAGATAGATGTACATAATACCCAAACCAGAGAGAGATAAAGCAGAGAAAGAAAAATTTTAGAGTAATATTACTAATGTACATAAATGCCAAAATGTTAAATTAATAAATTGGCTAAGAGGCTATAGAAATATTTCCAACAAATTTTTCACTTCTATTATGTTGGATTTGTGCTGGGAATACATCTGGTTTGATATTAAGAATATATTTTAACCAGACCTACTATTTTAGTGATATAGGGAGCTTCTGGTAAGGTCCTTCCAAAATTGATGAAATTTGTTGGCCTTTTCTCTATAATTCACAGTGTTAGAGAGTTGTCTTGAAATTAAAATGTCAATATATTAAATATACTAATAATAATCACATGATTATATGGAGATACCAAAAAGCCTTTGATGTAATTACATAAATGTATTAAAGATAGCAAAAAGCATAGGCAAAAGAACGATTATTTAATAAGATCAAAAGAACCTACCTAAATTGAAGAGCAAGCATTACTTGTAATAGAGAAGCACTAGAATCTTTCCTAATAGGATCTGGGGTGTGGCTTTGTTGTTCTTGTGCAGTTGTTCAATCCCATGATTCTTTGTGATTCCATGGACCATAACATTCCAGGCTCTTCTACTATCCATGCTCTTCAAGCTCATGTTCCTGATTTCATGTCGCTATCTACCCATCTTATCCTCCTCTGTCCCCTTCTCCTTTTTCTTTCAATCTTTCCTGACATCAAGATTTCTTCCAATGAATCCTGTCTTCTCATTATATGCCTAAAGTACTTAAGCTTCAGTTTCATCAATAAACTTCCAATAAACAGTCTGAATCAATTTCTTTTTAACTATTGATTGATTTGATCTCCTTGCAGTCCAAGGCACTCTAAAAAATCTTCTCCAGCATCTCAACTGGAAAGTGTCAATTTCATGGCACTCAACTTTCCTTAAGTCTAACTCTAATACAATGCTACTGGAAGCAATGTGGTTTTTGACACATGGACTTTTATGGATAAAAGTAGTGTCTCTGCTTTTTAGTTTACTGTCCAGATTTGCCATAGCCTTTCTTTCAAGCAGCAACAGTCTTTTAATTTCAAGACTGACATGACCATCTGTAGTCATCTTTGAGGCCAAGTATACAAAATCAACATTGCTTCCATTTCTTCTCCTTCTCTTTGGCTTGGTTGCCAAGATCTTAGGGTTTTTTTTTTATGTTAAGCTTCAGTTCAATTCATCTTTTGCCCTCTCCCCTTTCGACCTTATCAAGAGGCTTCTTTATTTTTTACTTAGTGCCATCAGAGTGATATGACCTGTTTATCTGAGATTCTTGACATTTCTCCTGGCAACCTCAATTCTGACTTTCAATTCATCTAACCTGGCATTTCACATGATGTACTCTATATAGAAATTAAATAAGTAAGGTTGCAACATAGAGCCTTGTGGGACACCTTTTTAAAATTTAAACCAATCACTTGTTCCATGTTTAATTCTGTTGCTTCTTGACCTGAAGACAGGTTCCTCAGGAAACAGGTAAGATGATTTGGTACTCCCATCTCTTTGAGGACTTGCTACATTTTATTGTGATCCACATAGTCAGAGGTTTTAGTGTAGTCAATGAAGCAGAAGTAAATGTTTTTTTGGAACTTCCCTGCTTTCTCTATAATTCAGTGAAGGTTGGTGATTTGATATTTAGTTCCTCTGCCTCTTTGAAAACCAGTCTGCTCTTTTGGTAACTTGGTTCAAATAATGCTGAAACTTAGCTTGCAGAACCATGTAGGTGAGTGAAATTAGCTCAATTGTTTGGTTACTTTGAACATTCTTTTGCATTACCAATCTTTAAGAATGGGACATAATGACCTTTTCTAATTCATTAGCCACTGTTGAATTTTCCAAACTTGCTGACGTACTGAGTGCAACACTTTAAAGCATCATCGTTTAGAATTTTGTCCAGCTCAACTGGAATTCCATCCCTTCCATTTATTGTTAACAATACTTCTTGAGGTCCACTTAAGTTCATTCTTCAGAATGTCTGGCTCTAGATTTGTGAACATATTATCACAATTATCAGTGATGTTAAGGTATTTCTTGTATAATTGTACATATTCTTACCTCCACTTCTTAATTTCTTATGCTTTGGTTAAGTTTCTATTTTGTCTTTTATTATGCCCATTTTTTGCTCAAAATATTATCTTTAATATTTAATTTAATTTGATATCTTTGTCTCTTGACTTTCTGTTTTCTATTTTTTTTTTTGCATTGGTCATTTAAGAAAGCTTTCTTATGTCTCCTTGTTATTTTCTGGAATTCTGCATTCTGTTGAATATATCTTTCCCTTATACTTTCCTTCTTGCCTTTGCTGTTAGTAAACCTTCATTAGATAGACACTTTCCTGTCTTACTCTTCTTTTTCTTTGCGATGTTTTTTGTTGATACTTCTTGTTCAATAATGCAAACCTCTATCCACAGTTGTTCAGGCACTCTATCTGCCATATCTAATCCCTTAAATCTATCCTTCACTCCCATTTGATACATAAGATAATGTTACTTAGGTCATACCTATATGGTTTGATGGTTTTCCCTGCTTTTTTCAATTTATGTCTGAATTTTTTTCAATAAGAAGCCACAGAAGCTCTAAGTGTTATTTTAAGTGACCATATAGAGGCTCTCCACCTTTGGATACAAAATATATAATCAATATGATTTCAATATTGATCATTTGGTGATATCCATGTGTACAGTTACCTTTTGGGTGGTTGAAAAAGAAGATTTGCTATGACCAGTGAGTTATCTTAACAACACTTTGTTAGTGTTGGCTCTCCTTCCCTTTGTACTCTCAGGACAAATTTACCTGTTCTTCCAATTATCTTTTGATTGCCTCGCATTTCAATCCCCTATGATTAAGGTGATGTCTTTTAGGGGGTATTATTCTAGAAGATATTGTAGATACAATACATACAATACAATACTATACAAACTATATGATAGATCTTCATAGAACTGATCAACTTTGGCTCTTTGGCAGCAGTAGTTTGAGGGTAGATTTGTATTACTGTGCTATTGAATTATTTTTCCTGGGATTTGAACAGATTTATCATTTTGTCTTTTTTTGAGATTATACCCCAGTTCTGCTTTTCTCACCCTTTTATTTACTATGAGAACTATTCCATTTCTTCCAAGGGATTTTTGCCAGTGGTAGTATAAATAACGATCTGAATTAAATACACTCATTTCCATCCATTTAAGTTCATTGATACTCAAGATATCAATGTTTAAACTTTCCATTTCCTGTTTAACTAAATCCAACTTATCTTAGTTCATAGCTTGTAAATTCCAAATTCCTATGCAATGTTGATCTTTACAGCATTGGGCTTTTTTTGGTCATCAAATATATCTGCAGCTGAAATTATTTCCATCTGTTTTATTAGTATTGGAGCTACTTGTAACTGTCCTCTGTTCTTCTCCAGTAGTGTGTTGCACACCTTCTAAGCTGAGGAGCTCATCTTCCAATGTCATTTTTTTTGTTATTTTAATACAGTCTATGGGTTTTTCTTGGCAAAGACACTGAAGGGGTTCACCATTTCCCTATCCAGTGGATCACCTGTTTGCCAGAACTATCACCTGTATGTCTTGGGGAACCCTGCATACCACAGCTCATAGTTTAATGGAACTACACAACCATGATGGTATGGCTAAGAAATTCATTATCTCCACTGCTATTTAGCATAACAAAAAGATGCTACATGAAGAAGAAGAAGATCTGTCAATTAAAAGAAGTGTATTGAACTCTATAAGAGCACAAAATTAAGCACTTACTCCTGTCATTAGTCATCCATGTTCATGGGGTTTTTACTCTATAGAGAGCCAGGAAGTATTTTAAAAAAAAATAGAAAACATTCTTTCTGTTCTTGAACTGACAATGTAGTAGTGAATACAGAAATTACATATACTATATGTGTGTGTGTGTGTGTGTGTGTGTGTGTGTGTATACACACACATACACATATGTAACAAATTCACAGTGCAGTTTACTAGCATGTTCAAATTAAACTCTCAAAGAACTTTGCTTAAAATAGACTTATTTACAAATAACTATAGAGGTAGGCAACTAAATTCTATCAAAGGAGTAAAAAACCAACAATCTGGTCCAAAAGTAATGCATTTGTGTGCCATAGAGAAATTCTTCAATGAAAAATAGTTTATTTGTTAATTTTTTTATTTCCTGTTGAAGAAAGCAAGAGTCATTGGTCAGTCAATTTTCTTGTGTTTTTGTTTTGTTTCTATTTGCTGTTAATCAAAATTATTAGAATGTAAGGGTTTTTTCAAAAGGATTTTTGACCTTTCCTCCTTTGGGTAAGTACATTGGGAAGGAGATAGGAATAATGTTATGTGTGGACATTAATGTAGTAATGAATGAGACTTGAGACTGGAAAAGAATATAAAACAAGAGAATTTAGTACTTTTTAAAATAAACCAAGTCCTGATGAAAGTCCTTTTGTGGAGTTGAAAAAAATCCATACCAAACCATCTGCATTGATTTTGTTTATTTCAGATATCCATTGAAAATCAGAAATATAATTTGTGACAAAGAGATTAAAGACTATAGTAAAATGATAATCTGATTACAATTTAAAATTTTAAAATCATTTTTAAAAAGTGAAACTGTAAGTTATTATGTTTCCATTCACAGATATGAAGTAGGATTACTCAAGTCACAATTCTGAACATGTATATGCGATGTTATTCCAGGATAAACTTTCTGCATGGGCAACAGAACTCCAAGTTTCTTTCCCTTCTTGATAGGACCACTATATGCAATAGGATTTATGTAGAATATTTTGATACAATAACCTAAAAAAGGAGATAAAGTAAAATTACTTATTCATCCTATTATTGCCCAGCATACCCACTAAGTTCTGTTCCAAAACTGAAATTCAGGAGCTTTCAAGATATATGTGAAGCTCATTTCAATGGAATATTTCAGGAAAAGGATAACTGTTTAACTGATTAGTTAATTTATCTGTCTATTTGAGGTGAAACAAAATCTTTCTGTGTGAGACTTTGTTCTTAGGTCTTTCTATACTAAATTAATATGTACTTGGATACCATGGAAAATAACAACATACTGAAGATAGAGTGTATCAGTACCAATATTCTGAATGTCATTTTTTATTGTATTTTTGGTAGTTGTATATATTCAGAGAGTGATATATAGGAGATTGGGCTGGTCTATAATTATACTATGACTATATCATGACCTCATGGATGGGAATCATGGAAAGCTAAAGGAAAATGGAAAATGTATCACAGGATTGGACAAATGTTGCTATGATTTTCAAAAAAGAAGAAAGAGGATAATAACACAAACCATAATCAAATGAGCTTGGCTTCGGCTCCTGAAAATATTTTTAGAAATATTTTGCTAAAAAGTTGGTTACTGAACATCTAGAAGAAGCGGTCATGACAAAGGGTTGGCATGACTTTAACAAGAACAGGTCATTCAGACTTCTAGGTTAGGTTAAGGGCGAGAAAGGTACTAGAAGAGTTTGTTCAATCATTTCAGTTGTGTTTGACTCTTTATAATATCATTTTGGGTTTTCTTGGAGTTTAACTTTCCCTAAAACCCTTCAACAAAGTTCTAAAAAAATGAGAGAAACCTGTTGGCATTCTTGTTGAATATAGTTCAAGGGAGGAGGAAACTAGAACCACCATCTAATCTAGGGCCCAAACTCAGCAAGATCTTGACCCTAACTTTTTGGAACATCAGAAAAGAGAGTTAGCCCCCATGATTCTATGCACGGGGAGTTTCTGCACGCTTTCAAGAGTCCTAAAGCCATCATCTGAACCATCACCTTGTAGTAGAGCTACAGTAGAAGACAAAGGCATGGCAGCACACCAGATAGCCTGTGCGTGAACCATAGCAGGATATGGGGTCATTGAAGGACAGAAAGGGCAACAGTAATGAGGGAAGTGGAAGAGTGAGGGTGAAGGAAAGCCACAAAGAGGCCTGAAGACAGAGATCAGAGTTGCATCAAGCAACACATGCTAAAGGCATAACAGAAGAAAATTCAGAACAGCACCATGGCAGCCTAAGCTAGACTCATGGGAGAGAGAGTTAACTCAGTCCCTGACCAACTGCAGTAATAGGGAGCCATGCAGGAAATCTCAGGTCAATTTAATCTGCCATATCTGTTGGTGATACATCAGAGACACCATATGGAAAGTGGTCAGATTCCATGATGAAATGAGAAAAAAGAGACAGAGAAAGGCTGAGAGCAAAATATAAGGAGGCTACTAGAAAATGAATCCAGGAGCCAGGGATTCTAGCATGGCCTAGTTCTCACCAATAGAACCAGAACTATAGTAGTATCCATACTTCAGAAGAGATAGGACCAAGCATGTCCTGATCCACGAGTATGAAAGGACTCAGAGTATAGCACTAGCACAAAGTCACAGATCAATAATTAAGGCTAGAGATAGTGATAAACAGAACACATTGAATATTATGAAGAAATATTATGCATCAAGAGAAAACCAAGATGTAAACACAGAAGAGAGCAATTGTACAAAAAGTATAAGCAAAGCCACAAGGGAAATGCCTAAATAACAAGGGCTTCAAGACTTTCTAGAAATCAAACAAAAGATAAATCTAAAACAAGATCTGGAGGAAAGAACACTGTAGGGAAGATGAATAACTTAGAACATGAGGTGGAAAGCTTTTCCCTAAGTAGTGAAATTCCTGAAAATGGAAAGGGGCAAATGTAACTCTATGAGGTAACAACAAATATTAAAATAAAGTCAAATGATTGAAAAAATAGAAAAAATATGTAAGACATCTACTATCAAAAATAGCGACTGGGAAAAAATAAGCCAAAAAGAAATTGTTTAAGCCTCATTTAACTTCATGAAAATTATGAGCAAACAAAAAAATCTGGATGCTATATTTTCAAAAACAAAAATAAAAAAATCTACCTAGCTCTATTAGAATGAGAGGGCAAAATGAGAATCAAAAACATCAACTAATCTCTTTTTGACTAAAAGTCATCGTTATCTAGCCATTCAGTAGTGTCCAACTCTTCATGACCCCATGGACCATTTTGTCCATGAGGTTTTCTTGGCAAAGATATTGAAATGATTTGTCATTTTCTTCTCCAATCGATTAAGGCAAACGTAAGTTAAGTGACTTGCCCAGGGTCATACAACTAGTAAATATCTGAGGTCAGATTTGCACATAAGTCTTCCTGACCCCAAACCCAGCACTCCATCCAGTGAACTACCTAACTGCCTCCTAACCTAAAAAAACAGAACTTCTGAGTCAAAGAAAATTACTGTAAGCAGTGAGAAGTAAACAAAAAAGGGACCAAAAACCATAATTTGAATCACACAAGACTATCTTGCAACTAAATGAAAAAGAAAATCTTGGAATATGATATGCCAAAAGGTAAAAGATAGAATTTTACAACAAATAATAACTCATCTGGCAAAACTTAGTGTAATACTGCAAGGGGAAAAATTGATAGGCATCCAGTTCTTTAGAATATGTTGAGGAATTCCTGATAAAAAGACCATTGTTGAATAGGAACTCTGTAATGCAAACATAGACATTAAGGTACACTAGAATTTATATTGCAGGAAAATACTTAATTATACTGAAATGCTTATATTCTACTATAATTTTCAAAATTCTACCGACTTCTAGGTTCACTGAGAGACTTAAGGAAGAAAAACTCAAGGACTGAGTGTTATTTTTTCTTGTTTGATTGGTTTTTACAAAAGGAAAGGAAAAAGCAAAAAGAAGTGACAGGCTAAGAGTACATTGGAGATAGAGGTCTTAAGACCTATATACGTTGAGGAAGTAGCAAGCCAAGATTTCCAAAACAGTAAGGTACTGAATTTATTGTAGGAGAAAAGAAATTGACTTGGGGGTCCACAGATGATAGAAACAAAGATCTAGATAAGATGGAGGGAACTTTGAAGGAAGGAAGATGGTTATTGAGTAATGATGGCACAAGGAAGGTATGAAAGTAGCAGGAGCAAGAAGTATGTCTACTTCTCCTTCTGGTTCCTAGTTAATGATCCTCTTTAGTCTTTTGCAAAAATGATCAGTCACTGCATTTATCATATTTCTTAAGTTGTGGCTATTTTTCTTCACAATATTATAATGACTGGGGGGGGTGACAGTGGGAAAGAAGGGGCAACACCAACTGGAGAACAGTAAATAATATTGACTGAAGAGGGTGGCAGGAGATGTGGCTTCTGCAGCAGGAAGTTCAGTTTCAGTGAGCACCAGATCATTGAAGGAAAGGAAGAGGGACAGGATGAAAGGAAATTTGTTTTCATAATACAGGAAAGCACAGATGAGGATAGGAATGGGGATGAAGGGGGAGAAATTTTAATAGAAGAAAGAAGAAGGATAGCACAGCTATCCCTGCACTACCTTTGCAACTCATTGTATGCTAATGTCAAGCATAGTACCTCAAAAAGGGTAAGCACCTAGTAAATATTTGTTTACTGTTTGATCGATGACATGGTAAGTTCGTTGTCAAAGAAAATTCACCTCGGTGAAAAATGGGTTCAAAGATAGGGGTGATGTCTATTAGATCCTGGGGGTGGTAGGGACAGCCTCTATTAAAATGGAGGAATCAGAGTTCAATGGATGCTTATTTCTGGGGCAAAGCCCTAGTTCCCCTTGCTAGTTCAGGTTATACATCTCATCATGAAGAAGATTTTGAATCCTTAACTGATTTGCCAAGTAGGAGGCAGCATGATACAATGGAGGAGACAAGGGATGAGGTGTTGGAGAACTTAGGTTTTAAATCTTAGTTCTGACTCTTTAGGTCTGTATAATTTTGGGGAAATCTTTTTGCTTCTCTGGGCCTCCTCCAATTGGTCATCTGTAAAATGAGGATGATTAGATTTGTTGACCTTTAAAGTCCTTTAAAACTTTTTATCAATGATCCTTTCATCTGACCAGTTCCAACAGATACCACCAAGTTGGACAGACTTCAAATATGGATATAGTGATTAACTCTGTTTTCTAAAGCTTAGTATAGCTAAGTTTAGAGTGACTCATCACTAGATTGTCTATAGGGTGAAATTTTTGGCCACAAAAGCTCTCACACACCACCTACAAAACTGCAAAAGTATTTGGTCTGTGTACAATTCTCTAAACATGACATTCTTCATGAAATAAATAGAATCATAGAATGTTACAGTGGGAAAAGACTTCAGGAAATTTGGTCCAAACTATATCTGAAAAGGAATCCTTTTAATAACAACCTTCAAAAGTGTGCATACGGCCTCTGTTTAAAGACCTCTGCTGAAGAGGAATTCACTGCTACCCGAAATAACCTATTCAACTAATATTAGTGAATTTCTTTTTATGGATTAAAAATCTACCCTTCTTTGATTTCTGTTCATCGATCCTATTTTTGTCTTATAGAACAAAATAAAGCCATTTTAATCCCCTTTTAAGCAACATCCTCAATGGGGAGAGGAGAGGAGAGGAAAAGAGAGGAGAGGAGAGGAGAGGAGAGGAGAGGAGAGGAGAGAAGAGGAGAGGAGAGGAGAGGGGGAAGGGGAAGGGGAAGGGGAAGGAGAGGAGAAAGATTGGACTACAAGACTCCACTCACCTAGCATACAGTGAATGTAAATACTAAATAGTAATTATTTCTCTTTTACCCAGGAACCCTAAGGGTTTTCCTCTCCCAGTTTTTTTTTTATTATTATTAAAAAGGCCATCCCTTGAGTAACTACTTAAAGAAGCCTATTCATTGAATGGGTGTATCTCACTCAAAGTGAGAATGTGATAAGACCTTAGCCTGAAAGGACCAGGGTTTCCCATTACATCCTGGGCCATCTCCAGTCATCCTATTGGATATCAGGCCACTGGACCCAGATGGTTCAGGAGAAGAAAGTGAGGGTGGTGACCTTGCACAGTTCTCCCTCACACAAATCAAAGTCAACTGCAAGTCATGTCATCTTCTTGATGTTATGGAGCTCTTTGAGAACAAAGGACAAATACAGCAACAATAACCTGAAGAAAAATAATATCCAAGGTCTTTGTTGCAGTTCACTTACCTTCTCCAGTTATCTGAACACCATTATTAATAGCATTATCAGTTTTATAAGGTTTTGCCTGCCTCACAATCTTTCCATCGAAAGGGGCATACACAACTGATCCATCTTCACACTTCACATCCACCCCATTGTGCTTCCTTGAACCTCTAGAATACAGAAAAGGACACATGGTTTATGGTCCAGTGACATCAACAAAAACCCAGACTACTATTAACTAGTCAGTTGAGCAGCTTGTCTCAAGAGAAGATATTCTTGATCTAATCTCACATCCTATACCTTCTTCCTCTTCTCTAATAATCTTTGACCACCTTATAGTTGGTGACAGTTATTGTGTAGAAGAAAGGTAAAGGCTGGTTGGAATGTGTGTATCTGCAGACATTGTCATCTAAAACTTCTCAGGAATTATAAAAGTTTTGGTGACAGTGGATCATATAGACTTCAGTTAAATGGGAAATGTGCATGGACATACATTTCTTAGAATTCTAGAATTTACACTGTCCTTTCTTAAAGAGTCTTCCCCTGAGACTTTTTACATACTGTTGAGATGGAGAAGGAGAAAAAAGTGGCTTATGTTTGCAGGGAGCAGAGTGAGTGTGCTGCCCCCCTGCTATCACAAGCAGAGGAATTCAAAGAGTAAACTGAAATTTCTTTTGTAGAGCAACTGCGTAAGTGGAGACATGAAAATGGGCGTGTGAGAGAAGGAGAGGAGAGAGACTGGAAGAAATGGGGGGAACAGGCCAGATCAGGACTACACCTGCAGCTACAAATGTAATCATAATTAATAGCTACTTTCTTCCCTTATTTTCCTTAATAAGCTTGTTAAAAACAAAAAGTGCCACTAATTTGAATCTGCTCACTTCCTTTTCTCACTGACTAGAAAAAAAAAGTTAGGGAGGAAAGGGGGAAAAGCCATTCAGGCTTTACTGATGTCTGCTATTTGAAGTATTATCATTCGCATTTTGATGCTATCTTAAGATATTAATAGACAAGTAGTTGGCCCAGTGGATAATGCTCTAGGTCTGCAATTAAGAATACTCGTCTTTATAAGCTCAACTCTGTCCTTAGACGTTTAATAGGTATATGACCATAGGCAAGTCATTTAATTTTGTTTACCTCAATTCCTCATCTGTAAATTTTGGAGAAGGAAATGGTAAACCATTCCTGTATCTTGCCAAGAAAATTTCAAATGGGATCATGAAGAGTTGGACATGACTGAAAAGCGACTCAGCAACAATGTGATATCAACAAACTATTTTCAGTGAAAATGTTCCTAATATGTATCCTAAATTTCTCTCTTACTAAACAGCATTCTGAATATAATTTAATATTTTTCAGTCATTTTAGTCATCATTGTGAATACCAGTCATATAGTACAATAACACAGTGATAGAACTATTAAGAAATATAGATAGGGCTGTTTTTTGTTTCACTAAATGACTTCAGATTGATACACTTTTCATATGGTTATTTTTTTTTGTATTACTCATTGTTAGGGTATTATTTGTTTTATTTCATTTTTTCAATGTGTCTGCCTTTATTAGTTCCCCTAAATTTTTAACTGATATGTTTAATTAACAATTACTGGAAAATCAATTCAGAAAACATTAGAATCTTGTATAAGGACTAAATTATAGAGTCAGAGGCATTTAGGGTTAGAATTGGATGGTTAGAGTCAGAGAAGGACTGTCTTAAGAATAAAGTGGATTAATCTTAGTGATAGAACTTTGTTACTTCTATTTTAGTTGTTTAAAAGCTTTTTTTGCTTATTAGTTTTTAATTCTATTCTCAGTAGGTGAGGCCATGAGGTAAATGAAATTTTACTGTATTGTAGGTAATAATAGAGAGTATGTATAAACCCATAAGTTGTCATTTTGATGACTGGATGCCAAAAAAAAGTCCACTCTAAAGTGTTATTGGTTAAAAAGGTTGAGATACTCTTTTAACTCACATGAAGTTCATTAATTCATTGATTGACCAATATTTAAGTATCTAATATATGCCAAGAACTGTGCCATACATATACTGAATACGTCAAAATGAGAGAGTTCTTGTCTTCCAGTAGCTTACATTGTTCTAGGGGATTGGAGGGGCACAACATTCATTAAATATGAGATAGTTATAAAACACATTCCTAAATAAATTTAGGATCATTATCAAATAACTATCAAGTGATTAGATGGGAAACACTAACCACAGGAAGAATTTGGAAAAACTTCATGGGCAGCCTTGAAGAGTATGAAGAGTTCCAAGCAGCTAATCTTATATTTTCATGCTGATATTATATATCACTGAGACATAATAGATAGAGTTATGAAGGCTTTGCTTTACTCTCTATGTTGCCCTGGGAAAATTAATTAACCTGTATGTGTCCCAGACAGCTTCCCTCATTAATCTCCCTCAGTAGAGAGAGTTCCTGTATCAGGTGTTACAAACTTGGGGTGGGGGCAGGGTGGAGATTGCAAATTCTGTATCAGAAAAAAAAATTCAGATATGAAAAACTTCATATGGAGGATTTTTATCTGTCACTAGTGCTATATCCTAGGGTATTCTACTCTGCACTAATGGCAAATGGATAATAAACAAGTTTCAGCTCCAATGTTTCTCTACATGATCTTCTCCATTTTTCTCTTTCCTCTTCCCTGCCCAGATGACTGTTTTGTTTTCCATCTGGGAATTGTTTCTTGCAATATACCTCAGGAACAAGAGTATAACTACTTATCTCAAAGTCTTAACTTAAGAGTTTAATTTTCGTTTATTCACAACCTGTAATTTCTTTGGCTTAGGGGAAACTTTTGCAATGTACAGTGTTAGAGATTTATTTTGGGGTCACCCAAAAACTAAGTTAAATTGCCCAGGTAGGACTGCATATAGATATGGAGATAGGTAGATAGATAGATAGATAGATAGATAGATAGATAGATAGATAGATGGATGGATGGATAAGAAGTGGGACTCACACTTGAGTTTTCCTGACTCCAAGGACAGCTCCCCACTACACCATACTGTCTCTCTTATCATCCTACTACTTTCTCACAAGAATGAAAAGTAAGACAGACCTGGGAGAAGACCGAGGACTATTTCTGGCATAAGTTAAAGACTATACCTAGAAGCACCAAAGTTTCCACAGCCATATGAATCACAGCCCCTGATGGTATTTTTATTTTTTCCAGCACATAGAGTACCCCATGGTCCTGCCAATGCTAAAAAGAAAAGGTAAAATGTGTTATTTTTCTTTGTCTAGGTTTAGGATGCTCCTACACTCTCAATCTCCAGTCACTTAAAGAATTTTAAAAATTATATCCCTGACTATTTATTTACCTATCGATGCCTTAAGTATGACAAATTTTAAATTTTCTATGACACAAAAATTCCCACTATTTAACAGCACCCAAAATATTTTCCAGAATATTGATTTGCTGGTGGACTTTTTTTCCCAGGAATTTGACAGCCCTTCGACAATATTATAGTCAAATAAATTTTAATTGTAACATACAAGTTTCTTTTTTAAAATGCTATTCAATAACCACATCCATAATGAAAAATAATTATTCTGGAATACTAGGTTAGTTTTAAAACATGACTTTCTCATTAAATCCTTAAGATAAATCAAAGTCAGTATGCAAAGTTGGAATGAGGGTTGCAGGGGAGGAATGTCCTGGATAAACCAGAAATTTCATCAGGAAAATTTAATTAGCATTATATAAACAAAGAGTGGAAATCAAGTAAAGTCAGCATCTAGTGGCAATTCATTAACAAAATGACATAAAAATTGATAATACTGAAACATATACACATAGGCACATATCTACTTATTAGTATTATAAAAGGTCATATTTCAATTAAATGTATTACCCCTGGAATCTGGACTTTATTAGTACACAATATATTTGAAAAGTCCTACGTAACATCCACAAGAAAGAAAAATTGCTAAATTCTGTTTCCTCTTAAAAGGGATAATTTGTTAATATTTTTGAAGGGTTCTTAGTAACTATATGTATATGTATACACACATAGAAACACACATATGATGAATTTCATCAGATAGTTGATTTTCACAAGAAAAATCATAAAGCAAAACTCAATTAATACATGAGAAATATCTTTGACCAAAATGTAACTTGTAAAACTAACATTTAGTTTTAGAACAAAAATGTAGATAAGGGAATATAGCATGGATTCACTGATTAATTTTTTCCCCTTTCTATGTTAAGTGGAGTTTAATCTTTGATCTCAAAACACATTCGTCTTTCATTAGGGATTTTTTCCAAGACAAATAGAAAAATACTAGTGAACAAAACTGCTGAAAAAAATTGCTGACTTCCAATTCTCTTTTACTAAATTCAAGACCAAAATTAAAGTGATTTTCTGATTCTTCCATATTACCTTATGCTTCTCTCCTTATCACATTAAGCTATAGATGGAACTCATTTATCACTAAACTACTTTTATTAGTATCTTACCCAGTTTTTAGTTGTCTTAGTTGTCTTTAGTTGTCTTCATGACTTTTAAAAACTCCTTTAAAATTAGTCTGAAAACATGAATGAATCTATAGAAGTTTTCAATTTGACTTACCAGTTGAAATCAAGGCAACAAAAATGAGTATCTTGGTAAGAAACATCTGGTCACCTCTTTCACTGATGGTACAGATGCTTAAGGTTGTTAGACTCTCTCAGTCTCTCTCAATGATACCTGATAAAGTTTAAGAATAAATCACATTAGTCTCAGAAATATAGTTGTTCTTTGTTTTGAGTACTAATTTAGTGGGAAAGATGAAGAAAATGTCTGAAAGACAGAATAAGAGTGTTGGATAGGGCTGGCAGAGTTATAAAGAAACTGGGTAAAGTGAGATCTTTCTGGCCCAAAAATGAATGTGTGTGTGATTCATTTGTAGAGCTTAATAGGAACATAAGAAAATCATGATGATTGAAGGCAAACAAAAGAATTAAACTTGACTGAAAGGAAAAAATGAAATGAAAATTTAAGGGCATTTTGACAAAGTTAAAGACACTTGGATAAGGAATAAGGAAATGTATTCATGGAATAATGGCAGAGTGTATTTATGTGTACAGAAATTTGTTTTTCTTGTTATATGATTCTTTGAATTGTTGAATTTCCTTAATAACTTGTCACAATTGCAAATGTCTTAAAGGTTTAATCCGTGACATCTTCCAAAGGTCACGGTCTAGCATGCATTATATTTGCAAAATAAAGAACAGTTACAGATGAAACCTATTTAATAGCTGAGTTAATTATCCTAGAAAAGGAAACCAACAACAAAAGAATACGGAAGTTTATCTTTATTAAGAGCAAAAACAGAAAAGAAAATTATTGATGTATTGGAAGAAATCTAGAGAAGTAAATAAGGGTTATGACAACTGAGGGTGAACTGAGTTATATAAAAAGATTAAATTTATAATAGAAAATTATATTTATTTTCAGCTATTATAAAAGGAGATAGAGTGTGAATCAATCTACTTTGATACACTGAAATACCTGTCATGAGCCACCTCATCTCCTATACTTCATATCTGAAATCTTTTCATTGTGGTACTTTTCTTTCATGATTCCCAAATAACTAAGAATGTAGGACTAATTCACCTCTGCACCAACAGTATATTACTGTAGTTACATTCTTGAAGTTTCTCCAATGTTGACAATCTATTTTTTTCCAGTTCTGCCAATTTTCAATGTTACAGTTGCTTTCATTTGCAGTACTCTTACATAGAGTGATTTTGAGCATGTTTTTGAATGATCATTTAGAAAACTAAGGATATTGAGGCAAGAGAGTAAGGGTGTATTTTCCACACCTGGGTGAAAACCTGTATAAAGATAATGGAAGACTAATCTTGGGAGACAGCAAGTACACCAAAATATTATATGACATATCCCTCTCATAATGTGAAATAATTCTGGAAAGAGAGGCTGGAGTCAGATTGTAAAAGGCTATAAAGACCAGGCTGATGTGCTTAGATCTTATCCTCAAGGTACCAGGGAACTACCCTGTCATACGATTATTCTTTCTCCTCTCCTTCATTGTTATTTTTTGTCCTGCATTCCCAAAGGGGTCCATGACATCAGGGAGGTGATGCTATGACATTTAAGTGAATTGGATTTAAGTGAGGGAGGGCTGTGCAAAGTCACCAACCTCACTTTCTCTATTGGAGCCATATGGGTCCAGTGGCAAGATATAGATCAAGATGACTGGCGATGATGCAGGATGCAGTGAGAGACATCCTAAGTTCTCTCTCTCCCTCTCCATCTCCCCTTCTCCATCTCCCTCTTCCTCTGTCCACACAAGGTTATCATACCCTCACCTCTGGGTGCTCTCCTCAAAGGAATATAAATTTAGATGCTGAAACTTTTATTTCTTAAGTCCTGCACATTAAACTCAATTCACTCCAGTTCTCATTGACTGCACAATAATTGTTGTTGTGTTCATCCTTCATTTTTGAAGAAGACCATAACATCAGAGAAATGATGACATGATTTGCACTTGACTTTGTATTGAGTTGAGAGAGGGCTATGCAATATCACCAACTTCACTTTCTCCCCCTGAGCCATCTGGATTCAGTGACCAGATATTCATCAGGATGACTGGCGATAGCCCAGGATGCAATGGGAGACCTTGGCCTTTTTAGGTTAAGGCCTTTTCAGGTACTCACTTAGAGGGAGATAATGCCCATTCAGTGAATAAGTCTCTTTAGGAAGTAGTCAAGGAATGACCCCTTTAATGAGCAAAAGAAAAAAATAACTAAATCAAGCTGGAAGGGAAAGGGAAACAGTTATTATTGATAATCACTCTAAGCCAGGAGAGTCTAGAGAACAGTCATTAAGTGGAGCTTGGACAAGGACTTCAGATTGCACAGGATTGAAGGATTTGGAAAAGGAAAGAAAGAAAGAAAGAAAGAAAGAAAGAAAGAAAGACAGACAGACAGAAAGAAAGAAAGAAAAAGAAGAAAGAAAGAAAGAAAGAAAGAAAGAAAGAAAGAAAGAAAGAAAGAAAGAAAGAGAAAGGAAAGGCCTTCCTTAACTCTGCTTGATTCCAGTATCTGACAGCCAATCATGTGGTCACTATGTGCTGAAAGCCTGGCTTAGGAGTAATCAGGTGGGGAATTTTTCTTTGCCAGAAAGAAAATAGCAAAGGTTTTAGAAAATAGAGTTAGGAAGATCCTGCCTCAAGGTCTTCAAAACACTCCCCAAGTATCCACCAAGTGGCTTTATGATAACTCAGACAACTAATTCTTGTAATCAGAACTTAAAATAATGGTAAATTTTAGTCCCATAAAAGAATTAAATTACAAATACATGTTGGAATGGTATCCTATTGGATAGTCATCTCAAATTTGACTGAGTTATTAATTAGTAAACCAAGTTAACCATAACACATGATAACTCATAATTTATTACTTTTTAACTCTCTGTACTTGAATCTCATTCCAGCTTAAACAAAGCAAAGAGGTTAATGACTAACCATACAGGCTGAGGGATTTATGTCCTTGTTTCAAACCAAATATAAGTTTCAAATTGTTAAATTTTAATCACATCCTTTTAAAATTCCATTCTATATATAATAAAATCCAAATTTAAAAATTGTGACAATTACATTACATTAATGTTGCAGCTCACATATGCCCATCCTTGTCAAGAACTTTACAATCATAAATGCCAAATAATAATATATTTTCTTCTAATCCTGATCAAAAGATCAGTTTCTTCTAGCTCCCCTCATCCCTTTGAGACTCACCAGACAAGGAACTCTCCCAGTCTCACTCCACCTTTTTAATTAAATTGGGGGAAGGGAAGGGGATAACCTTCCCTGGTACACAAGGCAAAGAACACATATATAATCTTCTGTTCCACCCATATCCCCACTTCTTTTATATTTCAAATAAACCAAATACAGTTTCTTTCAGCTTCTTTGTTCCTCAAAAGAATCCTTAGACATTAAGAGAGCCACATTTTTCAAGTTGAATTCTCTGCAAAGAGCAGTCTGAGGGGAAAAGATTTTCCCTTTTTTTCACATTCAAAAACTTGGTCAGTTTAAAATGCAAAGATTTTTTAAACAACTTTTAAAAAGTTTTCAAACTCTTTTAACACCATTCATGCAACAGATCAAGCCAAACAGTAAAACATCTTTTTCTTCCTCTGTCTCTGTCTCTGTCTCTGTCTCTGTCTCTCTCTCTCTCTCTCTCTCTCTCTCTCTATCTATCTATCTATCTATCTCTCTCTCTCTCTCTCTCCCTCCCACTCACTCACCTACTCACTCTTTTGAGACTGCTGTAATCAGGGAAGGAGGGAGAGGGGGAGATTGAGACGGCAGAATTCCAAGGGCAACTTCAGCTACAGCCCTTGCTACTCTGGCTGGTTGTGTGGTTGCATTTAGAACCTTACACCGCAAACATGAAACACTTCACAAACACACAGACATACAGAGAACAGTAGAGCAATACAGATCCTCTCTTTTTAGGAAATAAACTAATTTTAGATTAGACTGGTCAAAATTCAAATATTCATGTCCATTTACTCTAACTCCAAGCCAATTTCAAAAGGATCCTTCCCAGAATCTAGATCCAACCTCCCCCGCTTTCTCTCTGCTCTCTTTCTCCAAAGATCCTTCTGTAGGACTGGTCTTGGGAGCAGGCAAATGAATGAATACAGCCAGCATTCCTTCAAATGGGCTTCTGAAGGAATACTCAGAGGATTCTTTATCCTCTTCTTGGTAACAATCAAGAGATCACCTCCCATCTTAGGACTTGTGCTCCAAAGATTCCCAAAAGACTGGTTGTGTCTAAGATCCTGAAATAGACAAAGCAGCACTTAGCCACCAATATTTTCCTGCTATTGCTCAGGCTCCTGACTTATACTACCTCCAGCCATTCAATCATTGTTTTACCTGCGTTCCTGGGTTCACAACAATTCCAAACAATCCCAAAGAAGTTATCAGTCGGAATAGGGGAAACTCACCTGTGGGTGTTTGGGTCATTGAAAAACAGTGGGCATGCCCCTATCCCCCACAAGCAAGAAAGCTTCCTTTCTGATGCTAAAGATCCCAGATGAGCTCCCCAAATTGTGAGAAATGAACCCATCTAACAAGCCCCCAACTGTGAGAAACTTGCTCATCTTAAACAAAGAACAATACCTGTTGTGAAATCAGGAAAGCTTTTACTAATCTTTGTATCCGTTCCCCCTGAATGGATGTGTAGTCTCCCCTGTAAGGTTATAGAAGACTACAATATGTTCAGAATAATGGAAGCATCTTATACTGTCCAGAATATTGGATCTCCCACAATACCGTCCATTGTCACATGACTTCATGTTCTACTCTGCGATAGGCTCTCCCTCAGATAGTTCGTCATGCCTACACACGAGTTTCTGACCTCTAACCTGACCATGCTAGGTCATAACCCTGATCACTCAAAACTGAACTTCCTTGAGAAAGAGAGAGAGAGAGAGAGAGAGAGAGAGAGAGAGAGAGAGAGAGAGAGAGAGAGAGAGAGATCTAGCCAGTAAACCCCAAGTTAACTTGTTTCCTGGCTACATGTTTCATTGATTGCACAACAATAGGTCCCAAACCATGGTGTTTCATTCTGAGACTTCTCTCAGTACCCATATTTTCTTCATCCTGGAACATTAAAGTAACCCTGAAGTCTCCATTTTGTGAAAAGACTTTCATTCCTTCCCAGCCTTATTCCTGGCTTCTAGATTTCCAAATGAGTCCCCCATGCCACACACCTTCCCTTTCTAACCCCCCCTTCCCTCATTTCTCAGCTGCCTTTTGTCTCTTATTTTTCCATATTAGAATATAAGTTCTTCAAATGCATGGTCTGTATTTTGTTGTTGTTTATATTTGTTTTCCCAGAACTCAGAATATAATAAATGTTTATTTCCATCCTTCCTTTTTTTTTTACATTTGAGGAAACTGAGGCTTAAGTCTAAGTGACTTGTTTATGTTTCTGAAAACATATATTCAGATATATTCTGAAAAGGAGAAATAGCTTGAGGAGATAGTAATGTCAAGTGAGGGTTTTTTTTAAAGATTATGGGAAAATGGATGTATTTGAAAGCATCAGGGAAGGAGAAATAGATAAGTAGAGGCTGAAAATCACAGAGAGGGAGGAAATGATTACTAAGGTAATTTGCCAGAATAGAGCAGGGAAGGTGAAATCAAGGACAAAAGAAGGGTTGTAACCTTATAGAATATAAGCTCCTTGAAGGTAGACTTGTCATTTCTTTTCAAATCTCCAGTGCCTTGCAGAATGCCCTACATATAAGAAGTTTCTTAATACATGTTTGTTGAATTGAATTCAATAAAATATTTTCATCTCTTTAAGAACTCTTCTTATATATTTTCCTGTTTCTGTTTTTTGCACATTAAAAGATCTTTTCAGATATTTTTGAATAACTCCTACTTCTTTGCATTGTAGAATTTCATTATAGTAGTATGCTAGTATTATTGTTTAACCCTGTTGTAATTATTAGACACATTTTTTATGTGGTGGTGGTGGTGGTGGTGGTGGTGGTGGTGTGTGTGTGTGTGTGTGTGTGTGTGTGTGTGTGTGTGTGTGTATGTGCATGTATGTGATATTGCAAAAATGTTGCTATAAACTTCTTTGTGTTTTGAATAATGCTTTCAAATGTGCCGCAAAATGAAATTATTTGGTCATAAGAATATTTTTGTGACTTTTGCTTCTAGTTACATTGCTTTTTTCCAAAAAGATTCTACTTTGCAATTCTACCAGCAATGAATACCTCTTCCACCAAAATTTCCCCCAAATTGAGTTTTCTTGATTGCAATTATTTTTGCCCTTTCATGGGTATGAAGTGTTATTTCTAAGTTAATTAATTCTATCTTCGACTATCAGTAAAGCTGAGTGTTTTTAAGTGATTATTAACAATTTGACTACTTACCTATTCTGGAATTAGAATTGCTACTTTGACTTCTTTGTACAATTCCTTATATGTGTTTAGATGTCATATTTGTTGCAAATATTTTATTGATATTACTTTTCCTTAAAACATTCCATATTTAATGTTATAAGTAATGGCCCTATTTATTCTGTCATTCTCTCCTCACCATCCATGGTATGACAATACCATACTCTCTAGAGAGAGTGCAGTAAATTCCTATCTATCTTCTTGCAATTCTTTCAACTACTAAATATAATAAATAAAACAGATTTTACTTGTAATGGACAGTTAACTAATACTGAAGATATTGTTCAGTATGGAGCAGTTTATAGCCTGGAACCCCGACTCTGTGGAGAAAAATAGAGCTTTTGTTTCTATGTTTCAAGCACTTGGTGCTCAGATTGAAAAGAGAACTAACTAATCGAAAAGCATGTTGAGATCTCAATAGAAGGAGACTTAGAGACGTCAACCGTGAAAAGGCAATGGCTGAATGGGTCAAGCAGCAAGCTGAGTGAGAAGCAGAAAAGGAACAGAGGCATCTGGAGAGGCTGCAGCGGAAGTGGAGCCAAAGCACCACTTTACCAGTCCTGACTACCAGCAGCAGTGTCATGAGATGGCTGAGTGTTTGGAGGACTTAGTCCTCAAAGGCATTCAGGTTACTTCCAGCAAGATGGTGTCACCTGAGATTAGTGACAGTAGGAACTGACCTAATGAGCCTGAGATAAGGGTGGAATCAAATCAAAGGAAAGGAAATGCTTTTGGATGGGCATGGAAGGGCTAGAGGATGCTGGAAGTTCAGATCTGAAATTTAGCTCCATTTCAGTTTAAAGAGAAGAGATTTGCCTTTGGAATTCTTGACTCCTTTCCATTTTTCCCCTTTTTTTATTATTGTTTTTTAAAAACATTTTAGTAGTTGCTATGAATTTTTTGTATCCTTGTTAGGTAATGGGGAGATTAGTCAGTGAGGGTCTGTTCTGTACAGCAGACCCAATGCTCTCATTTCTTGCTAATTCATGTGACTCTGCTTCTGGAAATGGTAATGGAGGATCTCTTTCTTTCTTTTCTGAATTCTCAACCTGCCCATGTATCCCCATGACATTTTCCTAGTATTTTACTGCATAATGATGAAAAATCTTTTCATTTCCTGATAAGTAACCTGCAAACGAAAAGATGGAACAGATAAAAATCTCTCTCTTTTCAGATGGTAAGGAAGACAAGAAGTGCTGTGAGTTTCCAGGTAGGTAGCCTCTCCCACTCAGTTCTCCTATGGCCTGTGGCTGTGAACCTACAGTGCTATTGCTTCTTCTATGTGGTATCTTTCCTGAAATGAAGTGAATAAATATTGGAAGTGGGACAGACCAAGTTACAACCTTGTGAGTTCACAAGGTCTGAAGAATTATCAGAGGTCCAGCAACAGAATCTGAGTCTGCTGATGCCTGCAGTAGCTGGGCCCAGGGAGGACTAACTCTGAGAAGCAACCTGACTGACTTGGCAGTCAAAATACCATGACGTGCAAGCAAAGAAGGAATTCATCCATTGGCTATGCCACCCTCCCAAGTCAATTGTGTGGAAGGGATGTTTGCAGCAACCACTTAAAGTTTGAGCCCTCTCTTTTTAGAGATGGTGAAAGAAATTGGCCATCAAATTAGGAGGGTTTGTACATCAATTCACATACCCCCTAAACTTGAAATTGCTATCTAAGCCAAACCTGTTAGAGACTTGGATCAATATGTAAAGACACTGCGCTCTATTACTTCCTTCCCATACGTACATATATCTATATAGGTATATATACACATATACATATGTGGACACTATATGCCTTTGGAAATAACATTTCAGACCATCTCCAGTTTGTTCAAAGTACTGGAAATATACTAACAGAAACCTTTGCCTTAGTACATAAACATGCTGACACAGTACAAAAAGATCCTGGAGCTCATTATCTGAAAAGTTCTGTAGTCATTTACAGGAAGATAGAGTACAGGGCTGGCAGAGAGAATGGAGGAAGGGTTGAATCTTCCAAATTTGATGTAGATCCACAAAAATGTTCTCAGGAGTTCTCCGATGTCTGATAAATAGAAAAAAATATCAATGTATGTGTCTGTCCTGGGACATAAAATGCACCCAAGTAGAACACACATAGTACATACCAAACACTCCTGATATTTTTGAGGAGAGTCTCATAAAATGACTCAGACATGGAGAAGACAGATACTAACTGACAAAACTGTTAGTTAACAGAATTTTCAAGAAATCCCATAATCCATAGGCCTCTGCCATTGCAGAGATAGGAAGAAGATTGAGGAAATTAAGATGTGGACTATTAGACTTTGAATACAAAAACTAAGGAAGACCATTATCGTACTATGAGTCAGTGAATAAACATTTACTAAGCACTTAGTATGTGCCAACAATTGTGCTAATCACTTGGGAATACAAAGAAAGTTAAAATATAATTACTGTTTTCAAGGAATGGGGGGTTGTGCTGTTGTTTCTGTGTTTGTCCTTCATTCTCAGAGAAGACCATGACATCAAGGAGATGATGACATGATTTGCAGTTGACTTGGATTTGAGTGAGGGAGAGCTATGCAAGGTCTTTCTCCTCCAGAGCCATCTGGGTCTAATGACCAGATATTCATCAGGATGACTGGAGATGGCCCAGGATTACCTCACTCAAAGTGGGAACCTGAAAAGACCTTAGCCTAAAAGGGCCAGGTGAGGTAATGCCCACTCAGTGAATAGGCCTCTTTAAGAAGTGAGTCAAGGGAAGCCCCCTTTAATTCAAAAAAGAAAAATCAAAACCGAGAGAGGAAGATACTCAGGGTTGCTGACCAAAAGGGAATCAATTGCTATTTACATTCACTCTGAGGCATGAGGTCCCCCAAAAATAGTCATTAAGTGGTACCAGGGCAGGGATCTATTGTTGTCCAACCTATGAACTCCAGACAATATGCAGACAGCTTTGTAAAGGTAAAACATATATAAGACAAATTGGAAATAATCAACAGAGAAAAGGCACCAGAATTAAGGGGAACAAGGAAAGCTTTCCTATAGAAGATGATATTTTAGCAGTAATTTTAAAAGATCCAGGAAAGCCAGAAGGCAGAGATGAGGAAAGAGCACTCCAGGTGTACAAGACAGTCAGTGAAAGTGCTTAGAGTGAGGAGATGAAGTATCTGATGTGAGGAACAAGAGTCAAGTGGGAATGGATTTACAGTGAAAGAATACCAGAACACTAGAAATGTAGAGGGGAGGGCAAATTATGAACAGCTTTAAAAGCACAGCAGAACATTTTGTATTTCTGGAGGTGAAAGGGCACTCCTAGAGTTTACTGAGTGGGGGGAGCAGCATGTGATATGATCAAGTTTATATTTTAGGAAGATTACTTTAACAGCAGAAAGGAGAATGGATTTGAGTGGGACAGGAAAAACAACCAACAGGTTATTGTAATTGTCCATGAGTGAAGGGATAAGAGCCTACATTATGGTGGTGACAGTGTCAGAAGAGAGAAAGGGCTGTATGAGAGATGTAATAAGATGATAAAACTGACATTCAGGTAGACTTGGGGAACAGTTTGCATGGGGGAGGGGATGGTGAAGGAGAATGAAAAGTCAAGAGTGACATTTAGGTCATCAGCCTGGAAGACAGAGATGAGTTTGTTTGAAAGATGTTAGTTTTCATATGATAAATTTAAGATATCTACAGGATATGGGATTCAAGGTGTCAATAGATCATTAAAGGTGTGAGACTGGAGGTTTGTAGAAAGGTTAGGGGTGATAAAGAGATTTTAGAATTAGCAGCATGCATGTGATAATTGAATTTAAGGGAACTGACAAGATCACTGAGTGAAATAAGTAGAAATAGAAGACAGGAAAAAGAGAAGAGGGCTGGGGACAGAGCTGTGGGTCACTGGCAGTTTAGCAGGCGTAACCTAGATGAAGATCCCACAAGGGAAACTCAGCTGAGGTTGCCTTGAGGGGTCTGTTGGGCAGCCAGGGCTTTTAGGGGTTGGACATGTGAGTCATTGCTACCAGATACTCATAGAAAAGGTTTGAGTGCATGACCCTAGGGCATTTCTGAGACACTCTTCCCCTGCTCCTACATCCCCCTCACATACTCCACCACTATTTTTAAGTACCTCATGGAAAAATTTTCATGGCCTTTTTGGATGCACAGGTTGGCTTTCATGGTAAAGGAAAATATATTTTAAAAAAAGGATAGTAGGCATGGCTGGGTTGCAATCTGCATCATTGAGGGAATATTCCACACTGATGAGATTATTTAATTATTTTGAGAATAGAAAAACAAAGTGGTTAGTGGAATTTATTTAAGTTATTGATGTATGTAAATGATCTACTCATGTTTGGAAAAAAAATTGGAAGATCAAGATAAAAGAGTTTATCTTGGCATAAAATATGAGACGTTTTATAATTCCTGCTAAACTGCTGGTTATTAAAGTAATTATATCAACTAGTGAGTCCTTAACTTATTAACTAAGGTCTTTGGATATATTGAACAGTATTACTGTTTGCTTCTGTATGTTGTATGTATTATCTAATTTTTAACCAGTACCAAATTGTTTTATGTTATCTGCTTTGTAGTTTACTTTAAGATCTGGGATTGGTAGGCTGCCTCGCCCCCTTCCTTCCTGTAATATTTTTTTTAATATTACTCTGTGATTTTTGACCTTTTGTTCCTCCACATATTTTCTTTTTTTTCTAGCTCCATAAAGGGATCTTGGTAAATAGACTACCAAGTATATTATATATTCTGCTATTCTTTGAAATACATTTTTTTCTTTCTAGTCTTTCGGTTGGATTTTCTTGCTAATATATTGAAATCTTGGGGATTTATATGGATTTCTTTTATATCCAGTTACTTTGCTGTTACTCCATCAATTAAATTTTAGCTGACTCTCTAGGGTTCTAGAAGTAAACTATTCATATCATCTATAAAAAGGGATCATTTTTGTCTTCTATTTACTTATTCCCCCAATTCCTTTTTCTAGGTTTATTGCTCTAGCTAGCATTTCTAGACATTCCTTAAGTAGTAGTAGTGATTATGGA
>CM053769.1:420565811-420613762 GCA_028658325.1 Potorous gilbertii
AAATGTGATCTGTAACTGAAGTGGTCTGCCCCATTGCCCCTCCTCTCTTCTGCTCACCCAAACCTCTATCATTGAATTTTATGTCCTGTGGACTTCTGTTTCTCTATGGTTTGTAGTTTCATGGATATATGTAAATTGTCTTCCTCCTTCCCCCATTTCAGTTTAAAGTTATTTCAATTACATCTAAAAGATGGTAGACTTTTTTTTAATGAAAGCTTGTTATATACATCTGTCCAGGTTCTAGAGCTTTTCTTTCATCTGTTTTAAGCTGTGAACTTCAATTCCAAATACTGTCAAACGTCTTCTTAAGCAGCTTTTCACTTACTAAACTTGTCTTTCTCTTCCAAATACTTTGCCTTTGATGAGCAGCAGTTATATAAATACTTTCTGTGCTTTTAATATCTTTAGCTTCTTGACCAAGACTTCATGTACTCTATCACATATTGCTTATGGACCCCAGGAGGAGAGCAGACCTTTCCAAACTTATTAATTATGATTTTAAATTGAGCATAAGACATACTCTGCCATGTACCTCCATTCAAGGAATTAAGTTACTGAAATATGGGGCACCAGTGAATTGTTTTATGTATAGTAATAAAGCAGGAAAACCTGATTCTGTTGCAAATGTACAAAAGAATCTAGCTATTAAATAGCTGTAGCTAAATTTTATATAATACTTTAAGGTTTGCAAAATGCTTTACATCTATTATCTAATTTAAGTCTCATACCAATTCTTCACTTAACATTTCTATTTAGTAAATGCTCATAAAATGAGAGGTAAGTGAGATAATGAGATAATGGCTATAAAGCATTTTGCAGACCTTAAAATACTATATAAATATCACTTGCTGTTGTCATCATGGTCTTCCTACAGTCACTCGACCTGAGGTTTAGGGATGATTTTTTTTCATTCCCTGAGCAACTAAACCAGGGATGGGGAACCTACAGCCTTGAGATGCCATGTGACCCTTGAGGTCCTCAAGTGGAGATCATTAACTGAATCCAGACTCACGTAAAAAATCCTCTTAATAAAAGTATTTGTTCTGTTAAACTTGGACTCAGTCAAAAAACCACACCTGAGGACTTACAAGGTCACATTTTACCTAGGTTTCCCATCCCTGAACCAGACACTGGACTCCCGCTAAGTTCAAAAAGTATTAATAAAACAAGACAGACTTATGATGGTAAATGTTTAACAACTGGGCTCTCTGGAAATAAATAAATAAATGTATGAAGAAATGAAACAATATCTAAGAGTATTTTATATATTATATATGTACACACACACATACACACACACAAACACATATAAACTTTTAGGTTAATCTGCATTGGTAACACTTTTTAAAATCTAGATAATGAACAAAACAATAAATCAAACCATTATTTATGCCAATTACCAATTTCTGAAATATAAATGCTCACATTGAAAATACCCCTGCATGGAATTTAAGTGATTTGGATGGTATAGATAACAAGTAAAATGAACTAAAGATCCTAATTCAGGAGAGTCCACTTGACCTCAAAAGAATTACTCAGAATTAATGAGATGAAATCCATGATGATAAGGGTCTAAGGCAACATTTGAGCCCAGGTATAAGGGAAATGTTAGGTTTATTTATAGAGAGAAAATGAAATTCTTCCACAAACCTGCACAGTACATACCTAATCTGTCCTCCAGTTGGCCAGTCTTTATTTCCTTTCTGGTTATACTTCTGACTTGCTAGTCTTTAACATGGTACACTCTCTTTGGTACCTTCATCCTCCCCTTCTTCTACCTTTTGGCTCCCTGTTACGGTGTCTTCCCCTATCAGAATGTAAGGCCCTTGACATTTTTGCTTACAGATATATCTCCAATGCTTAGTAAGCAAATAATAAACACTCATTCCCTTTTTTACTTGCCTAACAAAAGGAATAATTCTAAATACAAATAATCATCACTTGAATTCAACAGTGGGATTTCAGTAAAAAGAACAGTGTTTAAGGCATATAGGGTGGTGTCTAATTAAGCCACTGAGTTTAAGCCCTGAAAAAATGACAAAATAACCAAAATATTTGAACAAGTGAAAATTTCAATTACCAGTTTGATTGGGGATTGGAGGAGACTAGCTTCAAAAGGTGTTGTGATGAATGGTGGTTATATAAATGTACAGCTGATACTACATCAATATGACTTATAGCATGAGTTATTTTTCTCCACTAGTTGAAGTGAGTTGGTATTGACTCATCCACACCTATCACATCTTATAACCAGTAGCAAATAACTAAAAATCCTGGAGGGAGTAAGGAGTACAAGTGTCTCTGTAAACTTGAGGAAACTAGGACTAGTTCACATGAGGACTTAATTTGTGACAATTGTTTTATTTATGCTCTGTTCTAATCAATCAATCTAGGTCACCCAAAAGAAATTATAAGAACTAGAATTATAAGAAAAGGAGATAACATGTAGGGCATTAGAATAAGGCAACATAGTATAATGGAAAGGCAACATAGTATAATGGAAAGAACAATGAAATGATTATCAAAGGATCTTAGAATTCAAAGCTAAAAGGGACCTTGCATATCACGAAGTCTTAAGATACATTGTATCCTGGACAACATGGTAGACTTTTAGTGAGGAAAACTTAGAGGTCACAGTTGCTTGGTGGGTATAACTGGGCAACTGTGCTTAACTACTTCAAACATCAGTTTCTAGTCTGTAAAATGGGAATCACATTTCCAGTGCCTACTTTAAAGGGTTGTGCTAATTTGTTTTTTAAATTTAGATTAAGGGAAAACTAGGTGGCACTGTGAATAGAGCATTGACTCTGAAATGAGGAGTACCTGAGTTCAAATCAGGTCTCAGACACTTGCTAACTGTGTCTCCCTGGACAAGTCACTTAATCCTAATTGCCTCAAAAAAAAAAAATAGAATAGACTGGTGACTATATTGGTATAGGGAACACCTGGAAACTACCTTTACCCATGTGATTTCAAACTTGAGCAGCACCTTAGAGTCATTGATATGTTAAGTGACTTGCCCACAGTCTTAGACAAGACTTGAACTCATGTCTTTCCTACCCCAAAATTTTATCATTATGTTATAAAGATTAAAGGAGATTAGGTATGTAAAGAATTTTGCAAGCTGTAGAATGATATAAAACTCTCTGCTATCATTTTTATCATCTCACCCAAGTGCTTTACTTTGCAGAAGAAGAAATTGAAGGAAGAAAATGGAAAGGAAAATAGTTAATAGAGGATGAATATAAAAGCAACGATTTTGTAGAATAATGGCTGGAGGTGAAGAGATTTTCTCAAGGTCACACAAACAGAAGAGCGTTGAGATTTGAATTCCGATCTTTAAAGTTCATTTAGGTAAATCACTTAACCTACCAGGTTCAGTTTCCTACTCTGTAAAATCATGGAGATGGATTAGGAGGATGAATTAGATGATCCCTAAAGTCCATTTCTATTCTAAGATTCTATGACTTATATGAACAAGAAAGTTGCTGGACTTTAAGGGTATGGTAAACTGTCCTAGGGATCCTATGAAATAGAGAGCTGCCATTTCTTTAGGAGTCTTCCATGTTGCCGCTGGAGGCTAACACAATGTACTGTACTAACATAAAGAGAATACTTGGTTGATGATTTCAGTTCACTCCTCCTCTATCTCTTTGGATTTGGTCTTTCCACATAATTCTTGATCTTTTGAATGGCATGCATTCTATTTTGTGAACTCCTACAAAGCCAAAGCTAGAACAAATCATAAAAGTCCCCTACTCTAGTATTTAAATATAAAGAAACAAATCTGAGAGGTTAAGTATCTTTTCTAATATTTTCTGTTCCAAGAACAGTGTAGTTTCTACTATATTAAATTTTCTTACCAGTAGCAATATCCTTGGGATCATAGGAACTTCCCCAATTCTCAGTTCAGAATTCTTCCTGGTACCAAATCAAGAGGAGAGTTCCTTTGAGTGAGAATGATAATACTGGGGAGATTCTCCTGCAGACCTTGATGTACGTTTGCATTCAGGTAATGTTGACCCTCTATTGTACACATTCTTTGAGATGTGTGGATATTGGGTGGCTTACAGGTATTAGATTCTGTCTTCCACAAGTGATAGACAGAACAAAGGGAAAACAATTATACTGAAAGATGAGAGAATTAGGGCAGACCCCAAATATCTTACTGTTGTCTATCTTAACTTCTGCACAACTCAGAGTTGTTAGACACCAGAATGGAAGGAAGGAATGTCCTTTTAAAAATCAAAATAAAAGTTTTTATCTGTTGAAACTAGTTTAGATAAAGTCTGTCTAAAGATCAATCAGGGTTCCTGACATTATGTGAGAATGCACGTAGCCCTGGTTAACAAACAGGCTAGTCATTTACTTTCAATAAATATAGATAGAGCCTCAGTAAGCATTTTTTCACATTCATTCTCACAGTTCAAAGTTTATTTCAGTGAATTTTTCAAAAGCCAGTTCAAGGTCACCTAGGAAAACAAAGACCGAAGAGTGCTCTCTGTCCATGGTAAACATGTGCTTGATAGAGTGAGTTTTACAGTTTCGCTATACAGAGACCAGATTAGAGCAAGTGCCTGAAAATACAACAGTAAATCAAAAAGAAATTCCCTGAACACACATATTATTGGCACCATCATCCCACAAGCTAAATACACACCAACTAGATTTCTTATATGAGTGATAGCTAATCCTTCACTGGGCAAAAAAGGATCCTCATTGCTCATCATGAACCACCACTAACCACTAGCATATCTCTCATGAAATCTTAAATGTTTTAGTGTAGGTTACCCAGACTTCTGCAAAACCTCCTAATCCATCCTTGCTAATGTGATGATCTTAAAGCAGAGGTCTAAGTACATCACTCCTCAAATTTCCAGCATCACCTTAGCTGAAAAAGCTCTAGGCCGTTCCCTACATTTTTTCTAAAAGAAAAAAAAACAAACTGAAGTCTAGCATTTAAAGCCCTCTCCATTTTGGATGCCACCTACCTCTCCAAATTTATTTCCTCATTCAGCTCACCCAGTGCCTTGGTGGAATGTTATGCTCATTAGAATTCCCCTCCCTTCCATAGGCCTCAAGTACCTTTTGTTAATTTTCTAATGAGGCACTAGTTCTCAAGGGTTGTGATGCCCTCTGACACTGAAAAGTGTATAAATGCTTTTACTTTCGTGCTTACTCATTGGAAGTGTTTGTTGGGCCAGATGAGACACTCTGTAGCAGTCCTGCCCTGCCATTCCTTTGAAAACACACATATTGGTGCTGTAATGGTCAGACAGTTGGAAGCTCCTGTTTGTTGATTATTTTTCCTTTGTATTTTCTTCCCCTGAACTAAGTGAATGATACATGTGCTTGATTAAAAGTTGCCTTTCCTTTTAGAAAAGCAGATCCTATAGAGCAGGTGATGTATGCCAGGGTCCTTGATTTTACATTATCCTCTCCATCATCAACACCCATGACATATTTAAGTATGTCATGTGTGACACACATGCCACACAACATGCATGACATAGACAATGCATGATACGAATGACACATGTATGACCAGAATAGCACACAACTAAACACATGACAAGAATAACATAAACCAGTATGGAAGGCATGAATAGCACATGTATAAAAACACACATGAATAACATGAACAACACATGTATGGCAAGATAGATGCATAAACGACACATGTACAAATCATGAGCGGCATGGGTGACACACATGTCATCAATAACATGAATGACACCTGAATGGTATGAATACATGACATGCATGGGAAAACAGAACATATGCATGACAAAATAACATGAATAAAGTACAAACCTATCTATGTAGGGCATGAATAACATGAACAATACATGTGTAAGAACACAAATAACACACATATAGGAAAATTGCACATAACACAGAACACATGTATGCCATGAGTAACACAGACAACACATGTATAACATGAACAATATGGATAATATGCCATCAACAACACAAATAGCATCCGAATGACATAAATAACATGACATTCATGGAACACGACCTACATGAATAACATGAATAAAATAGAACACATGTATTATATGATTGACATGAATGACACATGAATGACACATTCTCTCTCTGCCTCTCTTTCTCTCTCCCCTTCCTCCCTCCCTCCTTTCCTCCTCCTTCACCTCCAAAATAATTTGTGCTACTTTTTAAAGAAAATTTTTAACTAAATTGCCTATATGTAGCAGAAAGTGTTACTTCTCTGTGAGCAGAATGATTTCCTTCTTTTTATATTTGTGTTTCCTAGTACCTACCTAGCAACTTAGCAATTAAACCGAAATCTCAGACTATCTAAAGTTCAGTGCTCTTGTAGCTACATGAGGCTTTTTGGTAAGTTGTGATCACTCTAAAAAAATCTTCACAGGATAAACCTAGCCCCAAGAATGTCTCACTTGCTGCCAAGAATAAAGCAATTATTATTGAGACCACCTAGATAGTCTCTATCTGGACCTGTAAGTTCCTCCAACTGAGGACCATTCCTCTTTGACTTTCTGTTGAAAAGGAAGAAGGCAGCAAGGTATTTAAACATGTTATTGAATACTGATACACAGAACCAAATAGTTTGGAGAGGGGAGTAGTGAAGGAACTTGATCCTTCCAGTTTGGTATGGGGAAGTGATGATTGTTCTTGCAACACTTTCACAAGCTGAACCCAAAGCAAATAATTATTTGGTTTCTTTCTGTGGGAGAGAGTTCAAAGACAAAGAGGGGAAGAAAACAAGACTTAAACTGAATAAAGAGAAGGAAATTGTGAAAGTAACTGGAAGGTGTTTAGACTTGTGAAAAAGGCCAGAGATTAAAATTTAGGGATAAGAAATATGAGGAAAAATAGAAGAGAGACTTAGGAAAATATGAAAGATTAGAATCTCTAGGTCCCCACTCTACTTGAAGTTTCTGTGAGACATTTCAGGAGAAGAAGGAAGGGAGAGGAGACCAGCTGAGGAAGGAGCCAAAGAAAATACGAAGTCATTTTTAAAGGATTGAGAAAGAAGGCCAGATATTGAATCTGAGGGAGGGAATGAATGTTCAAGAGAACTTAAGAAGAGTTTGAGGTGAAGAAAACAAAGAACTCATTACTAAAAGGAGATTAAATCTGTAGGAGGCAAGGGTTAATAAAGACCAAAGGACGTTCAACAGGAGGGGAGAATAAAAGGTAGTTGGCAAGGCAAGGTAAATAAATATACGGGGTGTACCCCACACTCCAATTCCAATTAATGTAATTTTTAAAAATGCTCTAATCTCATCAAGTGAAAATTCCTCTTTCATTGAATTAGAGACTCCATTAATCAGTGGTTTAAAATACGTGAGAGCAATTAATCAATGGTAAGTCCCAGAGAGAAATATGTTAAGCTACTGGATGAAAATACAAAATGTGTTAGAATTGTTTAGGAAAAAAATAGACACACTTCTGGACTTCAGAATGTCAAGGGAAGGGCGAATAGTAGGACAGGATTTAAGTTGGGGAGCAAACCAGAAGCTTCTAAACTCATTTTTTTTTTTTTTTAAATCTAGGACTAGCGATGTATCTAAATTTTTCAACCAATCCCAATACCTTTCAACTTTCATCATTTGATTTCATCCAGGGGCTAGCAGCACTTCACTCCTTTCAACTTGATTAACTAGGTTGTTTACATTTAGTTTATGCTTTTGAGTTATTTTACAAATCAAAATGACTTTCTGATCCTACAAAAATATGGGGCATAAAATATCTTGTTTCAGAGTAAAGATGGGGGATATAAAAGAGGTATGAGCCATATTTTAACCCTTTTTTCTCTTATACTCTCCCCAACAAGATATTCTACACCTTGGTACCTTTATCAGGTGAGAATGTTCCTTTAACTTAATTATAGGATCAGTCAATTAAATAAGTGATGTCACTTGATAAAGTTACCATTGCATAGGGCATATTAATTTCATTAATTGAGGTTGTAATGTACGAGACCTATTCCCTTACATAAATAAATTGTTGAAAACAAATTGGTGAGAAAAAAATTGGTTAGCGAAAAAACAGGAAATAGGAAATAGAAGTGAGCTGCAAAGTAGTTGAGACAAAGGAAAGGAAATTGGGTGTGGCTGGCAAAATAAGAGATAATAAAAGATTGCAAAGCTCTTAATGGAGGTTCTTAGGAGGTGAATTATATAAACAACAATAACAGTTTAAAAAAAAACTAGATCGAAGATCTCAATAGGGAAAACAGAACGAATTTCATAATGACATGAAGTTTTGGAAATTATCTTTGTCCCAAGTGTAGACAAGTCTCTCTTCTAGAAGAGATGGCTGAAGTGAGGCTCCAATGAGGAGTTAGAGGAGGGGAAAGGAGGTGCTAGATAAAGGGGAAACTTATCCTTATGTGGAAGAACGTCACACAGGAGGAAGGAAAGGAAAAGAAAACTGTATATTTGGAGTTATAAAAACAGATTTAAGGCTCTTCTATTGGAAACTATTGGTTCTTTTGGAAGTAGTTGCTTATCTTTCAAGAAATGATCAAATAAAGCCACAGACACTGGTGTATCGGGTTAAAGATCATCCAGTAAGAGTCAAGAACTGGCAAAGGCTCATGGTGATTGGTGACCTCTTACTCAGAGACACTGAGGCAGGCATTTATTGACAACAGTGGGGAGTTCTGTTGTCTTTCTTTGACATAACTCTAAGATGTAACAGAAAACTTCCAAAGACTTGTGAAAATTGATGATTACTCCCTACTCTTAGTGATCATGTGGGCACAGATGGCATAGTCAGAAGAAGCCCAGACAGTATCAGCAAGAATTTGAAGGCTGTGTGAGTACACTGGTTGCATTTTCTTCTTTGTTACCTAATAAAGGCAAGGAATACTGAAGAAAAAACTGATTTGGAAAATTAAGGTTGGGTAGGAATATGGTATCTGACAATGGGGATTTGGATTTCGGACCATAGTATAAAATAAAAGAATAATACAATTCATGTAACTGAAAAGATGCTGTAATAGTTGCTTTTTTTTCAACTTGCAGCAACCCAAAAACCTCAGAAAAAAGTATTATGCATGAGGCATAGGATAATAATAGCTGAAACCGAGAGATAGTAAGTAAAATAGAGTTCCCTCTCTAGAGCCTCACCTCCATTGTGGCAGCATGGTATTAGTGAATACAATTGAATTTGGAATTCAAGCAACTGGTAGTTGAATGAAGACCTGGGTTCAGATCTTGCCTCAGACACTTATTACAAGTGTTACCCTGGACAATTCATTTTACCTCTTGAGCTTCAGTTTCCTTTTCTGTAAAATGATCAGACTGGACTTGATGTTCTCTCAGGTGCTTTCCAGCCCTAAATCTGTGATCTTCTGATCCCAGCACAAGTAAACTCACAGTCTTAAGGATCCCTCATGGTACTGATTCAGCCTAAGCCCTTATGGTCCACTTATTTTGCCCAGCAATTTGAAGGAAAGGGAAAGTAATTCAGGGAAAAGGAGTAGAGAATGAGGGCCAGGTTTAGCACCATAGACTAAAGGTGAAAGAATATCAATATTTAAGAAAAAAGGCACTGGAAAACCAGTTAAGTTCAGCACTCTGTGTTCAGAGTTTATTCAGCAAAGGAATTGAATTCAGCCCACCCCTGTAAATCTCCATCCAGATAGCTGAGGATGTTCAACAACCCAGCTTGGGCAGGGTCTGTATAGCAGTAAAAGGATAGGGAATCAAGGAGTGAAAAAAGAACTGAGACTTGAATGAACATGAACACAAGAGACTAAAAGACTGAAAGTTCAAGAGAGAAAGCCTGAATAAAAACCTAGCTTCCAGACAAATAAATATGTGTCATAAAATACAAAAAATGGGTAAAATTTCAAGAAGAAATATAACTTTAATAACTTTAATTAATAACTTTAATATTCGACCTGAAGGAATGAACCAAAATTGATGAAAGAGAGAATACTGTAGACTTCCCAGAAATCATGGAAAACCAGCAAGAATCTCCAGAATGGAATTTATTCTCTCTCTTTCTTCACTGATTCCAGTACCTGGTTCACAGCCCTCCCCTTTAATCTCAACCCTTCCCCTTTCAAGTTTAGCATACCCACTGGTATGCCTTTAACACTTTTGCCCTCTCAGTTTCTCAATATAATGTACTCCTATAACCTCTTCCTCCACTTTATCTCAGCTACATGCAGGGAGAGTCAGGCGCATCCTTGACCTTGATGTCACCCACTTTTGAAGTTCCTTTATCTAACCATAATTACTCAACATTTCATTTTGCTCTGTGATATACTTTGGCTAAAGTTTTTCTTCTTCTTCACTGTGGCTTTCAATTTCTCCGCCTTTCATCAATTCTCATTCTCAAGCCTTTAGTTAACCAGTTCAGCTTTACACTATTTGCCACTCTTGAATCTTTTATTTCCTTGACCTAACATTCCTCAACCCTTGCCAAATCCCCTTCCTGGACTACTCTCCCTATCTAGTCTTCTCTTATTCACATGCTGCTGAATGGAATTGGAGGAAGTCATGCAGCAATACTTAAAATTTATGTTATTGTTGCTAGTAAAATTCAACAAAGGTAAATTGAAGTACATTTTTCTGAAAAAGATATTATTTTATTAACAGGGGTGTTACCTGCCAATAAAAGGGTCAGTAGCTTGCCTCCATTTATGCCGAAAGACTTAGAATTGAAGATCCAACTCATTTTTATAAGCAGGGAACAAAGAACAGAACAGAAATAATATCATTGGTTATGGGAACGACAGGATCATGGAGGTAAAAAATCATGATTGGTTACATTAAGGAAAAGGGCTCACACACATACACACACACATGTGCATGAGACTTGGACCCACTTTAGAGGAATACTTTTTATGAATTTATGGGACACAGCTATACCCTGAGGTCATAGACAGTGGATAGAAGCAGCAGACTCACACATTCTTGAGAATGAGATAAGATCACTTTTTTAATTTGCAAGGATGAGGCTAAAATGGAACTTCAGCTCACTCACCCTGAAGTATAGCACACACATGTCATGGAGTTTCTCAAGGGCTGAAGTTATGAGGGAGAACAAGCTTCCTTGGCACAAAGTGATTTGCAGGTGGTGATGAGATAAACAGAATTAGGATGCTTTATGAGAGTACTGAATTTCTAAATTTGGTCCAGTTATTCTTTAAGTAGTAGTGATTGTGGGGAAAGCTTAAACCCTTGCATCCAACTTGAGAGAGGAAGATTGAACATTTGAATTCCCAAGCATCCTCACTCAGAGGCAGAAGAGATTTAGGCTTGTTACGTAGAATACAGAATATGGTTACAAAATATGATCAATGATAGAGTGAAATATAATATGAAATATAAGATTAATATTTAATTATCATGGTTATCTAATATCAACTGGGCCCTTGATGTAGCAAGGCAACTCCTTTCTAGTCTACTCTTTACCCAGTCCTTTCTGTAGCTGTTCCAAGTTTTCTCTTATCCCTCTCCCTTATTCTCTTGCCTTAGTCCCTCACCTCATACTTTACCGCTAAAATCAAGATCATCCATTGCTATTCACTCCCTTATTGTCTTCATTTTATTTTGCAGTGTCTTGACATCAGCCTCCTACTATCTCCTCCTTTACTCTAGTTTCTGAAAAAAGGTAGCCCTCTTCTTCATTAAAGCCAGTCCTTGTACGGGTACACTTGATCCCATCTTCTCCAGTAGATTAACAGCAGAAGTATTCTCTAAATTGTAGTCTGACATCACCGGTTGCCTTTGGGATATCTCATGTTGGGTGTTCTTCAGGCATTTTAAATATCATTTATTTCAAAAAATGAAATCATTATCTTTTCCCAAAAATCCGCTCTTCTTTTGAAGTTCCCTACTTCTGTTGAGGGCACCACCATTCTTTCAGAACATGCTTTGCATCCCTGCTCCTCTTCATATTCATCCAGTGGTCAAATCTTGTTATTTTAACCTCTATAGCATCTCCCACATCTGTCTCCTTCTCTCTTCTCACATAGAAAAAGGCCCAAATTCAAACCCTCTTGCATGGATTATCACAATAGCTTGCTGGTTGATCTCCCTGCCTCAAGTCTCTTCTCATTCTAAATCATCCACTTTTTGGCTGCCAAGGTGATTCTCCTAAAGTCTATGTCACTCCCCCTTCTTAATAAATTTCACTGGCTCCCTGTTGTCTGCAGGATCAAATATAACTCCTCTTTTTGGCTTTTAAAGCCCCTCATGACCTAGTCCAACCCACATTTCCAGGAATATTAGACATTATACTCCTCCACTCATTCAAGATCCCAGCCAAATTGGTTTTCTTGCAGTTCTTTATATAGAGCATGCCATCTCTTAATTCTATGTTTTTGTACTTAGGACTATCTACCACTACTTGAATATACTTCCTCTTCACCTTGACCTCTTAGATTCCCTTCTTTCCTTCAGAATTCTGTTGAAGAAACCCTTCTTCCATGAGATATTTCCTGATCCCTGCTGCAGTGTCTCCAGAGTCTCAAAATTACCCTGACTTTATTGTGCATATATTTTATAATTGTATATTCTCCTCTACCTTCATTAATAGACTACTCCATCTTTGAAGACAGGAATTATTTTATTTTTGTCTTTTTATCCCCACCACGTAGCATACTATTTGGCAAATAACTGGTATTTAATCAGTCCTTTTTGACAAAAAAAATTTAATGAAATTTTGAGTTGCACTAAGAATTTAGCTTTGATGGTTAAGAATACCAAATGAGATGTTATTCATAAAGCACTTTACAAACCCTAAAGCACCATATAAATGCTAGCTATTACTATTACTATGAAAGCATACTGGTTTAGATACCCATGAACCCCTAGATTTCTTATTCCCTTCTCTTCAAAAAAATACAAAGAATTATGTGTCAGAGAAGTACTATTCTCTGCATTGGAGTTTGCCCATGTAAATTTTCTTCCTGTCATGGCAACTGACTTTTAGCAGAAGCATATGGCAGAAGCCAACATGTGCTTGCACCTAGACTGAAAGGGCAGGTCCAGGTCATGTACAATGCTCTTGAACTACAGCTCCTATGTGGAAGAAGGTGTGGGTATTGAATTGTTTAAGGCAGCATTCCAGTCAAAGAGGGAATGTTTCCTGGGCAATAATAGCTTTGGGGATTGCCTCATTGGTAATTCCAAATTCAGGGATTTGTTGTTCTTCTTAGTCCTTCCTCTCAAAGAGGAACAATGAAATCATGAGGGTGATGTCTTGACTTGTGAGTGGATTGGATTTAAGTTAGGCCGACTGTCCAAAGTCATCAGCCTCACTCTCTCCTCTAAAGTCACTTGAGTCCTGTGGCAAGACATAAGTCAAGGTGACTGATGATGCTGTAGCTCAGGGATTTAATAGAGAAAAGGAAGGGGATTTCTGGGTATAGCATGCTCCTTTGAGAAGGAAAGGGATAGTCTACAGAGGATGATGAGATAATAGATTTAAGAATCATGAGTTATCTCAGGGGTCATCAAATCCAGTAGATTCACTGTATTGTTGAAGAAATTGAGATCTAGTCCTGTACACTAGTACCACTTGGTAAGCAAAGCCTGTTGGTTACTCAGACAATTCAGGTAGGAGAGGAATTATTCATTCAGTATGCCACAAAAAACTTTCTAAGGAAGTCTACTTTTTTTTCTTGGAGGCTTTGGATGTAGGAACTTTGACTTTGTTGTCTTCTGATTGTATATATGTTCTCATCTTCCTTGTCACCAAAGTAAGATTCTATAGTCTGATTTTTTTTCTCCTATTTGCTCATTTTCCCAGTCAATTACTTGACATTTTAGTTCTTTGACAAGGTAGAACTTTGCTTCCTGTGTGGGAGTTGTGCTGTCCCAAGCATCAGTGGTTTTGTGCAGCAGTTTTCAGAGCTATTTAAACCACCACAGCAGTCAGTGATTCCTTCCTCTGAGGCCTGCTCCTGCCCCATTTGTACCAGCATGACCCACCCTGAACTGCACCTCTCTCCCAGCCTGCTGCAATAGATCTTTCCTGTCAACCTTTCAGGTTGTCTTGGGTTGGAAATTTGTTTCACTCTGTCATTTTGTGGGTTCTGCTTGTTCTAGAACATATTTAGAGTCATTTTTTTATAGGTATTTGGTGTGTTTTGGGAGAAAGCTCAAGAAAGTCTCTGGTTTTACTCCATCATCTTGTCTCCAGCCCCTCTCAGAAGTCTAAATCATAGTATGGTACCAGTAATGTTGGGGATATAATGTAGGAATCTGTGGCAAAGAAGGACTGCCTAATATCAAAGTTTTGCTCCTTGAGGCAGTTCTCTCCTGGGGACAATTGATGGGCTTTTTTGACTGGTATGTGTGTTTTCTGAATTGATCTTTGTTTTCTGAATTGGTCCTTGTTTTCTGAATTTCTATGTGTCTTATGAATTTTCTTTGGAGCAAAATTAGGGTAATCCTGTACCTGAGAAGCATTTGGTACTTTGCATGTTTATATGAGAACTGAGTACCCTATTGTCCTCATTTGGGGCAATCTAAACAAAAGCTATAATCCATACTGGGAGATTTTCCTCTAGCAACTACATATGAAGTCTGTAAGCTAAAGAAAATGAAACTAACCCTCAAAGACCAGACATCTGGGATTGAATCCAGCCCTGAGCCACAGGCTACATTTGCATTTCTGCCAGAAACTCTAGAAAATTACATCTTATTGGTTTAATTTGTAAAAACATGTAATTAGCTATGTCACTGAAAACTTACAATAATAGTCCTCTTTTTTATAGCTCTTCAAGATTTGTATGTCTCATGAAAGCCTGGAGAGATAGTATCAAATATAATCATTCACTGTTTATAGATTAGAAAACTGAGTCCCAAAGAGATCATGTGGCTAATAAGTACTAGAACTGAGCTCTGAATTTAGACCTTCCTAACTCTAAGTCATTTGCTCATTCTACAAGACTACAGCACACTCTTCTACCATTTTTCTTAGCAGGACTGATGATGAAAACAGGTAGAAATGCCCATGTGGTAAGAACAAGCATCCAAGACAACTCAGACATCTTACCTTTAATAACTCCATGAAAATCCTGCCCTATCACATTATAAAGTAATTCCAGATTTAGAAGTAGAAGGGACCTTATAAGCTACATAATAATCTAGTCCAACCCTTCATTTTTCAAATGAGGAAACTGAGGCAGAAGGAAGTTAAGCAATCTAATGAAGTGTTCTTTGCACAACATAATATCTGATGACTGATTAGTGTTTTCAGATTACAATAGCTGTAGACAGAGAAAACACAAGTTGAAAAATGAAAGATCCTCGTCCAGATAAAGAACTATGGAGTCTGAATGCAGAATTAAGCATACTATTTGCTCTCTCTCTTTTCTGTGTGTGTCTTTTTTCTCATGGTTCCTCATAGTAGTTCTAATTCTTCTTTTCAACCTGACTAATGTGAAAATATGAGTAATATGAATGTATATGTAGAGCCCATATAAGATCGCATGTCATCTTGGGGAAGGGAGAGGGGAGGGGAGAGAAGAAACTTTAGAACTCAAAATCTTATGGAAGTGAATGTTGAAAACTAAAAATAAATTAATTAAAATAAAAGAAAGGAGGAAGAAGGAAGGAAAGAGGAAGGAAGAAAGGAAGGAAGACAGAAAGAAAGAAAAGGAAAGAAAAAAAGAAAAGAAAAGAGAGAAAAAGGAGTCTGGAATATTGCAAAGAGCACTATACTTGGATCCAGAAGACAGGAAGACCTGAATTCAAATCCATCCTCAAATGATTACTAGCTCTTTGACCCTAGGCAAGTCCCATAACCTCTGTTTGCCTCAGTTTCCTCTTCTGTAAAATGGTGATACTAATAACACCTCCCTGGTTCATTGTGAAAATCAAATGAGATAATAGTGCCTGGTACATAGTGAGCACACTGTAAGTGTCAGCTATTACCATCATTGTTACTATTAATTATATCATTAGCTGGCCAGCTGACTGCCTTTGACAATTAACTAAACATATTACCTTGGGCAAGTTACAGAATATTTCTGAGTCTATTTACAAATCTGAAAAATGGAGAGAATCATACTGATTTTACCAACCCCTCAGGACTGCTGTTAGGAACATATTTTGTAAAACCTGTAAAAGTGGGAGCCAGCTAGAGATTTTGAGTCGTTGACCCAGGTCCTGAAATTCTCCATAGTGACCACAAGAGAGAGCTCCAACTTATAATTTGAATATCAGCTCTCAAGTTGACTTCTGTGACTTTAGAGAAGCCTTTTCCTCTTCCTGAACCTGTTTCCTCCTCTTCAAAATAGAGATGGTAAAGGAGAGGAGTTAGACCAGATGACTCTAAGGTCCTCTTAGCTCTAACATTTTGTGCTACTATAAATCTGTGGAGGAAATTGTTACAAAGTGTTTCTGTGAATAGTTGTAATTTCTCTTTTAAAAATTGTTTGCTGCTTTTAAAAAATATCACAACTGTCTCTGGATAAACACTACCTTCACCCGAAGAACTGAACTGCCCCTTGTAATGAAATAAAATAATTAAGTAAAGATAATCGATGCAACTATATGTTTTCAACATTATCCACTCCCATCTCCCTATCTTCTTCTACTTCCGTGCAGAGAGGATGGAGGTGTGTTGAATTATTATTTTACAGGACCAAGAGTACTTATTGTAATTGCTTAGAATTCAACTTCCTTTTAGTGTTTTCTTTTATTTCAGCTATTTTGAAGTGTTCTGACTGTATTGTTATTGGTTGTGTATATTAGCTTTCTATTACCTCTAGGGAAAAAAAATAAAAAATTATTACCTCTAGGATAAAATACAAACGTGCAATGTTTAAAACCCATCACAACCTGGTTCCTGCCTGCCTTTACAGACTTATTACCCATTATGCCTCTTCATGCACTTTAGGATGCAACCAAATTTGCCTTTTTTCTCTTTCTCACCCATGATATCCCACCTCATCTCTTCTCATCTGGCTCTTAAAATGGTTAGCTTCCTTCAAAGTTCCTCCTATGAGAGACCTTTCCTGATTCCCCTAGCTGCTAGTGCCTATCCCACAGCACTGAACCACCCCCAAAATTAAAATGCCTTGTCTTTAAGGTTTCTTTAGAACTGGCCAGTGAAGGCAATGTTGCTTTTACCTGCTGTGCCCAGAGGGTGGAGATCACACATAGCTCACCCACAGAGAGGGTATCATGAACAGAATAAAGAGACAAGATGCCTCCCCTGCCCTGCCTTTTAGTCCAGCAGCTGTGAGAAATGGGCCTAGTAGAGTTCTAGCTACTGCTTTGGTAGAACTAGGATTCTAAGAGAGCCAGCCAGGCCAGAAGGGAAGTCCTAAAAACCTGGGTGCCTTAGACTAGAGCCCAGGTTGGACCGATTTCAACAATCCTAAAGGGAAAAAAAATTCACAGGAACCTAATATCCCCTCAAGCAATCATTAGAGTCTATTTTTCCTTTACAAAGTCAAAGTTTCAGGAAAAAATACCTACTCACTTCTTTTTCACTTCCCATTAGCTTTTCAACCCCTTGCAGTCTGACATCCAGTCACATCAATCTCTCAGAACTGTCCTGATATTAGTAATGTCTTAATTACCAAATCAAATGGACTTCCCCGCCCCAATCTTCTTACTTATTGACCTTGTTGAAGCATTTGACACTTCTGATCATCTTTCTCTTTCTGAATGACCTTCCCACCTTGAATTTTCATAACCCTACGGTCTGTCATTTTCCCCATGCCTCTGTGGCTGTTACTTCTCAATCTCCTTTGCAGGATTACCAGACATTTCCCATCTCTGCTCTGCTCTGGGTTTTCTTCTCATTTCTGTCCATTCTCCATTCTGTCCATCTCTCTCTCTCTCTCTCTCTCTCTCTCTCTCTCTCTCTCTCTCTCTCTCTCTCTCATCATCATCATCATCATCATCATCATCATCTCTTTACATGTGACTCCCAAATCTACATAACGGGCTCTCATCTCTGTCCCTTGAGCTCCAGTATACATCTCTAACTATCTATTGGACATCTCTACAATGATATTCCCAAGGAATCTCCAACTCAACATGTATAAAACATAACTCATTTTCATTCCCCCTAAACTGATCCCTCCCCCTAACTTCCCAATTTCGGGAAGTACCACCATCTTTTCATCTACTGAGTTTATAACTTGCTCAGCTTTTCCCTTTCCTTCACATATACACACACATATCCATTTGATGAGTCAAGTAAAAAAATATTTATTAAATCCTTATTATAAGCCAGGTACTGTGCTAAGCAAGAGAATATGAATCAAAGCAGAAATTTAATCTTTGCCCTTAAGGATCTTATATTCAAATGGGAGAAGATAAAACATAAGTAGGGGGAGGATAAAGAAGAGATAAAGGTACCTGTCATAGGACAAGGTTTCTACAGCATGTAGAAGTCCAGAGAATCAGGAGTACATCCTGGAGAGAAATAGAGTTGACCTAGGCATCCTCCTTAACATTGCAGTTCTGGGATGAACCAGAAAAACAGAGGGAGAATCTACGTGGGTGACTCTATCATGTGAAATCAAGGAGTAAAATGAGATTCCATTGTGCAAAGCTTTATATGGCATAGCAGAGAATGAGTAGTGTGTCAGAAATGCAGCCTAGGAAGGAATGATGAATCTTGTTGATTCTTCCTGCAAAGTATATCTCGTGGGTATCCCTTCCTCTTCATTCAAACCCAATCAGACACTTCATAATGTTGTTACCTAGGGCAATTTGTGGACCAGTGTCAGCTGGCTATGACCTGGTCCCTAGACCTCCCTTCCCCTTGGGGACAGAGGAAGTTCCTGAGGTTGGGCTAGGGGTAGTCCCAATAGGAATGATATATATGTATTTTGGGAAGTATTTTCTTTCATGGAGGTGAGAAATAAATAATTCTTTTCTCTCCCCATTGTTCCTAGTGTGCCTATCAAAGTTTTAAGGATTTAAGAATCTTCTTTTCATCATTTTATTTTTTCTCTTCATCTTTGAGAAGTAGAATGGTTAAATATATTAAATATTAAATATTTAAATATTTTAAAATTTAAATTTAAATATTTAATAATATAATAATAAATATTAAATATATTAAATATAATATATACTGATATAAATATAAAAATATGCAATGTGCTGATTTGTTAAAAGACCCAGGCTATCTTTGTCATTTCCTACTTGTGTTACCTTGGATAAATTATTCCCTTTTTTTCCCAGATTCAATTTTCTCATCTATAAAGAGATGTTCGGGTTAAATGACAGTGAAGCTTTTTCCCATTTCTATAATCTTAGGATCATATCTCATCTTGACTACTACTATAGTTGCCTAAGTGGTCTCTTTGTACCTAACTTGACCCCTTTCCAATTCCTCCTTCTTCACACAGCTTCCAAAGAGTTATTCCAAAAGCATAGGTCTTACCATGTCCTTCATCTACTTCAAAATCTTCAGTGACTCCTTACTGACTCCAGGATAAAATACAGACTCCTCTCTTTGGCTTTTAAAGTCTTTCACAGGTTGACTATAATCTATCTTTCCGGGATGATTACATATTATTCCCTCCCCCTCCCCCCCAACTTCCAGACAAGATGGTCTATTTGATGTTTTTTGTATATAATGTTCTATTTTGCATTACCTGGCAAATCTTCTTTTCCTCTGTTTCTTGGAACAAGTAGTTCCCTCTGAGAACTGGCTTGAACTCATCCACTTTCTACATATTAGTGCTGCCTTCCCAAATTACTATATCTATATTTTGTATTTACTTATACCTGTTGCATCTCCCAGGAGAATATAAGTTCCTTAGTGACAGAGAATATTTTTATTTTATTTTATTTGTACTGCCAGTCCTTATTATAGTGCCTGGTATATAAAAATGCTTAATAGATACTTGTTGAATTGAATTGAGGACAGGGTCTAGAACTGTGGTGTCATTGGTATAGTGCAATCGTGGTTAAAGAAGTACCCTCCATCAATTCAAGTCATTGTCTTTGGGAAATCATTTTGTAATACTTAAATATTACTCCTATATGTCTGATCATATCAATCCATTACTCAATAAATTCCAGTGGCTCTCTCTTTCCCATAAGCTCAATTGGAAACTCTTGTCTTTAGCATCTAAAACCTTTCCCAACCTGGTCCCAATTTAAGATTTAGGAAAGTCACATTGGTAGCTATGTGGAGGATGGATTAAAATGGATAGAAACTTGAGGCAGGAAAGGAGGAGGCCTTTGTGATAGTCCAGGTGAAAGGTGATGAGAACCTGAACACTGTGCTGTGGAGAGTGTGCAAGTGGAGAGAAGGCCACTAGATGTTTTAATATTCTTGTTAACTGAGACTCAGCTAGTGCCCTTTTGTTCTAATTTTTTTTTATTTACTATGATGTAAAAACTATTTATAACATTTTTTTAAATTTTGATTTCCAAATTATTTCCCTCCTTCTATCCTCTCCTCCCTCATTGAGAAGGCAATCAATTTGATACAAGTTATACATGTGCAGTCGTATAAAAATGTATTTCCTTATTAGTCATGTTTTGAAAGAAAACACAAAGAAAAAATCGTCAAGAAAAATAAGGACTTTTGTTTAAAACATACTTCAATCTCCATTCAGGCTTCATCAGTTTTTTCTCTGGAGGTGGATGGCATTTTTCATCCTGAGTCTTTTGAAATTGTCTTGGATCAATGTATTACTGAGAATAGCTCATCATCACTCAATTCTACTGTTAACTGTGAGCAGTGTTCTGATTCTGTTCACTTTGCTTTGCATTGGTTCATGTAAATCTTTCTAGGTGTCTCTGAAAGCATCTTGTTTATCATTTCTTAGTAATATAACACTATTCCATTGCAATCATATGTCACAATTTGTTCAGCCATTCCCCACTTGAGGATGGACATCCACTCAATTCCAATTCTTTGTCATCACATAAAGAGCTGCTAGAATGTTTTATTCAGATCTTTTTCTTTTTTTAAAATCTCTTTGGGGTACAGACCTAGTAGTGGTATCAAAGAGCTTAGATCCAAATTACCCTCCAGAATGGTTGACTCTGCCAATAGTGCATTAGTATCCTAATTTTCCTACATTACCTCCAACATTTATCATTTTCCTTTTCTATCATATTAGCCAATCTGATAGGTTTGGGTGATATTATTGTTTAGTTGTTTTCAGTCATGTCCAGCTATTTTTGCATGCATTGGGGTTTTTGTTTGACAAAGATACTGTAATAATTTGTCATTTCCTTCTCCAACTCATTTTACAGATGAGGATGCTGAGGTAAAAAAAAAAAAGGTTAAGTGACTTGCCCAAGGTCACACAGCTTGTATCTGGGACCAGTTTTGAACTCAGGTCTTCCTGACTCCAAGCTCAGCGCTCTATCTATCCATTGTACCACCTAGCTGCCCATGGTACCTCAGAATTGATTTAATTTGTATTTCTCTAATCAATAGTGATTTAGATCATTTTTTCATATGATGATGATAACTTTATTTCATCTGAAAACTATCTGTTCAGATCCTCATACCATTTTTCAACTGGGGAATGATTTGTATTCTTATAAATTTGACTCAGTTCTCTATATATTTGAGAAGTGAGATCTTTATCAAAGAAGCTTGCTATATTTTTTTCACAATTATGATAACTTACTGTGCATTTTCCTCTATCCTATTTTTCACCATTTATACTATTCTCTCTCTCTTTCAACCTGTCCATCCTCAAAAGTGTTTTGCTTCTGACTACCATCTCTCAAAATCTTCCCTCCCATTTATAAGCACTCCTAGGACTTCCCTTGTCTCCTTTCCCTCCTACTTTCATGTAGGGTAAGATAGATTTGTATACCAATATGTTATTTCCTTTGTGACCCAATTCTGATAAAAGGAAAGTTTAAGCAGTCCCTCTCCCTCACTTCCCTTATCTTGCCATCCACTGAAAAAAGCTCTTTTGTACCTCTTTTACGTGAGAGAATTTCCCCCATTCTATCTCTCCCTTTCCACTTCTCCTGATAAATTCCTCTTTCTTGTGCCTTAATTTCACTTTTTAGCTATCATCCCATCATATTCAACTCATACCCTCTGTCTATATATACTCCTTCTAATTGCCCCAATCATTTCTTATATGTTATAAGTATCTTCTTAAGTAGGAATATAAACAATTTAGCCTTACTGAATGTCTTCTGATTTCTCTTTCCTATTTACATCTTTATGCCTCCTTTATGTCTTGTATTTGAAAGTCAAATTTTCTACTCAACTCTGGTTTTTTCATCAGGAATGCTTGTAAGCCCTTTATTTCACTGAATTTCCATTTTTCCCTCTGAACGATTATACTCACTTGCCTTGGATAGGTGATTCTTGGTTGTAAACCTAGCTCCTTTGCCTTCCTGAATATCATACTTCAAGCCCTCCACTTCTTTAAAATGAAAGCTGCCAAACTCTGTTTAGTCCTGATTGTGGCTCCATGACATCCAAGTTGTTTCTTTCTGACTGCTTGCAATAGTTTTCTCCTTGACCTGGGAACTATGGAATTTAGCTATAATATTTCTGGGAGTTTTCATTTTGGGATCTCTTCTAGGAAGTAATTGGTAGACTCTTTCAATTTCTATTTTACTCTTTGACTCTGGAATATCAGGGCATTTTAAAAATAATTTATTGGAAGATGATGTCTAGGTTCTTTTATTTTTCATCGTGGCTTTTAGATAATCCAGTAATTCTTAAATTATCTCTCCTGGACCTATTTTGTTTTCCAACAAGATATTTTGTGATTTCTTCTATTTTTTTATTCTTTTGATTTTTTTCTTTAATATTTCTTGAAGTCTTGTGGAGCTTCTACATACCAATTCTAATTTTTAAGGCATTATTTTAAAATTGTTTTGAGGGTAATTTGGGAGAACTCAAGTGTAAATTCCTGCCTTTTCTCTACCATCTTGGTTCCACCTTTTGTGTTTATTTTAGACCACTCAAATGATACTCTTCAATGTAATTAGAAAACTTATTTTGAGGCTTTGTGTATGTGTGGGGGGTATATGTATGTGTGTGTATGTATACATATACATATAAACACATATATGGTATATGTATACATATATACATACATAAATACACACATATGTATAGGTGTATATGTATATGTGTGTATGCATATTTATTATCTGGGATTCTTAACTATTCACCTTCTCATTTAGAGAACAAAATTGCTGCTGATTACATATTCATCTAAAATTGTGCTTTTAATCTAATTGTTCTTTATGACTACATTCAGCACCAAGAACCCTTATATCATGGAGATGTGGATGAATTCATGACCACCCAAAAGATCTGATGGCCCTGGCAACAGAAAAGAATCTTTCTCAGGCAGAGTCATTTTTCTTAATATGAATCTATTTCTTCCCAGATATGACTGATGGTTAGGGACATCATCATATCATATCCCCTAGCAATATTTTTTAATTAAAGTTTTACTCCTCCCCTTCCTCTCCTTAACATACCCCTCTCTTCCCCCACTCCATACCCATCTTTGTTCCTTTTGACTTGGTTCTGGGAGCTGTTTCTATTTGTAGATTATTTGTTACAGTTGCAGCTAATTTTTTCCTTCAAAGAAGGATCATGAGGCCTTTAATTCTGTGTATTGGCTAAGTGCAATGAATTTACCAGAAACTATGCATTAGTCTTTTCAAACTTGTATTCAAATGTTTACAAGTGATATAATTTCCTCACTTTTGACACTCCTCAAAGTCACTATATTATATCCAGAGGCATCTGTCTGATTTCCCAGTGGTAGACTTAACACAAATGAGCCATATTCCAAACAGTGAGCAACGTTTGCAATTCAATGTCCTTTAAAGCTAAAAGCTTAGACTCTTGATATAAATAGCATACACAGTTGGACAACAGCATTACCATCGGCAATGAGATCATTTCCAGTAAAATCCTGAACTATAGTAATGGGAATAACATCTGGTTTTTCAACAGTTGCATTTGATTTAAACTTGGATGTCTTAGACTAAAATAGAGACTGTATTTATTAATGAGTGAGGTTTCCATGCAGTTGACTCATTTTAACATGAAAAGTGAGGCCCTCCACAACCTGCTTATTAAAATTCTCATGTTTGGGAGGATGCATACCTAATTCAATTCAATAATTCCTTACTTTGCGCTCCACCCTGTCCCACCCAACTCCTCCCCATACCACATGGAGGGAATATGGGCAGAGAAGGGTCATGTGGAAGGGAGTGGAATTTGTCTTGGTATATTTTCTGTGAAACAACTATGGGTGGAGAAGTTTCCACTAAGAGATACTGCATAGAAATCTTTGGAATGATACCAAGCTGAATCATTTTATTTTCAGAAATATTTGAGTATCATTTTGGTTCTTTTCAGGGAGGTGGCAGAAAGAGAAAGGAAACTGGAAAATTGATCTTACAAAAACTGCTAGGTTTGGAATTTAGAAAAAATCTTTCAGCCTCTCTGAGACTACTTTCATCCAAGAACCTTATTCAGGCATCAGAATATTCATTGCATTATGGGGGAACTTTCCTAATAAATCATTGATTCCAATCCATATGAAAAGGTATTCTCTCTACCACATCTATTTAAGGATATACAGGGATGAAGGACTCATGAGCCAGCCTATTGCACTTTTGTATAGTTATAATTATTAGGAAGTAGTCCTTAAATTGAAATCTAAATTTGACTTTTCATCTTTCAGTGATAGCAGCCAGCCTATCATTACAGATTTAAAAATAGAAAGAGACCCCAGAAATCATATAGTCTAATGCTCCCTTTTGTATATAATAGGATTGCATATGAACCAAGACTTTCTGTTATGTACAGCCTGGTTTTTTAAAGTATATATTAAACTTAACATAATAGAACCAACACTGCCCTGTTTACTTGATCCCTCCTGTATTTTCTTTTCTTTCCTTCCAGATGTTTTTAATATTTCATTGACACTCGTATCATTCTTATTTCTTTACATCACTGTCATTACCTTCAATATTTCCCATACACATAATTCTCTCTCTTTCCTCCTCTACAAAGCTCTCCCTTGTAACAAATAAGTGTTAAAGAAAACAAATTCATATGTTGATTGAGTCTATAAAGTCTGTCTCATTCTGTAACTAAGGACCCTTTTCCTTGCATTATGGAGATTTAGGTAAAGGACAAATTCAATTTTTTTCCAAGGAATTCCTGAGTGAGGGCATGAACCAAAAATGATTCTTTATGAGAAACCCTTAAGACTGAATGCAGAAAGTCAAGCATTTCATTTATTAGGCACTGAATATGTTCCAAGTAATATGCTGGGGATGAAAGACAGGAGACCAGGGCAGAGGATGTGTAAAAGAAGTTGAAAGTGGAGGTACCTATGTAAGGACAAGGTAATAAAATCCAGAGAATAAGGAAATCAGCTAATTTGGGCCCTTCCACAAAACGGAGAATTTACCAAATAGAAGATGGGATACACAGGATCAGAGGAAGAAATTAGCTAAGTCAGAGTGATAAAGTCTGGAGAATGAAAGATGGTGGCTCTGTGCCCTTCCTTAGAATGGAAGTTCTAGTAAGAACTCAATAATGAGCAAAGGAGTCTGTTGGGTTGGAGGAAGAAGGTAGCTGAGGCATAAAAAAGAACAGTGTTCAGATTCTGGGGCATGGGTTACAAAGCACCATTATTCAAAATAGAATATGAAAAGTGGTCCCTTTGATATGCTTTGCTCCAGGAGTAAAACTTAAGACCATTAAGGATCTTTAATTTGGTTGGTATGAGTCCTTTAGGGGCCAACCTTCTGAGCATGAGCTTCCTGTTAGATGAGCTCGTCCTCATTTGACAGAAATGCAGGTAATTGCTGGGCTTCTACTTGGAATCTTTCAGCTTGGGGTAGAATCCATCAGCTGCAGCTGCATTGATGTAGCCTTTGAGACCTCAGGGTTACTTTCAATCTACGATGAATAGGAGAACCATAGGTGAACCTCACCTCTGCTAACTTTTCACAACTATTATCTCATCCTATCCCAAAGAAAGGCTGAGTGTGTGGGTTGGTGGCTTTGGAATCAGGAAGATGTAGGTTTAAATCCCACCTCTGATGCATACTCACAAAAACTCCAGGAAATAGGTCATATAAGTGATATCAGCCCATTTTATTTTATTTTTATTCTGAACTTAAGAGATAAAATACGCATTTCCATAATATAGTAGTTCTAAAGAAAAAAAGATGATTGCTCATGAAACTGCAAATCTATTATACGCAACTTTCTATTCCTTTTAAATAATTACTAAAGTTATCATATAACTTTCTTTATTGTCTTTTTTTCTCCACCCCCCTGCTGCCCCATACCATACACAAATACATATAGAAAACACGGTTTCTATAAAATCAGTCTTACGTACTTCTATGTATAAGGAAAGACATTAGACCATTTTAAAATCTTTAAAGGAAATTGGAGACAAAATGTTAACTAATTTGTGCCCAAATCACAGTGACAGAGCCTTAATAAATGGTCACTGGCATCATTCTGATTCTGTCTCCTGGTAGCTTGCATGGAGCCTGTGAGGCCCATGATTAACCAGTGCTGAACTTGGATCCCAAGATCTACATGTGAATCCTGACTCTACCATTAGCTATCTATCTTACCTTGGAAATGTCACATTTTCTCTATGCCTCTCAGTTTCCTCACCTGGAAAATGAAAGTGTTAGACTAAATGGTGTCCAAGGTTTTTTTTAGCTCTAAATTTGTGACCTTACAGGTTTTCCTCTCTCCCTTTTGAAACAATCAAAACATTTTACCCAAAAGGACTTGTCTGTAGCACTCTCAGAACTTTCAGAGTTGATGTCAAGAAACATAAGCTTAATATAGAAAGTGAATGAGCCTGGAAGACATTGTAAAGGGATTGAAAGGGGTGATGAGAAAAGCAGAAAAGGAAGTTGCTTTCCTGGGGTCAACTAGAAAGGCAGCAAGGTAAGTTGTGGAGAGTCCAAAGAGGAAATTGCAATAAGGAGGATAAAGAAAGTCTAAGGAACCCATGGCCCTGCGTTTTAACAGTGGGAATGGAAAGGAAAGCTTAGACTAGTTACTTTACAAGGACTTTGGGGCCCAGAAGCAAGAAATAAAGCATTGAGCTGGATTCATTCCACCTGAGTTCTATCAGAAACCATTCATGGTTACAAGCTTCCATTTTGGCCAATTATCCTTCCTCCTCCCCTTCCTCCCAATTAGGTCATACATGCTTTCTCTTTCCAGAGCCTTAGAAAAGAAGAAAGAAGAAAGAAAAAAAGAAAGAAAGGCTTCCATATGTTTTTTAATGACCATTACCCATAGTCCCTACTTTGGAGCTCCTTGAAGATAAGCAGATCAGTGAAGGTAATCATTTTAAAAGCAACTGAGGCATTTGGGAAATTTTTCCATAGGCAAAGACCAAACTTTAATGAAAGCATCCTGTTGTGCAGCCCCTTTCTGGGTCTAATAAAGTCCCTTTATTCTTCCATCTTATCCATGCCCTCAAGAAAAGGGATCATTAGTGTATGTGTAATATATGTATATATATGCATATATGTAAAACATGTGAATGAACATATGTATGTTTAATATATAAGTATATATTTGTATATATATATTACTATATAGGTATGTTTAAATTATGTATTATAAGAAATATATATATATATAAAACACTTGGAAGAAGCAAAATTAAATCTGTATACTTTGTGAATCACATATAGAATTGTTCTATGATAGTCTACAGGTTAAATTGTTTGTTGTTGCTCATTCTTTGTTTTCAAAGAGGAGTCATCACATCATGGGGTGATCTCTTGACTTATGTGTAAATTGGATTTAAGTGATGCAGGGTTACACAAAGTTATCAGCCACATTCTCTCTTGCCGAGTTATCAAAGTCCAATGGCAGGACAAGAGTCAAGATGACCTAGGATATAGTGAATGACCTTGGATTGATGCCACTCCACGGTTCTTGCTTTATTCAGCCACCTTCATGCCATTGGAACAAATGGTTCTCATCAGCCCATTCTCCTGGGTAACATCTTCACATACTGGAGGTAAGTATCTAAAGAGTACACAGAGAAGGCGTAAGGGAGACAGAGTTTGTAACTTGCCCAAGTACATACTGATACTCATTATATAGTGTAAGTGTATTAGAGAGGGGTAAAAAAAAAGTGTTATAGGGGTTTTAGAGGAAAGGTCATTAGCAAGAGGTTTTATGGAAGAAATTGTACTTGAACTGGGTTTTAAAGATGGATAGGAATTCAAGAAGTCAAATAGCACAGTGAATGGAATAGATTTTGGAGTCAAGAAGACATAGTTTTATGAATAAATATGAGCTGTGTGACTATAGATGCATCAATTAACATCTCAATATTCCAAGGCATCCCTCTATGGCTATCATCTGCATTGGAAGAAAGTGTTAACATAAGTTAAGTACTTTGCAAACTTTAGAACTCTATAATTTTTTTAGTAGTACTACCATTAGATTGTTGAAGATCTTGAATACTAGACAAATGAACTGAACTTTACTCAGTCAGCAATAGGGAGCTAAAGAAGATTTTTAGGCAAAGGAATGACACATAAGGAAATCTCCATTTAGAGAGAACCAGGATTGATGAAATAAAGGGACAGAGCTTTTTTTATCTTCTTCTAGAGTATGAATATTTCCATAGATGTCACATTTGAGATTTTAATAAAATTTCCTTGCACATGATGCTTCAGCTCCCATGCCTTTACACTGACTGTCACCCTGCCTGGAATGCTCTCTCTCTCTTAGAATCACTCTCTCCTTACAAGTCTCATCTTAACTTTTCCTGTTTGTCAGTTTTCAGAGGATTCCTCTGTAAGACTCCCTTATACTTTCCGTGTAAGTACAGACCCCCAAACATGGGAAGACCTTCTCCCAGCAAAATGGGCAAATGAGAACTATTTGTTCCAGTGACAATGAAGGCAACTGAAGAAGTCACTATGGAATATCACTGCACTGATATTCGTTCACTTGTCAAATTTCATCATTTCTACCTCCACAGTATCTCTCAAATTCAGTGTATTCTCTCTGCTCACACAGCTACCACCCTAGTTCAGACCCTCAACACCTCTCTCACTAATTATTCTAATAGTCCCTTAACTGGTATCCATATTTCAAGTCTCTACCCAATTCAACCTATCTTCCCTCTACATGACTAGCAAAGTGAATTTATTTAAGTGCAGGTATAACCATACTCATTAAAATCCAATGGGTCTCTTTTGCTTCTACAATCAAATATAAACTCCCTTTATTTAAAGGTATTTAAATCCCTTTACAACCAAGTCCCAACCTACTTTTCCAGCCCTGGTCCAGACAAATTCGCTTTTTTCCTGTTCTTCACATATGGGACTCCATTTCCCATCTGTATGCCTTTGCTCTGGTTGTTCCCCATAGCTATAGTTCATTCCCTTCTCACTTTTTTCTCTTAGAATCATCATTTTCCTTCAAGGTTCAATTCAAGCACTATTTGCTACGTGAATCCTTTCTTGACCTTCCCCAGCTGCTAGTGCCTTCCCCCAAAATCATCTTTTATCTATTTAATATGCATTTTATAGGGGCAGTTAACTTGCACAGTGGATAGAGTGATGGGCCTGGAGTCAGGAAGACCTATGTTCAAATCTGTTTTCAGACACTTTTTAGCTATGTGACCCTGGGCAAGTCACTTAACCTCTTTACCTCAGTTTCCTCATCTCTAAATGGGGATACTAATAGGACCAACCTCCCAGGGTTATTATGGAAATTGAATGAACTAATAATTGTAAAGTGCTTAGTACAGTGATGGCCTATCCCAAAAATGTTAGTTAATATTATCGCCATTATTTTATTATTATTTTGTGTATACTTAAACACATTCACATTTTTTGTGAATCCTCCCCTATTATATTGTTACACTCACCAAGGGCAGGAACCGTTACATTTTTGTCTACGTCAGGGATAGAGAACCTGGGGCCTCAAGGCCACATGTGGTACAACCTTTTAACTGAGTCCAAGTTTTACAGAATCAAACCTGTTATTAAGAGAATTTGCTCTGTGAAATTTGGATTCAGTTCAAGTGTGGCCCTTGGACTGAATCCAAATTTCACAGAGCAAATTCTCTGTGACCTCTAGGCCACAGGTTTTCCACCCTTGGTCTATGTGCTACAGAGTAGAAATGCTTGTTGTTTGATCTGCTCCCCAAAAAAGAGGGGACAGAACCAAAATGGTGGAGTAGAAGCAGAGATTTGATATAGCTCTCCCCTTAAACCCAGCCAAATGCCTGTAAAAATTTAATCTAAACACATTTTGGAACTGCAGTCCCCACAGAATGATGGAGGGCAGCAAATATCCAACTCAAAATTGCCTGAAAGGTCACCATGAAGCATGTAGTTTGCCACCCTGGGAACAGAACACAGTCCAGTGTGGGCCACACTGGCACAGACAAGACTTGAGCAGGCCTTGGGGGGACTGACTCTCTGGCAATTGTGGTAATTTCCAGACTTCACAATCCCTAAATACTAAGGGCTAATTGGAAGATCAGTAGAAAAAGCCTGTTGGACCTATATGAGTGAGTAGTTGTCCAGCCCCAGCACCAGGGCAGGGGAGGGAGTGTAAGAACCTAGAGCAGTCACAGCAACACCAGGGGCAGCAGCAGTTGCTTCTGGAGCTCTAGGTCTGCAGGTTGTGCAGAATCCAGCAATTGATAGTACATATCCCACCCCCACTGAAAGCAGAAAACTGCCTTAACAAAGAGCTCAAAACTCCAGTAAATGGCTGAGGAAATGAGCAAAAACTGGAAAAGAATCAGACTGTAGAATCTTACTTTGGTGACAAAGAAAACCAAAATATACAAGGAGAAGAAGACAACAAAGTCAAAGCTCCTACATCCAAATCCTCCAAGAAAAAAATATGAATTGGTCTTAGGCCATGGAAGTGCTCAAAAAGGGTTTCGAAAATCAAGTAAGAGAAGTAGAACAAAAATTGGGAAGAGAAATGAGTGTGATGCAAGAAAGTCATGAAAAATGAGTCAACTGCTTGCTAAATGGAACCTAAAAAATTGCTGAAGAAAATAATACCTTAAAAAACAGATGAACCAAAGGGCAAAAGAGATCCAAAAAAAAGTCAATGAGGAAAACAAAGCAGAACTGGAAAGATGGAAAAAGAGGTCCAAAAGCTCACTGAAGAAAGTAATTTCTTAAAAATTAGAATGGAGCAAATGGAAGCTAATAACTTTAGGAAAAATAAAGAAATTATAAAACAAAAGCAAAAGAATGAAAAAATAGAAGACAATGTGAAGTATCTCAGTGGAAAAAAACAACTAACCTGGAAAACAGATCCAGGAGAGATAATTTAAAAATTAGGGGACCATCTAAAAGCCATGATCAAAAAAAGAGCCTGGACATCATCTTTCAAGAAATTACCAAGGATAACTGTCCTGATATTCTAGAACCAGAGAGTAAAATAGATACTGAAAAAATCCACCAATTACCTCCTGAAAGAGATTCCAAAAGGAAAACACCTAGGAATATTGTAGCCAAATTCCAGAGCTCTCAGGTCAAGCAGAAAATATTGCAAGCAGCCAGAAAGAATTAATTTGAGTATTGTGGAAACCCAATCAAGATAACACAAGATCTAGCAGCTTCTACATTAAGGAATAGAAGGGCTTGGAATTTGATATTCCACGGGTGAAAGGAGCTAGCATTAAAACCAAATATCACCTACCCAACAAAACTGAGTATAATACTTCAGGGGAAAATAGAGGGGAAGGAAATGAGAGAAGGGAGGGGTGTGGTCGAAGGGATTGGAAGAAGAGGTAATCAGAATTTACGATGTCTTGGGGAGGCCAGAGGGAAGAGATGGGGAGAAACTTTGGAACTCAAAATTTTGTGGAAGAGAATGTTGAAAACTAAAAATAAATAAATTAAATTTTAAGTACCTTTCCTTTTCATAATATTGATGTATATATCATATAGCCTACATGTAACATAATGTAGACAACATAATGTCTAATTTCATTTCAAAAGTTTAAACTTTCCTTCTTGCTGGCAAAGACTCATCAGTAGCACTATTCTTAAATTACCAACCATGACTGCAGTCACAAATGAGACAAGAAAGAGGTTTTTTTTCCCTTGATGCAAATAAGTTGGAAGAGAAAGGAAAAAAGACAGAATCATTAAGTAGTACTTTGACACCCAAGATGAGTTTCAGAAAACATGCTGGAACAAGCATCTAGAAAAGTCTCCTTACATCAGCTTTATAGAACAAATTCAACTGGGGGATGGGCACCCATCCTGGGATACTGACCCTGTGGGTAGAAACTTTGGAAGACAGTGAAGCTACTTTGAAAGCTCATTTGTAGTGTGGCATCCAGGGTAAGGAAACTCCATATCTGAGAGCTTCTTATATTTCAACTAATTAGTTTTGTTAATTAAGTACTAAACTCAGGTATGCAAAGAGCCTGCTAATGTCCTCGAAATTTCAATGTCCTGGGAGGGAGCTCTGTTCATCCTGATCACCCCATTCTAATTATAGCTTTAAAAAGGAGATGGAAAAGGTGGTGTATATTTGTATGTGAGTGTATCTCTATGTAAATGTGTATCATGTATACACATATATATGTACACATATATGCACATATATACACATTTATATGAATGTATATAAATTTGTACTTACATATGTACATATGTATGCAGAAAGATCTTTTCTGTTTTTCAATGTCTGCATCTCAGTTAATTTCACTTTAACTAGAGGGAGAGAATAGAATAGAACCTGTGGGGCTAGACTTTTTACAATCACATTTTTCTGCAGGTGTTATACCTAATGTTACTCATCATTCTTCATGGTATAAACTGCAGTGTCAGGCAGATAATGCCTCAGGCTAATAATAAGACGATGAGCTGAGTAATAGCCTGATTACCGATTTCACATCAAGACTGAGGGTAATGGGGAGCTGTGGGTAATTACCTAACAATTAAGAATAGTTGACTATCATCCCTGGATAGCAACTTCATTAGATGAGTGTATTTAATTGAATAAGCTCTGGGGTTTGATCTGCCCAAATGTTGACCTCTCTATGGTCTTAAGTTGCCCTTCATTAAGACCCCGCTACTGGTCAAGCAATTAAAGTTGCATCATGAATTAGCATCTATTTGAAAAAGCACCCAGAGACAAAAGAAGCAAAGGAAAATAATTTTGTTCTTAATGTGATTTTTTTTTTTATATTGAAGAAAGCTATCTACAAAGTCCACATTTTCTTGCCCTATCAAAGCTTTTCTCTCAGGAAAATATCCAATGGAAAAAGGAATAAAAAGGAAAGCAGTTAAGGTTAACGATCACATCTTTTAGAATTTGGTAAGTAGAACATATATTTGTCTGTGGATAACAAGGAGAAATGGGGAAGGTTGGATTCCTTTAGCAAATTAACTCTCATTTTTCCTGTATGATATAGTATAGACCTGGGGAGGTGTAAGGTATGTTCAAAGAAGACTAGTACCTCTGGTTTGAGGGTTTGCCAAGACCTTGTCAGAGCTGCTTTCCATCTTTGGTTTCTACCTGATCTACCACCTGTGGCTCCAAGGAGCTGTAGCAAGTCCTGTGGCCACACCATGGTAAAGTATTTTGGTAGATGGGCTTGGAGGTTAGCCCAGTGGTCTTAAATTCTTTAGTGAGCTAAGGGAGTCTCTCCCCAAGCATGTGAAGAGTTCCTCTAGTGGAATGGGTAGATGAGAACGATTTGTTCCAGAGGTCATGAAGTCAGCTGAAGCAGGTGGTTAGACATGAGACACCAAAGTTATTCACTGTATCCCCAACCACCACAGTTGTCTTGACTTTATCTTGCCACTGGATTTTGAGGACTCAAAGAGAAAGTGAGGCCAACAATTTCATAGAACTCTGCCTCACTTAAATCCATATTATGCATGAATGAAAAGACATCACCCATAACACTCTACCTTTTTACCTATCTCAAAGTTCTATGGTTACAGACAAGCAGCAGATGGTGATACACTGGAAGCTGTAGTCACGACTCTGCACACAGGTGGCCCAGGTGATAAGATATTCTTTTCAGGGAAGCAACAGTACGATTCAATAGCCCCCTGGGTATCTGATCAGCCTCTTAAAGACTGTACTGCTCAATTCCTGGTGTGAGGAAGGAACTAGAAAAGGTGTCCTAAAAATTGTCTGCTTTACCCAACCCTGGCCAGGTGCAGATCGCACCCTGTGCTTGAAACTAAAAAAAAAAGTACAAAAATTTCTGCAAAGATGAATCTACTTACCATCAGCTGATCAATGCTGAAGCCATTGACTGTATGCCTTATGTGGGATTCAATCCCTTTCTAGCCAACTTTTCAACTGAAGAAGAGTTTTTGAATGCCATGACTCCTCTCCTACGACAAAGCTTCTGGTGCTGATTTTATTCTAGCTGAGATTTATGGTGGTGATGGGGGTGAAGTGTTGGAAGATTCCTCAAACAAAAGCTCACAAAATATTCTAGGTTATATGGCAAGAGGATGTTATCCCCCAGGAGTTCAAGGCCTCCATCATCCATATTTATATAGGTAAAGGAAATGGATTGTCCTGTGACAATCACAAGGGGGTCTCTCTTGTAATTGCTGGCAAAATTCTTGCTGGAATTCTCTTCATGGGTTAATCCTTCACCTGGAAGATGGTTCTTAACCTAAGTGTGGCTTCAGAAAGGATCAAGGAATGGTTGAAAAGGTGTTTGCTACCCGACAACTCCAGGAGACATGCCAGGAGCAAAGCAGAGGTGTATATACATTTGTTGATCTCACCAAGGCCTTTCATATCGTGAATCATGAGGGCTTATGGAAAATTATGTCAAAATTTGGTTGCTTGGAGTTCATCAATATTGTACATCAATTTCATGATAGCATGCTTACCCAGAAGCTGGATAACGGATGATGGTTTCATGCTTTCCTAGTCACAAGTAGAGTGAAGTAAGATTCTGTGCTTGCTCTCATGTTGTTTAGCATGATATTTTTAGCAATATTATCAGATGCCTTCAATAAGGATGAAAACACCCACTGGTGGTAAGTTATTTAACTTGAAAAGGCAGTATATGATTTTTTTTTTACAGATGATTGTGCACTCAGTGTAGCCTCTGAAGCTGAAATGCAACAAAGTATGCTTCTATGCCTTCTTCTATGCCACTTCTATGGCTCTTATGCTAATTTTGGCCTGACAATTAACACCAAGAAAACAGATTCTCCACTAGCCAGCATCTCACCACCCATATGTGAAACCGTGGGTTTAAGGATTTTTCTGCTATTCCAGATGCTAGCTTTCAGATAAACCAATCAATATGAAGTTAGGTAGTCTCATCTGATAGAATTTATATATACAGAAGAACTAAAGAGCATAAATTTCAAGGTCCTCCTTTATCTGAATATGGATACCTGGATAAACAGCTATTTTAGAATTATCCATTAGGGAAGAATCAGAAGCCATTTAAACTTTTACTTCCTCAAATTAACAAACTGCCATCTCTAGTGTATGATGTTCATTAAAGGATTAACACATCTCCCCCCCTCCCCCCACATCTCCCTAGTTGTCACCTCTTGGGTTCAACAGCTTTTTTTCCTTTGTTCTCAGGTGCCTAAAAATTATAACAACAAAATTAGCTGGTGTTAATATAACTCTTTAAGTTTCACAAAGCATAATGCCTATGTTATCCCCTTTGAAGTCTACATACAAATCAATTCAATTCAACAAGCATTTAGCAAGTTCCTACTATGTGTCAGACGTTGTTCTGGATTCTGGGAATACAAAAGCAAAAACTGAGAGGTCTGAGCCTTTAAGGAATTTATATTCACAACAATCCTGAGGTAAGACTGCTGAGAGCCACTGCCTTTTCCAAGTTCTCTCTTTGCCTTCCTACCTCCATTTTATGTTGCTTCTACATTTGTTTTTGTTTTATGTTGTTTTTTTTCCTTCTAGATTTTTCCTATCCATCATAAGAATAAATGTATTACAAGCTCATTCCATGTCAATCTCTTGTGTGGAAATTTCGAGAGAACCCTACAGGATGTGCTGGGGAAGTCATAAAGCCATGCTTTCGTTTCCATGGAAATATTACTCTGTTTTGTAAACATTATTAAGAAAATTTTTGCTGAGTCCAGCAAAGCCTGAGTTAGAGGTTGTTAGAAACCGTTTCTCAGAAAAGAAGCTCTCACTTAGGTTTCAAAAAAGCTTTACTGCAATGTGGGGAAATATTTATAGAACTACTGCTGTGTTTTTTCCACCTTTGTTAAGGGAGTACTCAGATACCCTTTAAGTGGGGAAGAGGGACTGCCAAATTTGTTTTTGACACAGATTGCCACTTTCTTGCTGTTCAATCTAATCAAACTGACTCTCCAAAACCTTCCATTTGTTACTGCTGTGTCTTCTTAGAAAATATACCCTGGATGTGTATCAAGACCAGAAACACTTAGGCTAAGAACCAAAAGACCTACTTCACAGTTTAATCCGTATTTATCTGGAGTTCACTTCTTGGCCTCTATGATCAGTGATGTATGTCTCATACTATGTACTACTTCTCCAGTGGTTCTCAGTAGCTGGTGTTTCTGTATACTTTGGTGGATTAGGAGTTATTCAGAGTTCATGGTCCTAATCTAAACTTGGTCCAAGAAAAAGATTAAAAGCATTTCGGTGATGTAGTTTTTCTGGATCTCTTTGTAGAAGGTTCAGTCACTCTTTTAGGAAATAAGAGAGAAGTTTATGTGCTGCCTTTAGAAAAGCTCTAAATTCCATTTTCTTCTGCATGAAATAAGCAGGAGCTATTCCAAACTCTGGAATATAAATTACCCGAGAACATTTCAATCAAAACTAATCAAGAGGAATTTGTTGAATGCTTTCTATGTGTCAGGCACTAGCTAATGTCTCTTCTAACTGAGAGTCTGCGATATTATGGTCATGCAAAATATAAATGATCACAGGGAGCTGAGAATTATATGATTCTAGAAGAAGCCATGCTGTGTTGGCTCTAGGCAGATGATTCATTATCAGCATGACTGGCCCTGAAAGTTTTTTCCTAATGTGTGAATGGATTGTACCAAGTCATACTGACTTTTTTATCTGGACTTCCTTTTGTTCAGGGGCACCCTTTTACCAGATAACTATTCTCAATTAGAGATGTAGGTTGTGACAGTGCAGTAGATGTAAAGCTAACCTACTATGTTTATGTTGAGTTATCCATTTTGAACAGGTATCAAATCAAGTGGCAAAGAATATTTTATTGCTCATTTGCCAGGTGCCAATTCCAAAGAGGCAATATAGCACAGTGAATAAATTGGTAGAACTTGAATCAGATTTAAATCCTACTTTGCACATTTACTAGCTGTGTGACACTGGACAAATCTTTCTTGTTCTGAGTCCTTTGGTAGTAAAGTGAAGAAATTGGACTAGATGAGGTTCCCTCTAGCTCTAAAAGGATGAGCTTTTGATCTCTGGGGATTTAAAGTCTTTCATAACTGGCTCTCACCTACCTCTCCTTATAATGGATTGCTCTCCTCCATATATTCAGTGATCCTACCAAACTGGTCTTCTTGCTTTTTCTCATACAGAACCCTCCATCTTTTTGTCTCTACACTTTTGTAAAGACCATCCTCCAGGTCTGGAGCATACCCCCTCCTCATTCCCATCTCTTAGGATTAGTTCCATGAAGCCTTTTACGATGTCTTTAATTGATAGTTCCTTTTCTTACAAAACATTATTATTTCATTCTACATGAACATACATTCCACATAAACATTCTGTAATCTTACTTCAATTAAAATCTTTTATTGATCTTGGTTTTTTAACACAGTATTTCCAGCAGTTTCCATTCTAGAAAGCATGCAGCACTTGTTTAATTTGAGAAAAAGAAAAGGATTAAAAATCAACCAAACTCATCAAGGCATTGAAAAAGTCTGAAAATATGTGCAATATACTGTGCTCAGGTACCACAAAGGAGTAAATCAGGGATATTTTGTCATGTTTCTTCTTTGGAGCTGCTTAGTTTTTGTAATTTTGCAACATCTTTTCATTCTTCTGTAGGTCTTCTTTCTATCTACAGTATTGTATTCACTCTGTGTTTGTGTTTGTTTATGCGTGTGGGCATGTGTGCGTGTGTGTGTGTGTGTGTGTGTGTATGTGTCTTTTTGGCTTTTTGCTCACTTCACTCTGAGTCAGATTGCATAAATATTTCCATACTTTTCTGTATTCATCACATCTGTTGATTCTAACAGCTCACTAATATTCCATTACATTTGTGTATCACAATTTCTTTATTCCAGTCAATGAGGATTTACTTTGTTTTCAATCCCTTTGCTACTACAAAAAGTGAAGCCATAAATATTTCCATATATATAGGGACCTTCTTTTTATCAATGACTCCCTGGGGGAATATGTCTAGTGAAATGTCTGAGTCAAAGGGTATAGACATTTTAGTCACTTTGTGGTGTTTTCTGAAATGATTATCCTAATTCATGGTTCCACTGACAGCATACTGTCTTCCACAAAACCCTCAACGTAGATTATTGACATCTTTTAATACCTTTGTCAATTTCCAGGATGCAAGGTGAAACCTTAGGATTGCTTTGATTTATATTTCTCTTATTGTTAATAATCTGGAGCATTCTTTCATGGGGTTATTAATAATTTGTAGTTCTTTTTTTTTGCACTGTTAATATCTCCACATATATGAAGTAAACAATTTGACCTTACTGAGTCCTTTATAATTGGTCTTTAGTGTCTACCATATACTTCTCAACTAGATGTTTTTTGTTGACTTTTATGTTCCGGTGATTTTCTTGTCACAGAAGGTCTTTGAGGTCATTAAAGATCCATTTTTGTTCATTCAGAATTATACTTAACTTTGCTGGATAAATTAGCCTTGGTCATAATCCCAGCTCTTTTGCTCTACATAATTTAGTATTCCAAGACCTACAGTCCTTCAGTGTTGCAGTGGCTAGGTCTTTGATAGTGGTTTTATAGCTCCATGATATTGAAATTGCTTTGTTTTTATTGCTTCCAAAATTTTCTCTTTCCCTGGGAGCTTTGAAAGCTGGCTTTGATATTTCTATAAGTTTTGTCTTGAGATCTCTTTCAAGTGCTGAACCACAGACTCTTTCTTTTTCTACTTTGTCTTCTTGTTCCAGAACAATTTTCCTTGATAATCCCTATGACATTGCATCAAGATTCTTTTTAGTATCATACTTTTCAGGTAATCTTGGCTATGTTTACATTATTTCTTCTTGATCTGTGCTCCATATCAGTTGATTTCCTGAGGAGGTTTTAATTTTTCTTCTATTTCTATCATTCTTTTGACTGTATTTTTTTACACTGTTTATTAATTTTTAGTTTTCAACATTCACTTCCACAGTTTTCTCCCCATCTATCTGCTCTTCCTACCCCAAGACATCATTCTTCCAATTACCCTTACTTCCAATCTGCCCTCCCTTCTATCACACCCCTCCCTTCTCTTATCCCATTCCTTCTATTTTTTGTAGGGCAAGATAAATTTCCATACCCCATTGCCTGTATGTCTTATTTCTCAGTTGCATGTAAAAATACTTTTTAACATTTGTTTTCAGAACTTTGAGTTCCAACTTCTCTCCCTTCCTCCCTCCCCACCCATTCCCACTGAGAAGGAAAGCAATTTCACAAAGGCTATACATGTGTCGTCATGCAAAACCCTTTAGATCTTGTATTATCCTGATTGGGTTTCCACAACACTCAAATTATTTCTTTCTGACAGCTTACAATATTTTCTCCTTGTTCTGGGAGCTCTGAATATTGGTTACAATATTCCTAGGAGTTTTCCTTTTGGGATCTCTTTCAGGAGGTGATTGGGGGATTATTTCAGTATCTATTTTACTCTCTGGTTCTAGAATATCAGGGTAGTTTTCCTTGACAATTTCTTGAAAGATGATGTCCAGGCTTTTTTTTGATCATGACTTTCAGGTAGTCCCATAATTTTTAAATTGTCTTTCCTGGATCCATTTTCCAGATTAGTTGTTTTTTAATAAGATATTTTACATTGTCTTCTATTTTTTTCATTCCTTTGGTTTTGTTTTATAATTTCTTGATTTTTCACAAAATCATTAGTTTCCATCTGTTCCATTCTAATCTTTAAGGAATTATTTTCTACAATGAGCTTTTGGACCTCCTTTTTCATCTGGCCAGTTCTTTTTTTTAAGGTATTCTTCACCTCGTTGGCTTTTTGGATCTCATTTGCCATTACGGTTAGTCTATTTTTTAAAGTGATATTTTTTTCAGCATTTTTGTGTCTCCTTTAGTAAGCAACTGACTCGTTTTTGTGATTTTCTTGCATCACTCATTTCTCTTCCCAATTTTCCCCTACATCTCTTACTTGATTTTCAGCATCCTTTTTCAGCTCTTCCATGGATTGAGACCAATTTATATTTTTCTTGGAGGCTTTGGGTGTAGAAACTTTGACTTTGTTGTCTTCTTCTATTTGTATATTTTGGTCTTCCTTGTCACCAAAGTAAGATTCTATAGTCTGATTCTTTTTTCCAGTTTTTGCTCATTTCCCCAGCAATTTATTTGACTTTTGAACTCTTTGTCAAGGTAGTTCTCTGCTTCCATTGGGGTTTGGGAGTGTACTGTTGGCTGTTGATCCCAGTACAATCTGTGGGCCTAGAACTCCAGAAGCAGGCCCTGCTACTGCCCCTGCTGCAGGCTCCTCCATCCCCTTCTCCACCCTGGGGCTGGACCATTCTACTCTCTCACACAGGTCCAACAAGTTTTTTCCACTGAATTTCCAAATTGTCCTCAGTGTCCTGGGGTTGCAAAATCTGGAAGCTACCACAGGTGCCAAAGATTCAGTCCTCCTGCTCAAGTCCCATCTGTGTCAGCAAGACCCACACTGGACTGAAATCTGTTCCCAGCCTGGTACAATAGATGCTTTCTCTCGACCTTCCAGCCTTTCTTGGGCTGAAGATTTGCTTCACTCCATTATTCTGTGAGTTCTACAGCACCAGAATTTATTTAGAGTCATTTTTTACAGGTACTTGCCTGGGTTTAGGGGGAGAACTCCAGCAAGTCTCTGCTTCTACTCTGCCATCTTGGCTCCATCCCTCAGTTTGTAGTTGTTTGAATCACTGTTTGTTCAGGCCCTTTGACTCCTCATTGACTGGCTGATGGCTTTTGGTTAAATAGACAGAGATAGATAGATAGATAGTGATGGATAGATTGATAGATAGATAGATTTTGGAGTTCCAAATTTTTCCCCCTCTGCCCTCCATTCTTTCTAAAAATGGTAGGGTTTGATATAGTTTATACATGTGCTATCATGTAAATTATTTCCATATTAGTTACAGTTGTGAAAGAAGAAATAAATTAAAAGAAAAAACCTGAGAAAGAATACAGTGGAAAAAAATATGCTTCAGTCTGCATTCAGAGTACATCAGTTCTTTATCTGGATTGTAGACAGCATTTTCCTTCCTGAGGTCTTTGTATTTCTCTTGGATCATTGTGTTGCTGAGAAAAGCTGAATCATTTATAGTTGATCACCACATGATGTTGCTGGTACTGTATACAATGTTTTCCTGATTCTGTTCATTTCACTTTGCATTAGTTTGTACTTGTCTTTCCAGGTTTTACTAAAATATGCCTGTTTATCATTTCTTGTTGTAGTGTTCCATTACATTGATATAGCACAACTTGTTCAGACATTCCGCAATTGATGGATATTCTCTCAATTTCCAATATTTTTCCCCATGAAAAGGGCTGCTATAAATATTTTTTGCACATGTTGGTCATTTTCCCATCTCTTTGTGATACAAACCTAGTAGTAGTATGGCTGGATCAAAGGGTATGCACAATTTTATAGCCCTTGGGCAGAGTTCCAAATTGTTTTCCAGAATGATTGGATCAGTTCAAAACTCCATCAACAATTCATCAGTGTCCCACATCCTCTCCAACATTTATCATTTTCCTTTTTTGTTATTAGCCAATCTGATAGGTGTAAAATGGTATTTCAGAGTTCTTTTAATTTGCATTTCTCTAGTCAAAAGTGATTTAGAGCACTTCTTCTTATGCCTATGGATAGTTTTGATTTCTTTATCTAAAACCTTCCTGTTCATATCTTTTGACCATTTATCAATTAGAGAATGGCTTATAGTCTTATAAATTAGACTGAATTCTCCATATATTTGAGAAATGAGGCTTTTACTAGAGACACTTGCTATAAAGATTATTTCACAGTTCTTTGCCCCCCTTCTAATCTTGGTTGCATTGACTTTGTCTTTACAAGTTTTTTTTTATTTAATGTAATCAAAATCATCTATTTTACATTCTGTAATACTCTCTATCTCTTTCTAGGTCATACGTTTTTCCTCTCCCCATAGAAATGACAAGTAGACTATTTCTTGATCTTCCAATTTGCTTAAGGTGTCATCCTCAGTATCTAAATCATGCACCCATTTTGATCATATCCTGGTATACATTGTGAGATGTTGGTCTATACCTAGTTTTTGTCCTATTGTTTTCCAGTTTTCTGAACAGTTTTTGTCAAATAGTAACTTCTTATCCCAAAAACTGGGGTTTTTGAGTTTATCAAACACAAGGTTACCGTGGTCATTGACTACTGTATCTTGCGTACGTAATAGGTTATGCTTCAGCTGAAGTTAAAAAAAAAGCAGAAGTAGCAATCATGATCTCAGACAAAACAAAAGCAAAATTAGACCTAGTTTAGAAAGATAATCAGGGAAACTACATCTTACTAAAAGCTACCACAGACAGAGAAACAATATCAATACTAAATACATATATAACAAGTGGTACAGCATCCAAATTCTTAAAGGAGAAGTTAAGTACTCAACTTATAGGAAGTATTCTTATAGGAAGAAATAGATAGCAAAACTATATAGTGGGATAACTATCAACTATCCCCTTTCAGAACTTGATAAATCCAAACAAAGAATAAATAAGAAAGAAACTAAGGAGGTAAATAGAATATTGGAAAAGTTAAATAGAACAAACCTTTGGAGAAAACTAAATGGGAACAGAAAGAAATATACCTTTTTCTCAGAAGTATATGGCACCTACACAAAAATGGAACATAAAATAGGGCATAAAAAACCTCAAAACCAAATGTAAAAAGGCAAAAATATTAAATGCATTCTTTTTGGATCATAATGCAATTGGAATTATGTTCAACAAAGGGCAATGGAAATATAGATTAAAATTAATTGGAAACTAAATAATCTAATTCTAAAGAATGTGTGTTAAAGAATAAATCATAGAATCAATCAATATTTTCATTAGAGAGAATGACAGCAATGAGACAACATACCAAACTTTATGGAATGCAGCCAAAGCAGTATTTAGGGGAAAATTTATTTCTCTAAATTCTTACCTCAACAAAATAAGAAAGGATAGATCAAGCAATTGGGTGTAGGACTAAAAAAGCTAGAAAAAGAACACATTAATAATTCCCATAATTGGAATTCCTGAAAACCAAAGGTGAGATTAATACAACTGAAAGTAAAACAAACAAACTCAAAAAAGATTCAACTTGTTTTATGAAAAAGTCAATAAGATAGATGTCATTGGCTAATTTGACTTTTAAAAAGAAAAAAAAACACATATCCAGTATCAAAAATGAAAAAGAGTGAAACCACGCCAATGAAGAATTACATCAATCCTTAGAAAACATTTTGCCCAATTGTGTGCCCACAAATCTGAGAATCTTAGTGAATCTAATGAATATTTATCAAAAATATAAATAGCCTAGATTACCTAAATCAGGAAATAGAATGTCTAAATAACCCAACCTTAAAAAAAATTCAATAAGCCATCAATGAACTCGCTAGAAAACAAATCCACAGGGCCAGATGAGTTCATGAATGAATTCTACCAAACATTTACACAGTTAAATCCAATACTATATTAACTATTTGGAAATATAGGTGAATGAGGAGTCCTACCAAACTCTTTTTATGACACAAATATGGAACTGGTACCTAAACCAGGAAGGGCTAAAGCAGAGAAGGAAAATTATAGCCAATCTCCTTAATGAATATCAATGCAAAAAAAGTTGAACAAAATACTGTCAGAGTGATTGCAGCAATATATCACAAGCATTATACACTATGACCAGGTGAGATTTTTATCAGGAATTCAGGATTTGTTCAATATTAGGAAAACTATTAACATAATTGATCATATCAATAACAAAATCAACAGAAATCATATGGTTATCTCAATAGATGCTAAAAGAAACAGAAAGCTTTTGACAAAATACAGCACCCATTCCTGTTAACAACACAGGAGAGCTCAAGAATAAAGGGAGTGTTCCTTACATTATCTCAAACCATCAGTAAACATTTTCTATAATGGGGAGAACCTTCCAAATAAGATCAGAGATGAAGCAAGAACAGCCATTATCACCTCTGTTATTCAATATCAAACTAGAAATGTTAGCTATAGCAATAAGAAAAGAAATTGAAGGAAGTAGAATAGGCAGTGATGAAACAAAGCTATCACTATATGCAGATGATATAATGAAACAACCTGAAAGCAACAACTAAAATATTACTTGAAATAATTAACAACTTTTGCAAAATTGTAGTATATGATATAAACCCTCATAAGTCATCAGCATTTCTTTATATGACAAACAAAGCCCAGAAGCAAGAGATAGAAAAAGAAATTCCACTTAAAATAATTGTAAACACTATATAATATTAAGGAGTCTACATGCCAAGACAAATACAGGAATCATATGAACACAACTAAAAAGCAGATCTAAACAACTGGGAAAATAGCAAATGTACATGTATAAGGAAAACCAATAAAATAATAACAAGTTTGCTTAAACTAATTACCTTATTCAGTATCATGATGATCAAACTACCAAAAAAAAATTATAGTTAGGAAAAAAAACAAAATTCACCAGGAAGTACAAAAGGTGAAGAAAATGAAGGAAACTCTTAAAAAAAAAATACAAAGACTGCTGACCTTGCAATATCAGATATCAAAGTATATTTTAAAGCAGTAATAATCAAAGCTACTGGTTACTGGTCAAGAAATAGAATGATGGATCAACGGAATACATTAAGTGCATTTTGTGTGTTTTGATAGACTGACTCCCAAATATTTTATGTATTTTATTGTTATTTGGAATGAGAATTCCCTTTCTATAATTATGTATTGGATTTTGTTATTAATATATGGAAATGTTGCTAATTTTTGTAAGTTTCTTTTATGATCAGGAAACTTGCTAAAGCTATTAATTCTATCTATCCATTTTTATCTTTGCTAATTCCCTAGGAATTTCTTTTTTATTTATTGATTTGTTTTTAGATTTTGACATTCATTTCCACAAAATTGAGTTCCAATTTTTCTCCTCATCTCTCTCCTCCCCCTACCTCATAACACCTTGCATTCTGATTACTCCTTCCCTCAATGTATCCTTCTTTCTGTCACACCCCACCCTTCCCTTATCCCCATTTTCTCTCTTTTCTTCTGGGGAAAGATAAGTTTCTATACCCCATTACCTGTATTTCTTATTTCCCAGTTATATGCAATAATAATTTTCTCAACATTCCTTTCCAACACTTTGGCTTTCAACTTCTCTCTCTCCCTCCTTCCCTACCCATCCCCACTGAGAAGGCAAGCAATTCAATACAGGCTATATATGTGTCATTTTGCAAAAGTCTTCCATAAGAGTCATGTTGTGTAAGACTAACTATATTGCCCTCCATCATACCCTGTCCCTCCCTTTTCTTTTCTGTTCTCTCATTTGACCTTGTCCCTTCCCAAAAGTGTTTACTTTGAGTTACTCCTTTCTTCCACTTACCCTCCTTTCCATTATCCCCCTCACCTCATTCTCCTCTACTTTCCTGTAATGTAAGCTAGATTTTCATACCAAATTTAGTATGTTATTCCCTCCTTGAGCCATATGTGAAGAAAGTAAGCTTCACCTTTTCCCTCTCACCTCTTCCCATTTCTTCTCCGTTGAACAAGATATTTCTTATCTCTTTTATGAGTGATAGCCTGCCCCATTCCTTTCTCCCTTTCTCCTCCCAATATTTTGCTCTCTCACCCCTTAATTTAATTTAATTTTTTTATGGATATCATCTCTTCTGATTCAATTCAACCTAGATAATGTCTAGGCTCTTTTTTTGCTCATGGCTTTCAGGTAGTCCCATAATTTTAAACTGTCTTTCTTGGATCTATTTTCCAGGTCAGTTGTTTTCCAATGAGATGTTTCACATTATCTTCTATTTTTTCAATCTTTTGATTTTTAAGTACTTGGTTTATCTCATTGTCATTAGCTTCCCTGAACTCTAGTCTCTCTTTTAAAGAATTATTTTGTTCAGTGAGCTTTTGAACCTTCTTTTCCATTTGGTTAATTCTGCTTTTTAAAGCCTCCTTCTCCTCATTGGCTTTTTGGATGTCTTTTTCAAATTGAGTTAGCCTATTTTTAAAGGTGCTATTTTCCTCAGCATTTTTTTGGTTCTCCTTTAGCAAGCTGCTGATTCACTTTTCAAGCTCTTCTATGGCTTGAACCCATTTCATATTCATTTTAGAGGTATTGGAGGCGGAAGTCTTGACTTCCTCTGACAGTATGCCTTGTTCTTCCTCATCTGAAAAGATGGAAGGAGACACCTGTAGACCAAGAAAATAACCTTCTATGATCTTACATTTTTTCCCTTTTTTGGGCATTTTCCCAGCCAGTTACTTGACTTCTGAATCCTTTGTCAAGAGGAGGATTCTAGTGCTCCTCCTCTCCCCAGTACCATGTTCAAGGCCGAGATTCAGATAAACTGCTCAACTTCCCCAGGAGCTTTAGGTGGGGGGTGAGGCCACCACTGAGGGCTGAAGTTTAGATCAACTGCTTAATTCCCCCACAGGCTTTAAGCTGAGCTGCCTGAACAGTGGACCTGGGCTGCTTCTGTGGCCACAGTAGCTGCTGGCTGCTGCTGCTGCTGCCACTACTACTGCCTTTGCCACTGCCTGGGGACAGTGCTGGGGGGACCCCACTCCCCTCTCATCCAGCTGGGAAAGTCCTCCCACACTGACCTTTGGAGCTTTCTTTGTCACTTGTGGGTTGAGGGATCTGCGACCCTCTCTGCTGGGAATTCTGCCCCAGAGGTCTGTTCAGGTAATGTTCCCCCCAGTGCCATGTGACCAGGGCTGGACTCTGCTCCACACAGTGTCCCGTGAGACAGACCTTTCCTGTCAGGCTTCCAGGTTACCTTTGGCTAGAGACCTCTTTCACTCTTGTTCTGTGACTTCTTCTGTTCTAGAATTTGTTGAGAGTCTTTTTTTACAGGTATTTTGGGGGTTGTGGGAGAGTACTAGAGTATATGTGTCTTTCTACTCTGCCATCTTGGCTCCACCATTTCCTAGGAATTTCTAAGCAAACCAACATGTCATCCGCAAAAGCAGATAATATGACCCATTCTCCATTGATATGTCATCACTATTACTGACAATTGTAGAATTATATAAGATAATTTGGGGGAGATTGAGAATATTTTATTTATTCCTGTATTTATTGAGAAAGTGTCTGGTGTATCCAAATTGCATAAATTACTGTGTTTTGGTTTTACATAGAAACTTTTTGTGATACTAAAGAAAAGAACCCATTATGCTGATACTTTGTAGGTTTTTAGTGTGTGATTTTTTTTAAGCATAAATGAATATTGTACTTTGTCAAAGACTTTTTTTTCCTCTATCTATTGAAATAATAGTATGTGTGGGGATATTTTTAAAAATATGATTGTGTTGACATTTTTGCTAACATTAAATCATTCCTGCAATCCCTGACATAAATTCAACTTGGTCATAATGATTTCTTCTGTTGTATTATTTAGTCTCTGATAAATTTTGTTTAAAATTTTGGAATTGATATTCATTAATGATGTGGTGTATAGTTCTTATCCTTCTCTAGTTTAGGTACCAGGACTACATTTGCCTAATTAAAGGAGTCTGTTAAAAATCCTTTCTAAGGGGGCAGAGCCAAGATGGCGGAGTAGAAAGACTCA
>CM053769.1:420614262-420639008 GCA_028658325.1 Potorous gilbertii
AAAAAAAAAAACGGTTTGTGTAGTATTGGCACTATTTGTTCATTAAAAGCATCCTAGAACAATTCTCCTCTGAATTAATTAGTAGTAGTTTCTCCCCTCCTATCCCCCTGCCCCAGTCTTTAGTAGCCCCTTCACAGCTATTCCTTGTTCCAATATTGAATTATTCAAAATTTCTGCTCCTTCTGTTATTTTGGGTGCATTATGATTTTTATGCTATTTCCCTATTTCTCTTGGATATCAATTTTGTAAGCATATAATTTTGCATAGTAGGTCTTTATATTTTCTTTTTTTCTTTTATTAATTTTATTTATTTTTACAGAGGGCAAAATAAATATTCTACAGTTGTTCAGTGTTCTACAATCACTACCATATAACTTAGATTATTTTTCCCCTACCTCCCTGCTCCCTCCCTGAGATAGCATACAATTTTATATAGGTTCTATACATACATTCCTATTAAATACATTTTCACTATAGTCATGTTGTGTAGAAGAATTAAAATGAATGGGAGAAATCATATAACAAAGCAAAACATAAAACAAAAGAAAATGATCTGCTACATTCTGAGATTGAATTTCAAAGTTCTTTCTCTGGATATGGAAGGCATTTTGACTTAAAACACCATGGGGGATTGTTTTAGTCCTTGCATTTCAATGAAGTTCCACGTCTACCATAAAAAACTCTCTCACACTGTGGTCATTGCTGTGCACAGAGTTTTCCTGGTTCTGCTCCTTTCGCTCAGCATCAGATCATATAAGTCTTTCCAAACCTCTCTGAAGTCTTCCTGTTCATCATTTCTCATAGTGCAATAGTATTCCATTACATTTATGTGCCATAATTTATTCAGCCATTCCCCAATTGATAGGTAATAATTTTCTTTTAATTTTATGTTGTTGTGTTGTGATTCTACCTTGTTCATTTGCTATCTTGTAAATTTGATTTTATGTTTTATTTCTTTTAATTAGGTTGGCTACAGGTTTATCCATTTTGTTAATTGTTTCAGAGAAACATCTTTTAATTTTGTGTGTAATTTCTATAGTCTTTTTAGTCTCTAATTTATGTTTCTCCTTTAATTTTTAGAGGATCTCCCCTTAAGAGAGATGTTCCCTTTTGGGCTTATTTTAGATACATTTGTTTGCTTGTTTTCTAAATAATTTATTCAGTTCATTAATCTCCTTTTCAGTTTTGTTAATATTTTTGGGACATGATTTTTCCTGAGGACTGTTTTAGACACATCTCAAAAATTTTCTGTTTGAATTCTCCAAAACTGAGACATTAAAATTTTCTGTCAATATTGCATTTCTGTCTGTCCTTTTCCGATTCAGTTAATTTTTCCTTTGTGAATTTAAATATTGTCATTTACAGTATATGTTTAAGATTAATATTGGTTCTTTGTGTATGGTTCATTTGATTACAATATAGCTTTCTTGTTTGTCTCTTTTAAAATTATGAGGTTTTTGTTTGTTTTGTCCAATAACATGATTGCAACTCCTACTGTTTGGTATTCGTCTGATGAAAGTATTATTTCTTGTCATATATTTTTATTCTATGTATCTTTTTGCTTTGTAGGTATGTTTCTTATAAGCAACATTTTGAAGGATTTTGTTTTCTTTTTTTAATGCTTACTTATTCATTTTAATTTTCAACATTCATTTCTACAAAATTTTGAGTTCCAAATTTTCTCCCCATCTCTCCCACCCTCCTACCCCATTACACTTTGCATTCTGATTAGCTCTTCCCTCAATATGCCCTCCCTTCTATCATCCCCCTCACCTCACTTATCCTCTTCTCTCCTACATTCCTGTGGTGTAAGATATATTTTCATATGAAATTGAGTCAGCATGTTATTCCCTCCTTAAGCCAAATGTGAAGAGAGTAAGCTTCACTTTTTCCCTCTCACCTCTTCCCCTTTCTCCTCCATTGAAAAAGCTTTTTCTTGCCTCTTTTATGAGAGATAATTTGCCCTATTCTATTTCTCCCTTTCTCCTCCCAATATATTCTTGTCTCACCCCTTAATTTTATTTTTTTAGTTATCATCCTTTCTTATTCAACTCACCCTGTGTTCTCTGTCTCTATATATGTATGTGTGTGTGTGTAATCTGTCCAACTACCCAAATACTGAGAAAAGTCTCAAGAATTACTAATGAGTATTATGATTCCATGTAGGAATGTAAACAGTTCAACTTTAGAAATTCCTTTATGATTTCTCTTTCCTGTTCACCTCTTCATGCTTCTCTTGATTCTTATATTTGAAAGTCAAATTTTCTATTCAGTTCTGGAGTTTTCATCATGAATGCTTGATTGTCCTCTATGTCACTGAATGACCATTTATTCCTTTAAGTTATTATCCTCAGTTTAGCTGGTTAGGTGATTCTTGGTTTTAATCCTAGTTCCTTTGACTTCTGGAATATCACATTCCAAGCCCTTTGACCTTTTCATATAGAAGACGCTAGAATTTGTGTTATCCTGATAGTATTTCCATTATATTCAAATTATTTCTTTCTGGCTGCTTGCAATACTTTCTCCTTGACTTGGGAACTCTGGAATTTGGCTACAATATTCCTAGGAGTTTCTCTTTTTGGATCTCTTTCAGGAGGTGATCAATGGATTCTTTCAATATTTATTTTGCCCTCTGGTTGTAGAATATCAAGGCAGTTGTCCTTAATAATTTCATGAATGATGATGTCTAGGCTCTGTTTTTGATCATGGCTTTCAGGTAGTCCCATCATTTTTAAATTGTCTCTCCTGGATCTATTTTCTAGATCAGTTGTTTTTCCAATGAGATATTTCATATTATCTTCTATTTTTACATTCTTTGGTTTTGTTTTGTAACTTCTTGGTTTTCCATGAAGTCGTTAGCTTCCATTTGCTCCATACCAATTTTTAAAGAACTATTTTCTTCATTGAGCTTTTGAACCTCCTTTTTGAATTGGCAAATTCTACCTTTTAAAGCATACTTCTCCTCACTGGCTTTTTTGACCTCTTTTGCCAATTGAGTTAGCCTGTTTTTAAAGGTGTTATTTTCTTCAGCATTTTTGAGGCTCCTTTGGCAAGCTGTTGACTTGCTTTTCATGATCTTCTTGCATTGCTCTCATTTCTCTTCCCAATTTTTCCTCCACCTCTCTCACTTGATTCTCAAAATCCTTTTTGAACTCTTCAATGTCCTGAGACCATCATTGCATATTTACTTTGAAGACCTCTAATGGTAAGCATTGTTCTTTCTCATCCAAAAGGATGAAAGAAAATACCTATTTGCCAAGAAAGTAATCTTCTATAGTCTTATTCTTTTCTCTTTTTAGGGCATTTTCCCTGCCAATTACTTGACTTTTGAGTCCTTTGTCAAGAGGAGGGTATACTTGGAGACCTGTAAGTTCTCAGTTCCTCCAAGGTGGCACAATCATGGAAGAGGAATTTACTCCTCTCCTGGCCTGCACACTGGTCTAGGAGCAACCTAAAACTTTTTGGCCCAGAATCTTTGAGTAGAATTCCCTCACCACAGGGATGGGATTCAGATCAGTGACTTAATTCCCCCAGTGATTCCAGGTGGAGGGATCCAAAAGTGGATGCTGACACAGAAGTGGTCACTGTCAGCAGTCCAGACCAAGCTCCACTCTCCTGGGTGAAGGAGCCCTCCCCGCTGACCTTTGAAGTTGTCTGTAGCATTTGTGGGTTGAGGGATCTGAGAACTGCTGCTTCTGATGCCTCGCTTAAGCCTGTTCCAAGTCCTGTCCCTGCCATACTGCACGACCCATGCTGGGTTGAGCTCTGCTCCGCGCCCTGTTTAATAGACCTTTCCTGTTGGCCTTCCTGACTGTCCTGGCCTAGAAATCTCCCATACTATGTAGTTTTGTGGCTTCCACTGCTCTAGAATTTGTCCAGAGTCATTTTTTACAGGTATTTTATGGGCTACGTGGGGGAGCTTCTACAGGTCCCTCTTTCTATTCCATTATCTTGGCTCTGCCCCAGGGTTCTGTTTTCTTATATAATAACTCACTTTCATTTTTTACATTATTCTACCATTCACATTTAATGTTATGTATTACAGTTTTCTTTTTTAATTTTCTTCTCTTTTTCTCTATTTTTTTCTGAATTAGGATTTTTAAAAATTCGTCTTCTGTAAAGATAGTACTTTGCTTCTTTAAATATTTTTGCTTAACTTATTTTAAGAGAAGCTTATTTCCATTGGTTCTCTTTTCTTTATCCATGTGTTTCATCTTCACTGCTTTCCATTTATCACTTCTTTCCCTAATTTGGAAGTTTTGCTTTTCTAATTCTTTTTGCCAACTACCTTTTATTTATTTATCTAATTTTTCCCTTTTTCTTGCTGTTAAATAATCAAAATCCCCTCCCTTTTTTCTTCTCTTCAACTTGTTCTGGGATTTTTTTCCCTCACAGTTCCTTCATCTTTTTCTCTAAAGTATTTCTTTCCCTTATTCTCTTCATTATTTCTCCTCAGACTATTTTAGACTTTTATTATTTGATCTATGGACCTGATACTTATTCTTTCATTCCTTTCTGTATTCCTCATGGAATTAAAGCTTCTATGGCACTAACAAGAGTATTCTCTTCTATGTAGTATATTTTTATTTTTTCATAGGTCTTGCCCTTTTTTTTTATTTTGAGCCTCACTCTTGAGACTATTTCCTAAAGGAAAAGGAGAGAATAGAAGTGTTGTCACATGTTAGAAATTTTCCTTTGTTCTTAATTATGCAGCTTATTACCACTCCCTATCCTCCACATGATCATTTTTTTTTCACATTTGCCATAAAATATTTTCCCTACATTCATACCTTCCCATCTTTCTGGATGGCATTTGCCCCCAGAAACTCTAATTCCTTTTCTCCTGAAACAAAATGATATCTATGGAGACAGAATGCTTAATCAGAAGTGATCATCTCTCTAAACACCAAATCCCTTCAGATTATGTTGATTATAAATTTTCCATCTCCCATTAGAGAATATCTCCCATTTCCTTAAATGTTCTTCAGTGGGACTCCTTCCACCACTAATTCAAGATTTCTCACTATCTTAATCTTTCTGTTTCTATCTCACCTCTTTTCTTATAGGCTTTCTTCTTCCTGAGAGACTGCAGAGGTTTATTTCTCTTCTTAGATGAAGCTAGGTGGCAAAGTGGATAGAGTGCTTGACCCAGAGTCAGGATGACCTGGGATACTTGCTGTGTGACCCTGGGAAGTACCTCAATTTCCTCATCTATAGAAAAGGGGATAAAAACAGTACCTAGCTCCCAGGGTTGTTGTGAGGATCCAAAGAGATAACCATTATAAAATACTTAGGACAGTGCATAGCACATATTAAGTGCTGTATAACTGTGACAATATTGTTCTTGTTATTACAGTCAGGCTATTATGAGGTTTAAACCATGGTAGTATGGGCCATTCACTCACCATTAATTGTTTCAGTTCCACTTTCAACCATGTCTCCTTGAGTGCTTTGAAAAAGAAATCTCTTAATATTCCCTTTATTTTTGCTGTGGCGGTTGTTATTGTTATTTTTAGCTCTATGGATGCCTTTCTCTTCCTGCATGTTTTTTCCCCTGTTTTTCTGGGGTCATTTTCTTCATTAATTGTGCTTTTCTTTATTGCTATACTTGTTTACCTCTCTTATGTTTCTGTTATCTGCATTGAAATAATCTCCTTTCATGTCTTTGTAGGATTGCTTCTATTGCCTCTTTTTTTCAATGTCTGTCTATTTTTACTGACGATTAGACTCATGTTGAAAGATATAAGACAATTAGATTACTTCTTAAGCTCTTTGGAACACATTCTGCTCCCTTTTCTGGTTTCTGTTTAGTACATCTTGTGTTGTTTGAATTGTTTTTTCTTTATGTTTGAAAATTTTTCTCCTTCTGGCTTAAAGAAGTTATTCCTGGTTGGAACTGTTAAATTTAATCACTATGTGTCTTTGAGTTTACAGTAAAGAGTTTGTTTTTTCCTAAAGGCAATCTTCAGATTCTTTAAATTGTCACTTTGTTTTCTGTGTTTGAAAATTCTGGGCAGTTTTCCTGTATCATTTCTTGCATTATGATGTTCATATTTTTGATTTGTCAAGTTCTCCAGGAAGATTTATAATCCTTACATTGTCTATATGCATCCTCTCTTCAAGATCAATATATTTTTTCTTTAAAAAAAAGTTTTCTTTTTGATTCTCTACTTCCAATTTGTCCTTTCTTTCTCTGTATTTGCATTCCCAATCATTTACTTTCTCCTTCTCTCTCTCTCTTTTTGGTGAGGTTTGCTACCAGGGATTCAAATTTTATCTCTTCATTTATTTCAGCTATGCAAGCCACAAATTATTTCAGTATTCCTTTTTATGTCTTCAACCATTCAGGAACATGCTACTGTTGCTCCATGATTTTTTGAGAATTCATATGTGCCTCTGCCTCCTCATTTTTCTTTCATATTTATTCAGAGATCTTTAGACTCATTTGGAAAGGAGGCCATATTCCTATCATTTATTTATATTTTCCTTTGAGGCATATTTTCTTGTATTCAAAGTTTTTAACAGAATTTTCTTCTTCCTGGAATCTTTGGCAACTTTTGTCCTTTTATAATTTCTCTGTCACTTACTTTCTGATTCCTTCCTCTTTCAATGTCAATTTCCCCAAGGGCTGAATCTCAAAGTTGTCTCAGCCTCCTCCCTTGCAGAGGAATTCATTCTTCACCAGCCTCCATCTCTTTCTCAAGTGACTTCTAAGACGTTGGAGCAGATCTCAGCAGGATGACAGACCCTTTTTCTTCTAGACCTGATAGAACTCCCATGCATAGTAGCATGGTTCCAACAGTTCCCTTTGTTCTTCGGATCTATGACCAAGCACTAATTCAGCAGAGCTTTCCCATGCCACTACCTCCACTGCACAGTGGGTATGTGTGGGGAGGTGGGGAGGAGAGAAGGCCAGAGTTGACTTCCATTGCTTATAACCTCAGAATTGAAGGTACAGAGAGAGATGGAAGGAACAGGGAGGGGATTCACTGGCAAAGATTGTTCAAGCAAAGGAATTTCTGTGCGGAGCCTAGAGAACAAGTCTATGGGTCAGATTATGCTGTCCCAACAGAGAGTAGGGATTCACTTTTCATTCATCAGGTCATTACCTTGTTAGGGAAGGCAGTTAGGTGGTGCAGTGGATAGAGCACCAGTGCGGGAGTCAGAAGGACCTGAGTTCAAATCTCACCTCAAACACTTGACACTATCTGCGTGACCTTGGGCAAGTCACTTAACCTCAACTGCCTCATCTTGGGTCATCTCCAGTCATCCTGATGAATATCTGGTCACTAGATTCAAATGGCACTGGAGGAGAAGTGAGGCTGGTGACCTGCACAGCCCTCCCTCACTCAAAACAAAGTCAAGTGCAAGTCATATAATCATTTCTGTGATGGCATGGTCTTCTTTGGCAACAAAGGATGAACACAACCTTGTTAGGGATCTTATTGTGTTAGATTGTTCAAACAACTGCAATGACTGCTTCTTTTTCATAATTCTTATTTTACTGAGAGTTGAGTACTTATAAGGATCAGAGTAAATGCTTACAGGGCCCAGAAAAACAAAACAAAACACTGTATTCATTTTGTATAAATCTTTTATCTATTTATGCCTTTTGTTCAGTACTTTTCAGTTCTGTCTGACCCTGTGACCCCTTTTTCAGCTATTCTTGGCAAAGATACTATAGGAATTCACCATTTCCTTCTTCAACTCAGTTTATAGATAAGGAATTAAGGTAGACAAGGTTAAGTGACTTGCCCATGGTCACACATCTCGTTAATGTCTGAGGCCAAATTGGAACTCTAATCTATCCACTCTGCCCCATAACTGTACATATTGTATTTCCCAGTATGATGGTAGTTCCTCTAGGAAAAGGGTCACTTAATGTTTGCATTTTCCCCCCAACATTTAGCCCAATACCTGGCATATAGAAGACATTTAATAAATGCTTGTTGATTGATTGATTAAGCATTAGGTGGGAGATTTGTAATCATGTACTCTCAACCCAAATCTGCCACTCTTTTTACAATATTATACTGTCCTAAAACAGTTTAGTGTGGAGGAAAGAAAATACCTCTGGGCATCAGAAGGTTTGGGTTGTTAATTGACCTTCCCTTACAATATTAACTTGGACAAATTGCCTGGCCTCTGAACTTAAGTTTCTTTATCTTTTAAATGGGAGTAAAATGCGAAGCAGTGAAACCTTATATGAAGCTTAGGGATTAATTTTATTTGGCTACTTCTTACCATATCCAACTTAACCAAAGATACACTGAGTCGTCAGCAAATAAATGAAGACTAGCAGAACTTGATTCTAGCCCTATAGATTTCTAAGCTGCCTCTTTGACGCTGAGGCCTCTCCACACCTTAAATGAGCAAGGTGTCTATAGACCATACTGGATCCCATCCTTGCTTACTGCAGTGTGGTTGGTGCCTCATTAGGCATCCCCCATTTCCTGTCTTCTAGCGATGATCAAATGAGTGTGTAAGTCATCCCAGTAATTTTTTTAATCACATGAAGTAGTTACTCAATGTCACAGTGTCATATTACTTACTCTAAGTATTTAGCTGAACTTGAGGCTAGAAGAATTAAGGTGACATTTCTGTTGAAAAATCTAATTGAGCTAATTTTGAGTCTTTTATGTCCCTTTGTATACTAGATTTCCTATATTGAACAGTGAAACACTGCTTTGTTTTGTCCAGATTAAAAAAAAATACTGAAGTATGTCTCTATGACAATCCATACCATAAAATATGAAAGGAAGAAACAAGAGGGGCAGAGTCCAAATTTATATTAAGCAAAGCAGTCCCTGACTTTATCTGCAAGACACAAGCATTTGTCTTGAGGCCATCCTTCCTCCCTAGAGATTTGTGTTGCAAATTGCTTGTGGCTAGGTTGAAAATGATGACTTAAGATGAAACAGACCAGGAAAAGTGTAAGCCAGCTGTGCAAAGAATTTCCAAAAGCTCTGGCTGCATGCATATTGCAAAACAGATGTTTCCGGAAGTCTTCGGAGATTTTAACTCTCCTTGACCACTTCTCCATTTAGCAAGAATTTCAGATATTGCAAATCTACGAGACTGCTGTGAAGAAGTCAGGGAAAGCCCTTCTCTGAGCAACAAAGGAGCTGAAAGACTCTGAGGCCCCAGTTCATCAGACAGTTACTGCTGGTGGGTTCCTGAGAAGCATTCTCCTTACTAGTGTGCCCATCCCTTGCCATCTGACTCATCTGAAACCAGACAGGAAAGCAGTCACATCTGATAATAAAAAGACAGGCCAGCCAATCTTACCCAGATTCCTTTTAAGTAGCTGCATTACCGTATCCACAAGGCATGTTGTAAGTCTGCTCTGTGTCAGTTTTCCATGAAAATACACTCCAGGCAGGAGAATTACAGCTACACTATAACATCTGCTCCACATTTTCTCTTGATTTATGTGGTCATATGGCCAACCCCACATATAAATACAGATAGACAGTGAGGAGACCCCCATAGATGGAAAGAATCATGCATACAAAAAAGGAAGAGAATTATGTTTCATTACATCATCAAATGCGTCTGAGACATGAAAAAAAATCTCTTTGTTATCCAAGCCCTTGTATGTTATTCAACCATATCATTTGAAGTCAGTTAAACACAACAATGTCTTAGACGTAACATATATTTAAATCTGGAGGGAGGTTTTGAGGTAATCTAGTTCAATTCTCTCATTTATGAATGAAGAAAATGAGGTCTAGAGAAATGAAGTGACTTCCCCAAGGTCCCATAGAACATGAACAGGATTCCAATGTAGGTAATCTGACTACCAATTCAACTGTCTTTCCATTACACCATCCTGGGAGGTAGAAATTCTTGCCATTCAATTGTTTCAATCATGGCTAACTCTTCATTACCCCATTTGGGGTTTCCTTGGCAGAGATACTAGAGTGATTTGTTATTTCCTTCTCCAGATCATTTTACAGATGACAAAAATGAACCAAACAGGGTTAAGTGATTTGTACAGGGTCACACAAAGTGTTTGGGGCCAGATTGGAACTCAAGAAGATGAGTTTTCCTTATTCCAGTTTTTGCAGCCTATCTACTGTGCACCTAGCTACCTTGTAGACATCTTAAATTTAATGAACTTTAGGTAAGACCTTTAATCAATATTAGAGTTATAAACTATTTTTTGTGATGTGGACCTGTGGATCTGTTGTCATAGTCCTCTTCGAAAATGAAGCACAAACATAATCTGTGAGTAGACCAAGTTGGCTGAATGGGGACCCAGCCATCTGGGCAATTCAACTTTCCTTCTCCCTCTCCTTCTCCTCTCCAAAGGAAGGTCAATTTTCATAACCAGAAGCTGCCCAGTTAACTTGGGATTAACTGGCTAGATTTTTCTTTCTTTTCTCCTTCTTTCCTTCCTCTCTCCCTCCCTCTCTCTCTCTCACTTTTTCTTCCTTCCTTCCTTCCTTCCTTCCTTCCTTCCTTCCTTTCTTTCTTTCTTTCTTTCTTTCTTTCTTTCTTTCTTTCTTTCTTTCTTTCTTTCTTTCACAAAACCTTAAACCCAATTCACTCTGAAACTCATGGACTGGACCACACTAGGTCCCTTCCCAAGCTCCATTTAATGGCTGCGTTTTGGGTGGTTCTAGTTCAGAGTGAATGTCCATGGTAACTGTTTCTTTTTGGAACTGCAACCCTGAGGGTTCTTCCCCTCCCAGCTTGATTTTTTTTCTAGTTAAAGAGGCATTCACTGAATGGGTGTTACTTCACTCAAAGTTAGAACCTGACAAGACCTTAGCCTAAAAGGGCCAGGGTGTCCTATTGCACCCTGGGCCATCTTCAGTCCTCCTGATGAATATCTGGCCACTGGACCCAGATGGTTCTGGAGGAGAAAGTGAGCTTGTGACCTTGCACAAACCACCCTCACTCAAATCAAAGTCAAGTGCCAGTCGTCATCATTTCCCTGATGTCACGGTCCTCTGTGAAAATGCAGGACAAATATAACAAAAAGGTATCTTAAGCTTAATGAATTTTAGGTAATACATTTAATCAATATTAGACTTATAAATCTTTTTTTGTGATGTGTACCTGTGATTTTATTAGCATACAGGTACCCCAGGGTGAAAATTCCCTCCACCTTTACAGAGCGGTAGCACGTATGTAACTTAGAATCTTAGAATGTATCTCTATGATCCCAGGATCATACAGACAGATAGTCTATGTCAGAGTCAGGATATGATCTCAGATATTCCTGTCTCTAAGGCCAGCTCTCTACCTACCATGCCACACTTGCTCCCATCTTTATCATGGGAAATTCTATGAGCTTCATGTGCCTAGAACCTAAGTTCTTACTTAAGTTTTTTACTCCCAACTTCAAATTTGATGTTCTAATTTAAAAAGCCATTGGTATTTACTTATGGGCTCTGAGATTTAAAGCTCTGAGTAACTTTAGAGGCCATCTGATCTAATCTCCTTATTTTATAGATGGGGAGGAAAGCCAAGGGAGGTTGTGACTTACCTGGGTTTGACAATTGGTGTGAGAAGTGGGATTTAAAACCAGAACTCTATCTGTTGTGTGTTGCCTTCCCCTTTAGAAGGTGAGCTCCTTAAGGACAGTGTCTGCCTTTCTTTGTATCAGTGCTTAGCATAGCACCTACCTGACACATGGTAAGTGCTCAACAAATACTTGTTGACTTGTTGACATGACACTATGATGCCTTTCAATTAGTAAATAGGCAATTATTGTCACAATCTAAAATGTCAGGATGTTACTGCATTGTTATTGGGGATTATATATGTGTTATTCAGCTGAATGTTTAAAATTTTAAAATCATGCATTCTAAGAATAAAATTAAGGTGCTCTAGATAAAAATACAATCCTCTTTTATGGTTATGGGCAGCTAGATGGCGAAGTAGATAGAGTACTGGGCCTGGAGTAAGGAAAATTCATCTTTCTGAGTTCAAGTGCTAGCTGTGTGATGCTGGACAAATCACTCAACCCTGCTTACCTCAGTTTCCTCATCTATAAAATGAGCTGGAAAAGGAAGTGGTAAACCACCCCCAAGTAAAAAGACTTAGGTTCTAGTTGCTTAATATTCTATATGACCATAAGTAGTATGTTTAATCATTCCATGTCTCAACTTCCTGAGTCATAAAGTGGAGGTAATGCTTGCTGCTCCCTTCCTGTATCACAATGGCATATGAAGTTCATGGAATTTCCTGTGGTAAAGATGGGAGCAAGTGTGGCACAGTAAGTAGAGAGCTGGTTTTGGAGGCAGGAATATCCAGATTTAAGTCTTAATTCTAACATATGCTATCTATTTGATCCTGAGATCATACAGATACACTAAGATTTCTTGGGTTTACCAAGAAAACTCCAAATGGGGTCATAAAGAGTTGGAAGTGACTGAAACAGCTAAACAACAACAAAAATCTTATGGAAGCCTCAAAGAAGCCTAGAGAAGAGCAGGGGACTACTGATGTGAGGGGGCTCAACAATTCAATCAGTTCAGGTTATGTCAACCATCTTGGTCTTGCCAATCTGGAACCTGTAATATCCTTCAGACAGGAAACAGGAACTTATCTTGCTAGCCTCCTCTTGTATTGCATAGGATTATGGAACTTAGAACTAGAAAAAACCTTAGAGGTCACCTGGTCCCATTCCCTAATTTTAAATTAACTGAGACCTAGAGAGGTAAAAGACTCTGATCCAACACTTTATGTTTCTCTCATCTATCCCCTTCCCCTCCTCCTGAGCACTTGCTTCTTGGACTTACCATAATCTGGATCTATCTCTCGCTGTTATACATTTTTTCTTATGTGTTTCCCCTCCTAGATTAGATTGGAAATTCCTTTAGAGAAAGGATCACATTACTTCTATCTTTGAATATCCTTCATCACAGGGCAGCTAAGTGACACAGCAGATACAGTGCCAGCCCAGGAGTCAGGAGGATCTGAGTTCAAATCCAGCCTTAACCACTTACTAGCTGTGTGATGCTGGGCAAGTCTTTTAAACTTATTTGCTTGTAAAATGAGATGGAAAAGGAAATGACAAACCACTGTAGTATCTTTGTCAAGAAAACCCTAAAGGAGATCACAAAGAGTTGAACACAACTACTAAACAACAATAATCTCATATCACAGAGTCTTGCACAGAATAGTTGCTTAATAAATGTTAGTTGAATTGATTTGACCTGAAAGAAGTATAGGCTTTGACCAAGAAATACTCTAAGTATGGCTGTTAGAGGGAGGTGATAAGGCACAGCTCTAACATACCTTCATTTTTTTAAATGCAGATAGGCTGTAGGCAGAGGTGACAATTGTCTTCTTCCTCCCTAAACCACCAAGTCAAAGCCACATGACCAATGGAAATAGTAGTGTAGAATAGGCTCTGGAATCACTCTCCTAAATCTTATTTGGGCTATCTAGTCAAGTCCCCAGACAGTCTATTTACTGCTCCCGTCAAGGATTTATATTATTAGTAATGTAGCTTACAAGCCCCTACTGGTGTGCTTCGTCTTTGATTATCAGTTGATAACAATTTGACATCCAGCTCAATAGTCTTTATAGTAATTTACTAAGGTAGCACAGAAGGTCAGATGGTATAAAACATACCCATTTTCCTAGAAGTACTTATGGGATTCAGGGGAAATTGGACTCAAATTTGAGCATATGTATCAAAGAGGATATCTTACAAATCCTAAAGGCTTTTACTGAAAATGTTTTTATCCCCTTGATGAGAACAAAAAGGAAATTTTTCTTTTCATATAGATTTCCACTGAACTCCTCAAAGAGTCCTAAAACTGTATTCTACTTTGTCCTCAGGTCCCAGTGGAAATTCTATCATTAAAATCTTTTGATTTTTAAAAATTCCCCAAATCATCTTTTGTTCTAGGCAGGTAACAAATGGAGATGTTTCTCCTCCACACTCCAAATGATTTCCTCTCAGGGTTTGACTTGTCATTGGGCTGGCTTAACTAATTCAAACAAGCTTGCTTAGTATACAAGCCTCACTAGTGATGACTGATTCTCCTTAACTAATTCAGATCCATTCCCTATGATGCATCATTTCATTTCATCCAAGAAATTTTTTTAATTCTTCACTTCACTTATTTTAATTCTTCAAATTAATTGTTGATTCAATTAATTGATTGGTTCAGTTGATTAAACGTGTTTAGGTGGAATGACTGATAACCTCCCTAACTTATGGTCAGGCAACAGATTTTACTGACAAAAGTCTCTGATGTCTGTCAGCCTTTTGGATTTTTTGTTGCTGCTTATGAAGGAGGAGTTAAGCCAGGAAGTCCTGAGTTCAAGTCCTACTTCTGACTTACACTGGCTAGGCAATCTCTTGGTACTCTGCACAACTCACTAATTCACTAAGAATATAAATTGCAGAGAAAGTATCAATTTTCCTGGGTAGAAGAAATCCATTAATTGATAAATCCTCATTACATAAGAAATTCCCTATGGTATTATAAGAATGTCGTCATTTAGCTTCTGTTCACAGAGAGGTCACCAGCTCTCTAGGAGGTCTATTGCACGATTAGACAACTATAATTATTAGAAAGTTCTTCTATCTGTTGAGTCAAAATATGCCTTCCTATAACTTTTGTGGGTCCTCATTCTCCTGAAAGTTCTCAAGTTAAATCTAATCTTTTTTTCTTCAACCTTTCAGAAAATAGTGATAACGATATATCTTCCTTACCCTCCAACTGTTTTCTAATCACATCAGGTAGCCCTAAAAGGACATTGCTTTAAGTTCTTTAATCATTCTAGACATAATACCATTTATTAGGTTAGCATCTTTAGAGAATGTTCACTTCTGCTTAAGCTTCCTCTTTCAAATCATTTCTTACCTATGATACCACCTAGCATAGCTTCATAGCACCTCAGTCCTGCAGATGAGGGAGCTATTTTAATGTAAGAACAAACAAACTTAATTAGCACATCCAAGGAAAGCTGCCAGTTAAACTCCCTCTCTTCATCTCTCTTGATATTTGTTTTCTCCTTGAAGTGTCTCAGAGATCACTTTAACCTTGACATGAAGGAGTTATACTCCAACTTTACTCTCACAACTTTATTCATCTAATCTTCCTGTCACTGGTGATGGTGTCTCTGATTTTCTCCTATTATTCAAACTTTTATAAGCCTTTCCCTCTGTTGCCATATCTGGATGTCATTGACTCTTTTTTTTTTTAATATGGTGTTTTGGAAATCTGTCACTATATCTTCTTAGTTGACTTCCTGCAATCGTATTCATACTGAGTCATGTTCCCCATTCCTCCTTCTTTGAGGAACAGAGCACTCTTGTCCTCTGGTGCCAAATTATAATGCTTTTGCTTCCTTCTAACAGTTAGATGGTTAACCCATTCATTTTTCTCCTTCAGTTTCTTTATCCCGGACTGTTGGTGGGCACAGCTTTATTCTTCTTTTCTTCTCTGTCTTCTCTCTTATGATACTTTGTAACCATTTGGATGTTTGGTCCATTTGTATGTATGTCATTCTAAGCATTGGCTTGGCTCCTGCTATCCATACCCTGTCACAGTTGTATATAGGGAGGTTGCTGTGTAATGTTTATATTATCACGCTTCCACAATAGAAGTAAGATAATGCCATCCTTGGGTTGGAAAGAGGTTTGCTGCAAATAATGGATCTGAACTTGAAAAGCATATAGAGGGTGCTCTCAAGAAAATATTATAAATAGTTTTGGATATATGTAGGAGTTTAAGATTTGTAGGATATGAAGATAACATCCCAAGCTTTATAGAAGAGAAAGATCAGAGGGAAAATGTCATCTGGGAAGAGATGGAGGTGGTTCACAGAGAGAAGGAATTCATGTTAGTGAAACTGAATACCTACTATGTATAACATCCTGTGCTAGGCTCTGGGGAAACAAAGAAAGATGAGAAATAAGTTTCCCTCCTTTCAAGGAAATGAAAATCCTTGCATTGAGGTAAACACAATACAAAGTAGAGTGGATTCAGAGAAAAAGATACTGTATGAATTAGAAAGAATATTAGATGTTATCCTGAGCTATGCTTTGACTCAGGCCAGGCTGCCAGTAGTTAGAGTTCAATATTAGAACAAAATGACACACTCATAAATCATTCATCAGTTAATGAAAAAAAGAGATTTATTTAGCTATAGCAGAAGGATAAAACAAGGATTTCTCAAGTTAATTCAGCTGAGCAAAACTCCCTTGCCTGAATTACCCATCTTGATTTACCAGTCTAGTTTTTGATCATGTGGAGCTCCTAGTAACTGCTTTGTACTCAGGCAATGAGAAAGTGACTTTAACAAATTGAGACTTCAATTGCCTCAGCCAACCAAGGCTCAAGGAATGTCTCTACCCTTTAAGAAAAACTAGCCTAATTTGCGTCAAGAGAGGGGTTAGAATATTGTTCCCATCATACTCTGCCCCTTGATGATAAAGTTTTTAAGGTCTTCTAGGAGAACATGAATCACTGGAAATGACTTTAGGGTGAATACTGGTCATGCCTGACTTCCAGGGTCCAAGAGGTCTGATATTAGTGGTGCTGAAGGATCAAAATAGAACCCTAACAAAAGTAAAACAAAGCAAATTGCCTGAATATTTTTTGTTGGCTCTGCTAATGCCAAGGTTGCATTAAGCAGGAGTGCTTTGGGTATTGGGACCTGGCTCTATCTTCCTATAGTAGAGAGAAGACACCAAGAGCAGTAAAAGTGACAAATACAGAGACTACTCTAAGCTAATATAAGTGCTATATTTCCCACATGCAAGAGAAATCTATAAATGCTTCTGGAGCCTGAGTTCTGTGGAGAGAGGAGAAGGAGAAGGAAGACACAGAAGAAGGAGAAGAAGGAGGAGAAGGAAAAAAAGGAGGAGGAGGGAGGGAGAGAGAGAGAGAGAGAGAGAGAGAGAGAGAGAGAGAATTATTGTTCACATTTCACGATTTGCCATTTACAGTTCAGGTGCGGGTGTAGAAACTTTTTTAAATTAATGCAACAGACTGAGATCCAAGATGGCAGATTAAGGCAGGAAATTGCTTCATCTCTCCCAAATTCACTTCCAAACAAGTAAAATAGTAGCTCAAAATGCATTCTGGAATGGCAGAACCAACAAAAATACATTTTCCAGCCCAAGACAACTTGAGAGATTGCAAGAAAGGTCTGTTTCACTCAGGTGAAAAGGGAGTATAATCCAGGGCAAGCAGTCTCTGGGCAAGTCAGAAGCAGGCCATGACTCAGCAAACCAGTGGGAGGCCCAGAGACCCAGCACAGGTATGTGATTGAGATCCATGACCCCAGTGCAGCATCAGACAAGTAATCACAGACCTTCCCCCACATCCCCTGAGGCCCTGGTACAACACCAGGCCCTCTGTGAGCCCAATGCAGCATCAGGCAAGTAGTCAGGCTCCCCAGGCCCCTAGCACAGCACAAGACCAAAGGCCAGGTCTCCCCTACCACCACAGACCTGGTTCATCCCTAGTCTTCCACAGGCCACAGAGCAGAATCAAGTGAGAAATTGGTTCCCCATGACCCTAATACAGTGCCAGATGTGGAGCCAGGTCCCCTGTAGCACCTGCACAACACCAGGTAAGCAGCCATGGCCTGCAGCTCCCATCACAAGAAGCTTGGGATAGTGCCCCCTCACCCCAGAAGCAGAGCCCAACTTTGAACATAACAAATAAAATGCAAAAAACCACAAAGCAAAACAAAAATAGAACCTGAACATAGAAAGTTTTATAGTTACAGGAAAGATCAAAACAAACCTCAGAAGAAAACAATAAAATCAAAATACCTACATGCAAAACCTCAAGAAAAGATGCAAATTGATCTAGGACCCAAAATCAAACTCCTGAAAGAGCTCCAAAAGGAGTTCAAAAATCAAATAAGAGAATTAAAACAAAAATAGAAAAAGAAATGAGAGTGCTACAAGAGAATGATGAAGGAAAACTCAACAGTTTGATAAAGGAAGCACAAATAATAGAAAAAGATATACAGAAATTTGCTGAAGAAAAGAACTTAAAATATAGACTTGCTCAAATGTAAAAGAAGGTTAAAAAAAAAGCTAAGTGAAGAAAATAACTCCTTAAAAATTAGAATTGGACAAGTAGAAGCCACTGATTCAATGAGACATCAAAAATAAATCAAATGAAATAAAAAGAATGAAAAAATAGAAGAAAATGTGAAATACCTCACTGGAAAAATAATTGACCTGGAAAACAGATGCAGGAGAGATCACTTAAGAATTATTGAACACCTGAAAGCCATGATCATACTTCAAGAAATTATCAAGGAGAATTGCTCTGAAGTCCTAGAACCAGAGGATAAAATAGACATTGAAAGAATCTACCAATCACCTCCCAAAAGAGATACCAAAATGGAAACTGCTAAGAATATTATAGCCAAATTTCAGAACTCCTAAGTCAAGGAGAAAATATTACAAGCAACTAAAATGAAAAAATTCAAATATCAAGGAGCCATGGTCAGAATTATACAGGAGTTAGAAGCTTCTAACATTAAAGAATCAGATGGCATGGAATATATTCCAGAAGGTAAAGGAGCTAGAATTATAACCAAGAATCACCTACCCAACAAAACTAAGCATAATCCTTCAGGGAGAAAAGTGGATATTCAATGAAATAGAGAGCATTGAAGATTAAAAAGACCAGAGCTAAATAAAATAAAAAATTGATTTTCAAATGTAAGATTCAAGAGAAGCTCAAAAAGATAAAAAGAAAAATCATAAGGGATTCAATAAGGCTAAGCCCTTTACATCACTATATGGGAAGATGATATTTGTAATTTTTAAAAACTGTATCACTATTAGGGCATTTAGAAAGATTATATATAGACAGAGGGTGTGGGCCTCAGGTGACTTTGATGAGACAATACACACACACACACGTGTGTGTGTATGTGTGTCCATGTATGTATGTATATAAAGTGAAATGGTGAGAAACAGGCTTACGCTGAGAGCCAAAGGAAAGGAGAGATACAATTGGATAAATTATCTCACTTAAAGGGGCATGAAAGATCTATTACAGTGGAAAGGAAGATTTCAGGGAGGGGCAATGGGCATCACTTGAACCTTACTCTTGAACCTTATTCTTATTAGAATTGCCTCAAAGAAGGAATAATATGTATAATCAGGTGGGTAGGGAAATAGGAGGGGAGGCTAACAGAAGGGAAGCAGATTGGGGGAAGCAGTGGTTAGAAGTTTCTTTTGGTCTGTTTCTTCTTTCACAACATGACTAATATAGAAATATGTTTTATATGATTGAACTTATATAATATCAAATTGCTTACCATTTTAAGGGGGGAGAGGAAGGAGGGAGAATATTTGGAACTCAAAATTTTTTTTAAATAAATGTCAAAATTTGTCTTTACACATAATTGTAAAAAATGAAACACTAAAAATAAAATAATACAGTATCCCTACCTGTCCTCAACTAATTAAATGGGGATGAAATTGGAATATTTATCCATATTTATAATTCTAGACATATATTTGGGCTAGTGGGAGAATTTAGCATTTTCCTTTCAAGTGCTTCCTCCCAAGATTTTCACCAAAAAAATCACAACAAAATCCATGTGACCAAATTAGCAATACAAAGGTGTCTAATCCCAATAAGAAAGACAAGCAGTCTTTCTGAATTTGTCCATTTCCAATGAGGGAGAAATATTTTTCATCTTTCCTAGAAAGCTCAGCCTCTTCAGGCTGCTTTCAAGTTAAACTGAATTCTGAAGAGATCCTCTAGTAGAACTGGGAGGAAGCTAGAAGGCCAAACAAAGCTGGAGGTACTAAAACAGAGTTTAGTGCAGTTGTCTTCCAAATATAGTTCTTAAAGTCATGGAACATTCTCACATTATTTTTCTCTTGCTGAATGACAATACACAATTTACTCTCTAATCTCCCAGGAGAGTGGGGAGTCTTACAGTACGAAATCATCATTTCTAGAGGAATCAGCAAAAGTACCATCAGAAGCATGAAGGCCAATCAAAACTCTTCACTACCCATCCTCTACTTCAATGATTTCATTATTCTCCAACCCCACAAGATCAGGTCAATCATTCTGGGCTGATCCAGGATGGTCCCTGTTGGCACAAAATCACAAATGCTTAAGTCATTCAACAGTTAACAAAAAGACATTTATGTGGCCATTGTAGGAAAAGGATATTAAGGACAGGCATTGAGGACTCCTCAAGCTGGTTTAGCTGAGTTCTCCTTTTTGCCTTCATTATCCATCTTGATCCACCAATCAAGTCTTGGAGCATCCTTGGACTTCTTAATGGATGCTTTGTACTCAGACAATGTGAAAGTGATTTCAACAGACTGAACCTTAAATCTCCTCAGACCACTAAGTCTCAAGGAATGTCTCTATACCTTTTAAGAAAAGACTAATCTAATCTAATCAAAGGAAAAATAAATCTAAGGAAAGGTTACTGCTTCGGCCACAGTGGTCACCTTGTCAGGTGCTATCATAGATTGAAAGCTGGAAGAGATCTCAGAATTCATATGGTTCAACAAGTGGTTTATAGATAAGGAAAATGGGACCCAAGAGGATGAGATTACTTTAGTCTGTGTGTAGGAGCTGGGAATTAGGGAGAGGCTTCATAGAAGAAGCTGGATTCTGAAGAAAGAAAAGGGTTTCAACTGGAAGGAAACATGACAGAGCTGGTTTTAGCCCTGGGAGACAACTTATGAAAATGCTCAGGGGTGGGATATGTCAAGATATGATCGATGAATAGCCAGTAGTACAGGTTCAGTGGATCATAAAGTATGTGAAGAGAAGTAGAATGAAACTGAAATTGAATTGTGGAGGGTCTAAAATACCAGACACAGAGTTTATATTTCATCCTTCAAACAACAGAGAGCCACTGAAGGCTTTTGAGCATGGGGAACCTTTTGTTATTAATTCCCAAATATCATGTTTCTTTACTGTGTGCCCTTGTAACAATGATTCTTTTGTAAATTTAATTCAATTGAACAAATATTTTTAGGAGTTCACCAGATGCAAGGCTCTGTACTACTCACTAGGGATTTAAAGAATTGTTTTCTAAGTTCCCACTCCAAAGGAGCTTTTATTATACTAAAGCTCTGAAAAGAACTTTCTAACATATGACTTAAAAAAAAACCCAAACTAAACATGTATGCTCAGTTTAGACTACAGAGAGTTGCAACCTAACCAGCCTTTTGTGTTTTCTTCTGCAAGCAGACTCTTCAAGGTCTCAAGTGAGACCAAGGTTCATATTTTATTCTCTCCTGCTAATATAGTGCACGTTACCATGCCATTATATGACCTCTTCAGAGACTGCACTTACTGTTCCTTGTTTGAATCATCACAGGCTCAGATTTGGAAAAACGTGTTTTTGTTCTTGCTTCCCCTCTGTTTTGGAAGGTATGTAAGTTCAGCTCTATGAGGTTCCCTTGGGTGAAGTTGTCTTAACCAGGAGGTAGTGGGCGATTCACATGTGTTTACAGTCCCTCTTCTCCAGGTGTCTTGCAGAGTTGGATTGACGTGCCTTTCAAAATAAAGAATTGAGCTATTATTGTATTAACCCCCATGGACACACTGGAAACTTTGGAATCTCCTGAGGGACTTGTCTCCCCTCATAAAATGAGAAGCAGTTCATGCAGTTCCAAGTTGGTTCCCGGAAGGTCCCTGGATTGTGGGTGTTAGACTGAGGTGTAATTACAGTTGGTAATTAGAAGGATCTTGGCAAGCTGTTTCCCATTAACTCCCAGGAGAATACTGTCAGACAATAGTACAGTGTGCTGTGTACTGTGCTGGAAACCAAGCAGAGAGTGACCTCAGCCTGGAGCTGCAGAAGGGAAAGCTGTGTGCTTCAGCATGAAGAAGTCTCATCAACAGTTTGTCTCCTACAGTTTGGGGTATGAACACCATGCCCCCCATGCCCCCCACCCCACACACAAACCTCTGGGGGTTTTCTCTCTATTTTTCTTCCATTAAGATAGACTTTAAATATTCCCAAAAGTTGTCTTTTGAATGATGATTTATAATGCAATCATGCTTCCAATAGTGTGTTTATTGATATCTAATTTTTTCATCCCATAAAGAAAATCATTACAGTGAAGGACCTTGAAGAGGTTTCATTAGACCTTCCCCAACCTCAAAATCATGAAGTCTTTAAAAATGTTTATCATTAATAAATGACATTTATATATCTCTTTATGGTTTGGAAAACATTTTACATGTCTAGTCCCTTTTGAGCTTCCTAGAACCTGGTGAGGTAAGTGCTACAGGTAGCATCATCTCCATTTTACAAGTAAGTTTGGGAGAAGGATTTGTTAAAACTCACAAGTGGCTCATTAAGTGACTTGTTCTGGGACGCACTTCTGGCATTCTGAGGAGCCCCGGGAGAATTATTGACTCAAAATCCCACACCCTATCCAATCCAATTCAATTTAACAAGCATCTTTGGAGCATTTACTGTTTGTGTGCCAGAAACTGTGCAAGGCATTGGGTATATCTGTCTATGTGTTCATCTTCATTTTTGAAGAAGACCATGACATCAGAGAAATGACGACACGACTTGTACTTGACTTAGTTTTGAGTGAGGGAGGGCTGTGCAGGTCACCAGTCTCACTTTCTCTTCCTGAGCCATTTGGATCCAGTGATCAGATATTCTTCAAGATGAGATGGATGGCCCAGGATGCAATGAGGGACCTTGGCCTTTTTAGGCTAAGGCCTTTTCAGGTACTCACTTAGAGGGAGGTAACACCCATTGAGTGAATAGCCCTCTTTAAGAAGTAGTCAGGGAATGCCCCTTTTACTGGAATATATAAAGGTTTAAGAAAGAGAGAGAGAGAGAGACAGAGAGAGAGAAAGAAGGTGCCTAACATAAAAACACTTCTATTCTTTTGGGGGATATAACATATAGACAAAAAAGTAAATACAAGCTATGTGGTATGCACATGTGTACATATATTTATATACATAAATATATGTACATATGTTTTACTTATTATCTATACTTACATTATTGTCGTTGTTCAATCATTCAGTTGTGTCCAACTCTTCCTAACTCCATATGGGCAAAGACGCTGGAGTGGTTTGCTATCTTTAGTGGTTTTCATCTTTAATGGAATAAGGCTAACAGATGTTAAGTGACTTGCCCAGGGTCACACAGTTAATGAGTATCCAAGGTCACATTTGAACTCAAGTCTTCCCGATCTAGTCCTAGCTCTTTATCCACTGAGTCACCTAACTGCTGCCATCTTATATTTATATATGTGTATATATATATATTATTATGTATTATATACACATGGCCTTAAATCTACATGGCCATATATATGTGAGTTGTTGGGTGTGTGTGTTTGTATATATGTATACCCTGTGGAGATAGGGAGAGCACAAGGAAACTGATAACGGTACAGAATAGAAGTTTTAATATAGAGTTCATGAACTTTTAAAAAATATATTTTGATAACCATATTTCTGAGAAGGTGTCCATAGACTTCAGCAGACTGCCATAACACACACAAAAAAAAGGTTAAGTACTCCTGACATAAAGAAAGAAGAAAGCCCATAAGGTAGAGCCCTAGAGTATAGCCTGGAGCATGTTGACAAATGTTTTAACAATCAGATTTCTGAAAAAATCTATACACTTTAAGTTTAATCTACATTATAACATTTTCTCCATTACTTCACAATGAAAATATAGTAATTGACTCTCTCCCTCTCTTTCTTCTTCTTCCTCCCCACCCCCTCCTCCTCCTCCTTCTTCTTCTTCTTCCTGCCCCTCTCCCCCACCAAGAGTATCTGAAATACAGAAGTCGAAATGGATAAAGAATGATAAAAGGTCATTGATGACGTTGGTATGCGCATTTTCATTGAAATGATGTGGTTGGAAGTCAGAATGCAAGGGGCTGAGAAGTAATTAGAAAGTGAGAAAATGAAGTCAATGGTTTTTTCCTTGGTTTGACAAAAAATAGAGATATACAGGACAATTGCTTGGGAGGGGTCAAATGAATGGTTTTTAGGTATGTTACATTTCTGGGCATGTTTCTAGGCAACAGAAAAGGAGTCAGTATATAAGGAGAAATTAAAATTTAGGGAGAGAGAAGACCTGATCAAAGGGAATTGGCAGAGTAAACACCGCCTCTGCAATAATACCTCTGAATAGAATCTTCTAAAACTGTCACAAGTACAAACCAAGAATGCCTAGTCAGAGAATTTGATCATTTTGGCAGCTTTTAGAATCTTAGAGATGTAAGACATCTCAGAAATCATCAAGTCCCACCCTTGCCTCAAACAGGAATTCCTGACAAGTTGTCATTGAGGTTTGCTGACCTTAAGGACTTGGCGTTCACTTCCTCCTGTGGTTGCCAAGTCCACTTTTGAACAGCTCTTACTAAGGTCTTCTAAGTGTCTTAGGGCTACTTAGCCTGATGCTAGTGCACTTGTGGAAGAGGCCTGGGATTTTTGACTATTATGAATACTCAAATTAACTACAAAGGATATGTGATGGAAGACATTATCTGCATCCAGAGAACAAATTTTATCAGCTCTTTAGAAAAGCATATGTAAGATAATTATGTATGTGTGTGTGTGTGTGTGTGTGTGTGTGTGTGTGTGTACACATTTGTGTTTAATGGTAGCCATCTCTAGGGGGAGGGAAAGAAAAAAAGGAAAAAAGTGTACATGATACCTTTATTATATATTTAAAAGGAATAGTAAATTGTACACAGTAGATTTGCTGTTTTATGTGCAATCATTTTTATCATACTATATTATAGAAATGCTTGTTTTTTT
>CM053769.1:420639108-420651241 GCA_028658325.1 Potorous gilbertii
ACATAACAGGTCAAATTCCTTTTGAAGATGACAGATTGTTAAAGACACATTATTACATCAATTTCCTTTTAGATTTGCTTACACTAGGCTAACCACACCCAGTTTTTTTTTTCAGTAGATTTTCATCTGGCATGATTTTTAATTACCCCCACCATCCAAGTTGTTTTACTCTGGCTGATCTCTAGCTTATCAATATGCTTCCTAAAATGCACTGATGGCAATAATATAGATTATTATATAATATAATACAGATACAGTTACAGATGTGGATGTAGATACAGATAGATAGATAGACATAGATATAGATGTAGATATAGTTATAGACGTAGATATCACTTTAATGTTTGCAGAACATCTAACATTCATTATCTTTCTTAATCTTCACCTCCACCTTCTGAGGTAAGTGCTATAATTGACCAGTCAATAAACAATTATTAAGCCCTTACTACTTGACAGGCACTATGCTAAGTACTGGGGATACAAAAAAAAGAGTCAAAAGACAATTCAATCCTCAAGGAGCTAACCATCTAATGGGGGACTCAACACGCAAACAATGTATACAAAGCAAGCTATAGAAAGGATGAATAGGAAATAATTACCTGAAGGAAAACACTAGAATTAAAAGAAGTTAGGGAAGGCTTCCTGCAGAATGTGGGATTTTAGTTGGGACATAAAGAAAGAAATAGGTCAGTAGTCAGAGATGGTGAAGGAAAGCAGGGAGGGAGTTGAACATCCAGGCATAAAAAACCCAAGCCCCAAAGTGTACATGTTCAGGGAGTAAGATGTAAGAAGACTGGAAAGTACTATTCATCTCTAGAGAAAGAACTAATAGAGCTTAAATGCTTATTGAAACATATCTTTATAAACTTTATTTTGGGTGTTCTTTTTCGATCTATGTTTTCTTTCACAACGTGACTGATATAAAATATACTTTACATGCTTCATATGTATAACCTATATCATATTGCTTACCTGATCAATGAGGGGAGAGGAGAGAGAGGGAGCAATTTGAACTCAAAATTAAAAAAAAACAAATGTTAAAAATTGTCTTTACAAAAAAATGGGGAAAATAGAATATTGAATAAATATTGTTTTAAAAACTGGAAAACTAAAAGGTGGTTAGGTTAGGAACGATTTTGAGTGTCAAATAGGAAGCTCATAATGAATAGCCTCAGTTTTTTTCTATAAAATATGAAGCAAGGTTCTCAGTTGAGAGGAGAGGAGTGGAATCCATGGGAAATCTGCAGAAGGATAAAAAGGTTTGGAAGGGCCGCTGTGGAGAGTAGGATTGTGAGTTGCTAAGGCAAGCACACGAAGATTGCCTAGCAACACTGAGGTACCAGTTGACACTGTATATCAGGGAGTGCTCCAAGGCTGAGGTTTGGATGGGTGTAACTGGTTATATTATAAGGGAGCCAGGGATGCAAGAGATGAGAACACTGCAGAGCAGAACTGGTTCACCAAGGCATCAAAATCGAGAGAAGAGGAAAGAGTGACTAGATAGGGGAGATGACCTGAGAGAGGCTTGAGAGGTCAAGGGACTGGAAGTCAGAGTGTGGATGAAGACTAGAGTTTTGTAAGGGAAGGTAGAGAGAGATGAAAAACCAATAGACTATGGTCAGATAGGGGATTTCAGACTTCTTTAACAGAGTGCATTCATAGGTGGTGGTAAGATCAAGGGTGAATCCATCTTCGTGTGTAGCTGAGGTAGGATGAAAGAACAGCACATGAGAAATGAGTAGGTTAAGGAACTGAGAGGTTGGGATATTTCAAGGAGAGTCTCGATGTTTGTTTAAGTCTCCTAGGATGAGGGCCAGAGTTAGGGAGGAGAGAAAAATTGTGAGCCAGTTGGGAAATGGGAGGGCATTCATTCTAAGAAGGAAGAACGCTGGGAGCTTTGGTTTACTGGCACAGTATGTTCTGTGGACAATTCTGAGGAAGCCAGCTTGAGGAAGTAGAGGATTGGTGCTGGAGAGTGATGAGAATTAACTTTATCGAATATGTGGAGGCCAGATTGACTTGAATCTAAATTCTAGGCAAGCAGAATTTGGACTTGTGATATAATATTAGTGGGGACCCCTGGCAGGCTTATTTCGATTGCACCTTGACATGATCAGTCTGAGGACACTGTTGTACAAGAGAAGTTATAGAGACTTGAGTACTAGCAATTGGGAAAAAAAAAAGTTAAATTGTAAAATGAAAAAAAAAAAACCTAATGAAGAGAATGTGGGAAAAGGGACAGACAAGATGAAATAATAAAAAAAAAATAACTGACAGTGCTTAATTACTGACTGGATATGAAGTCCTCAGGACTTCAAATTTTTAAATAATGATATTCAAAGACCATGTAATTAAATTTGCATTACATTTATATTTTCTTATCATTTTCATTCCCTCAAGCAGCTTAATAAGAATAATTAGGTAAAATAGGAAGCTAACAGATGAAAAGTTTCCGAACACTGATGGCCATTTTCTAGGTGAGTTTCTCCTTGTCTGAGCCTTGCACTGATTAGCCTGGCATAGCATTAGGCTCATACTGTGTTGGCATCTTCAACCAAAGGGGCTGATACCCCAGGTCCTTGTCTCCCCACCACTCGGGGTTGTCTCAGAGTCTCTACACTCATATGACCAAGGTCAAGTTCTCCTCTCCTCTACCAGAGTAGATTTGAAGATATATCTAGTACTGTTAGCCCTCAGTGCTATTTTGTGCTACTTTCCCCAATGGCAAAATTTGCTAATTATGACTGATGAGGACTGAAAGGGAGAATATAATGATGACTCCAAGGTTTTGAGCTTGGCTGACTAAGAGTAGCATCCTGTTTCTCACGAGAGTATTTCAATTGCAAAAAGTTTGGACATCTCCAACACTTTTAAATTTTCTTGGGAAACAGAACCTATGATCACATTTCAAATGTGCAAAAACCTCATCTCTCATTGTCAGCTTCTGTATGTACAAATGTCTATTTAACATAATTGAGAATGGACTACAAACTTTCCTTGAAAAAGTGAGACATTTAGTCTCTTATTTGAGTGACTCATACTCTAACCAGAAAATCTAGGACATTGCTTCATTCTGATTATGATTTTAATCCTGTTCTTTGTTCAAGTTTAGACAAGGAGACTAAATCATAAGTAAATAAATACTGATGACTCTGGGCATTCAGAGGGATTTCTCTTCTCAAGCCCTTGAGGGTTAGATACTGAGCATTACTGCAGCATCATTTGGTAGGAGTTTTAACAAAGTAAAGAAAGGAAAAGATGATGAATCCTGGGTTTATTTTTCTCTCCTAAATTTATTACTCACTATTCTTTGAGGCTCTCTAGCTTGTATGAATCATTTACTGGCAATTTTGAAGAGTAGCATAGACACTAATCTGTCTGGACTGCTCTTAGGCATAGTCCTGCCCAGAGGCAGGAGATATGGAATAGGTGATCTTTAAAGGCCCCAAGAATCCACATGTACTATTTTTACACATGTCACAAGGAGTGTGTACCCCCTCAAATATAATGCACCACCAATCGCCTCCTCTACTCCTACTCATGCGCTGCTGAAGGGAGCTAGAGGAAGTCACACAGTCTTCCTGATGGAATACATTTTAAATTCATGTAATCTTTACTTGGCCCTCACTGCAGCAAGGCAATCCCTTTACTCCTCCCTAAATAATTCCCTATCCCACTGCACAGAAATTATTCCTAACCTTCTTTTCTCTCCTGAAGCCTCTCATCATTTCCCCTTTCTACAAACTCTCAGCTAAGGATCTTGATTCTGATTTTGCAGAGTCATGGACTAGAACTTCTTTCTTTTCATCTCAAATGCCCTGGATATCCTCCCCATTCATGCCTCTTTCCCCCAGCAAGATGTCTCTTCTCTTTGCCAAGATCCACATTCTCTTTATTCCATCCCCTCCTATTCTCTCCAGCAGATTATTACCTCAGGTTCCCTCCTGCTAATCTTCAATATCTCCCCATCTACTGGTTCCTTTCTTACTCTCTTCAGATATTCCCAAGTCTCCCCCATTGAAGATAGTTGCCCAAATGAAGGCAGACCTCCTACTTCTCTCATCCCTGCTCTAGGAAAAACCTGAAACTCACCCCAGGTTAAATTGAATCAAGAAATACAGTGAAAAACTATAATGGCTTCTTCCACCCCAGAACTGCACATGAAATCAGCCAGAAATCTACAAGCAATAGGAAAGGGAGTCAGCAACAGAGACAGTACCAGCACTAGCAAACAAGTCAGTAGCCTCCCAACATGACCAGAGATAGGCCAGAGTCCAAGGCTCTGTAAAGTCTTGCACTAAATTTGTAGAAATTATAAAAAACAGTTGCCCAGATCTATTAAAACCAGAGGGAGAAGTGAAGTAGAAAGGATCTACCAAATATCTCCTAAAAGGAACCCCAAACAAAAAAGTTTCAGAAATTTAATAGTCCAAATCCAGAGTCTCTATGTCAAATAAAAATTCTATAGACATCTAGAGAGAAGAAATTCAAGTACTAAGGAACATATAATACATGACATCTTCTACTATAAATGAGAAAACACCTTATAATGCATTAATCCAAAAAATAAAAGATAGAGTATTACCAAGAGTAATTTTTCCTGAAAAGCTAAAGATAATCCTACAAGGAGAAACAAAAAAGTTAGACCTTTAACAAAATAGAGAATTTTCAAACAGAGTTGAGTAGATATTGTGAAATACAAACACAAGTGTCAATAGAAACCTAGAAAGGTAAACATATTAGAATGTGTTATTTATTTTTATTGCATTTTATTGTTCTGTTAAATATGTCTCCATTACATTTTAATCTTGATCGGCAGTAGAAGTGTTTCTACAGCCTGTTTGACATTTCTGTATTAGATCAGTGAAACGATCAACTATATGAGGATATAATGTTAACATACTAAGAGAAGGAAAAGAAACAAGTGTTCTTTCAGAACTATGATGTCTTCAAAGGGCATTGAGGTAGTTCAATCAGAAAGACAGAGGTCTTGAAAAGGGATAGATTTTGCACTGAGGGTTTGAAGAGAGGGAAGAGAAGGGAAGGGAAAAGGAGGAAGACATTAGTGAAAAGAAAAGAAAGGGAATAGAACCTACTATTTCTCATTGTTGGGGTTGTGAGAAGCAGTGTATACAAAGATGGAAGAAGAGCTAAGGACAATGGGAATCAGATAGACTTCACTCTTATCTAAAAAGGATAAAGGGGGGATTGAATACACATACACACATACTTTTAATATACATATAAAACTCAATAGAGAAACATGTAGGGATAGAGTAGGATGATTGAAGAAGGTTAATACCAGGGAGGGAATGTTTGGCAGCAAGACAAACTTCATAATCCTGAAGGAGAGAATAAAAGGGCAAAAGGAAAGAAATAGACTAGACTCTAAAGGGCTGCCCACCTGCTGGGGAATGTCTGAATCAGCTGTGATATATGAATGCAATGCAATTTTATTGGGCTAGAAGAAAGATGAAAGATGATTTCAGAGACTGCTAAGCAGTGTGAATTAAAGTATTATGAAGTGAACAGAATCAGGGGAACAATTTATATAAGAATACCAACATTGTGAACAAAAAGAACTTCAAAGTATTAAGAACTCTGATTAATTTGGAAATCTACCTAGTCTCCAGAGGATATATGATAAAGCCTGTTACTTTCTAACACTTTCTAACAAAGAGGTGATGGATTCAAGGTGGTTTTGGACATGGTCACTTTTTCATTAGGTTTGTTTGATCGTGATTGACTATGCTAATACAAGGTGTTTTTTTTTTCCTGTTTCTGATTGGGGAATTGTGGATTGAGCAAGAAAGTAGGACATAGTAATAGTGACAGAAAAAAAGGATCTTTGAAATTAAAATGCACAGAACAGAAGGAAGCACAGAGATGCAGAACAGTTGTGAGACTAGCATGCAGAATTTATTATATACATATAATAAAACCAGGTAATATGAAATATAGATCTATGGTATCATGTTAATTTTCTCCTTTTGCAGTGTATATGGAAATTCTCTCTCTGTCTGTCTTTCCCTTTGTCTCTCTTTCCCTCTGCCTCTATCTATTTCTGTCTCTATCTATCTGTCTCTCTCTTTCTCTCTCTGGCTCTCTCTCTCTCTCTGTTTCTTCATCTCACTGTCTCTTTCTTTCTCTTTTCTCTCTTTTCCCCTCCACTTCCATACTTGAACTCAGAAATTTAAAAAATATATATTTTATGTGACCATCCAAACATTGCATGATTAATTTTTAAGTATTCATCATTGCTTGCCTAACAGAGACTGGGATATTTCCTCTGCATTTTAATAAACATGACTTTCTATTTTCCAGTGACCGGTACCATTTACTGTATTATTGGGAAGCATAGTTTTTCATAGAAAGGGCAATGCCATCATACTCTTGTTTGACTTGAAGCCAGGATGTTGCTCACTTTTATGAGATTCTTGAAGAGCAAAAGACTTGCACAATTATTTCTATGTTGTCTCTATGGTTGCTTACTGAAATTGAGAAGTTGAAAGGCAAAGACCCTTGATCTAAGAATTAAGCATTTCCAGAAACCATTTTGGCTTTGGCTACTTTCCTCGGAGATGCGCTATGTTTTCTGCCTTCTTCAGGTGAGGAAACTGAGCAGCAGCCTGTCTGAAACCTTGTAAGTACTGTGATATAGCACAGCAACATGGGAATTCAACTTGCTGACCCAGATTATGGAGATCTTTCTCATCTTATCCTAGCTTTTGAATTTCAGTATGGGACCTATTGCTGGAGATATGCTTTCTTGAGGTCATCTCATTACCACCATGAAAACATTTGCTGAGCTGATCTAGGACTAGCCTGTGGCCAAATTCTAAAGTGGCTGGCTTATTTTGAGTGTTTATCCGGTTTCCTGTTCTATGATCCTTTCCCTTTTCCTGGCATATCTGATCCTCCAGAATTCGTTCTTAGCTGGATATTAGTTTGTTCACCTTAAGTGCTACCCTCCCTGGGAGCTTTTTCACTTTTACAGAGTACTCTTAGAGACAAAAAATCTTTTAACACCTAAAAGATGCAAATCTCTAGGGGTGAAATTTTAAGCCCTATGAGTAGTAATAGTAGAACTGTAATAAGTATAGGACAAACAGGGCTTTGGTAGATAGTGGGAAAGATATATTTGGGAAGGAGATCCTGCCTGGAGCTCCCTCAACTCACTATAAATAGCTTCATAAAGCTGCCCCCATATTCAGGATGCTGCATTAGGCAGGAATTATTGATTGTTGCTGTCTGCCCTTGGATTTTGAAGAGGACCAGTGACTTCACAGGGTGGTCTTTACTCCTGTGTGAATTGGATTTAAGTGAGGCAGAGTTGCACAAAGTTGTTGGCTTCACTCTCATCTTCCAGTCATCAAAGCACCATGGCAAGACAAAAATCAGGACAACTGATGATGGCCTGGGATGCAGGGGATGACTCTGGCATCTTCGATGTTTGATCAAGCTCTAAACACTACACAAAAACCACTTCACCCCCCTTCAAAGCCATTGGAACAAATTGTTTTCATCTGCCCATTCTACTGAGAGAAGTCTTCACACATGCTTGCGGTAGATACCCACCTAACTCACCAATGCTTTCATGGCTTATAGGTTACCCTAAACCTGGTTTAGTCCCTCTGCCAAGACAGTTTACTGGAATGTGACCACTGCACATGCTACAGCTTCTTGGAGCCACAGGTAAGTTGAGTGCCAAGACACCAAAGGTGGATGAGGAAAAATAAAGTAGGAATAAGCATGTTTAATCATCCTCACCCTTGACCTTTGGAACTTACCTTCTGATATTGACATAATAAGGACAATCAGGAAAAGCTTTGAAGAAATACAGAAAAGATAAAAGGTAATTGTTTACAGAATCACAGAATTTGAGCTTTGGAAGGATTCTTGTTACTGGTGTTGAGTCATATCAGTTATGCCTGACTCTTCGTGACTCCATTTGCGGTTTTCTTGGCAAAGATGCTGGAACATTTTGCCATTTCCTTCTCCATCTCATTTTAGAGATAAGGAACTGAGGCAGACAGGGTTAAGTGGCCTGCCCAGGGTCACTCAGCTAGTAAGTGTTTGAGACTAAATTGGAACTCAGGTTCTCCAGACTCCAGGGTCAGCACCAATGCATATTTAAAGGAATCCTGTCTGTAACCCATCCAACAAATGATTCTCTATCCTCTTCTGGAAGACATCCAAAGAGGGGACACTCTTCTCCAGTCAGGACACCTCTAATTGTTAGGAAGTTTTGTTTTATTTTCTCTCTCTGACAGCAAGTTTAAATTATCCTCTTTGCAACGAGTACCTTTTTCTCCTGGTTCTGCTATGTAGGAGCCAAGAGAATAAGTCTAACCTGTCTTCCCCATGGCACTTGAAGGCTTCACGTCATGGACTCAATTCCCTTTACCATCAAGGTTTACATTTGGTTCAAACAATACTATACTTATTATTGTATATTGAACTTGTTATTGTATACTATACTTGTTATCATGTTATACTTATCATACACTATACTTGCTATTGTATACTGTAATTGTTGGAGTAACGAGTGGAGCAGACATAGGGGTGAGAGTGGAGAGGAATTCACAGTACATGCTGGGTTTGCCACCTTGTGCTACCAATTTAGCAGATCTCATCATCAGTCCTTTGTGTTGTTGATGCCTGTTATAATCTTTCTGCTGCCTACTTGATACCTTTCTCAATCCCCTTGCTCCATCAAATCGTATTAGTCTTATGGCTTGTGCCACAAGATAAATTAACTTTTGCATGTCTGTGCATTATAAATATTCTTTGGGTCAGAAGGAAAGTGGGTATTTATGAGAACAAATATTTGCTATTTTTGTCTTTTGGTTGACTTCCATTCAGTTATTTTTTCTGCTATTAATTGAAATTTTTACATTAAGAGTTTAACTAAGAAAAAGGAAACCATGAGCGGGGCAAATCAAGTGACTCTCACTTTGCTTCCTGAAATATTCTAATTCTGTACTTCAACTTAGGCTAAAATTTATTTGCTCTTCTGAGAGTACTCATTTCCAATCTCTTTTCTTTCCAGTCTTACATTTGTCCACAATTGATATATCTGAGTTGTGTCAACTCATCCAAAGCTAATGGGATCTTTATTTAAAATGGTCAGTCAACCAGCTTCTCCTATTTGGTTGAGAATTTTGCTATGCTTTCATAAATGTTTAATTTTTATTGTTTAATTTTTAATTGTTTTAATTATTTTATTGTATTTAATTTTAATTTAATTTGCATAAATGTTCAATACCAATAGTTTAAAAATCTGCTTTTTGTCCTTCAATCTGAGAAACTTATCCCAAACCAATGAGTAATTCACTCATCACATAAAATATGCCTCACTGGGGAAAAACCCAAAGTGTTGTATAATAGAGCCTTACAAGAAAGTATGCAAGGGAATTGAAAGTCTGTGCAGGAGAATCTCTTCTAAACTCTGAAATATTTTTCATAGATTGATAAAAATCTTTTTGCCCAGTTTTTCTGAGGATAAAAGCCAGGTATTTGACTATTTTGAAATAGCAAAGCCAATCTGAGGTTGCCTAACAATAAAGTTCATTGTACTTAATTGCTTTCACTAGGATCTTGATAGAGAAAGAGGTTAGGCTGAACAATAGGACCCATGGATTTTAAATAGCATTAGTAGGGATGATCCTTGTGTAAGCTCTTCCACTAAGAATCATCCTTTGATGTCCTATCATGAAAAGGAGATGGACCTAAGTACTCAAAAGCAAAACCAGAAGCATGCATGCTATGGAAGCATCTTCCAAGCTGGAAAGGATTCAAGCAGGGACATAGGAATAGGCATGTCTATTGTCCAAGAATCTACTTCACAGAATTTAAGGAGGTTCATTACCAGGTTGGCCACACAATGATGCATCTTTTCATACCAGCAGCTTCCAAAGCCTGACACAGTAAAAGAAGTAAATCTGGGTTCAAATCCAACCTCAAAAATCTAGTACTATTTGAAATTGGGTCATCATCTGATTTATCCATCTGAGAATGAAAGCATTAGACTAGAAATTAGCCTCTCGGGTTTCTATTTCCACAATATTATATTTGAGTCACAGAAGGATATGTTTGTTTTGGATGGAAAGATTAACTACAGCAACAAAATCATAGACACTTGTGATATTGACGACTAAAGTGTCACCAAGGTGAATAGTAGATTGTAACAGGAGCCATAGAATGTCTCAGAAACAGACTTGATAAACGAAATTCCCTAATTCTCTGGGGAAGTCAGAAGACAAAAAGCCTAAGCTCTGTAACTTTTTCTTAGCAAAATAGATGTAGAACCGAAAGAGGTTTCAGAGACCATATTCTTATTGTAACTGGTAAATTTATTACTACTCTTATTATAGTTACCATTTATACCATGCTTTAAAGTTTGCAAAGGTCTTTAAATATGTTGCCTTATTTGATATTCACAACAAATTTGTGAGGTAATTTATAATTATCTCTATTTTACAGACCAGAAAACTGAGGCTGAGAAGTTACGTGATTTGCCCAGAGTCACTCAGCTTCTAACTGGGATTCCAATTCAGGTTTTTCTGACTCCAAATCCAACACTATCTATCCACTGCAAAGCCTGAGTGTCTAGTCTAACTCTGAGAGAAACTGTTTTTTTCTATTATGTTAATAACCAATTATTAAATTAGAATTGAGGTTTTTCCTTTCCATTTCCTCATTCAGGGATTAGCCTTTGCACATCATTCAGTTGGTCTCTGAAGAATGGTGATAAATGAGATTGCCCAAATCCTCTGGGTACATGTTCTAGTGATGTTGGGTGGGACCTTATCCAAATAGAAGACCATACAAACAGAATTCAAACTGGATGAATTCTTAACCATGGGAAACAAGTCCCTGTCATTGGAAGTCTCCTTTAGAATTTAGTGTGACCCATCTTATGAAGGAGAAAACCAACCAGAGTGGTCTAGGTAGAGATTGATGCCTTTGTCCAGATTGCTGTAGGCAGCTGAGCCTCATGGTCATCATGCTTATCAGCAGAAGGAGCTGAAAACTTTTAACCTTCCTCCTCATTAACATGGCCACCCTCTCATTAATTGTTCAACTATCAGGATTGAGCTTCACCTGTCAGAGCACCTCCTTTTCTAAAGGTATTTAAGCATTCAGGGTTCTCCATGGTATTGTCTTTGGTTACCAAAAAAAGTCCCATGACCATCAATTATTGTCTATTTACTAGTCTAATTAATAAATTGATCATTAATTACTCAGAATCTCTGTCTTTAGGGCTTTCCATTCATCACACTTCCTCATTTAAGGTTCTGGGAGGTCAAATGAATTGCCAAAGTTTATCCTGGTAGTAAACATCAAAAGTGAGGTTTGAACCCAGAGCCTATGACTCTAGAGACAGTGCTTTTTTTCAGTGTCCTAGTGATGTCATTACTTTTAATGAGAAGGCAGTCAGTACTGCAAAAATTATGATCTTTAGTGAGGCAGCTGGAGTTCCACACAGCAGCAAGTTCTGGGGAGCCCGAAAAGGGGACTGAACATGGGGTTTTTAGAAAGTATTTGGACAGAGAGAGAGGCTACAGATGCAAGGGGACTGGGACATTCTGTGGTTTCACAAAGTAGACTGCTTTGCATAATTCCTGAAAGTCCATATAGAAAGCTTGGGAATCCCAGAGAGGAGACTTTAGGACATTTATAAAATAGTCATAGGCTGGGAGTGATAATGTCTGCCCAGACTCAGGCAATCCTTAAGTCTGATAATGGGGACAAGGTCAGCTTCAGTCAGCTGCATTTGTGATTGTCAATGTGCAGATTTGAGATTTGTTCTAGTAACGTTTGACTTATCTACATTATTTATGTAACAAATCATGTAATGAGGCTTTAGTTCTCAACTTGCAACAAATAGTACTGCGTGTCAAAGATGGAGAAACCCAAAGAAAACCTGCACATTCCTTTACTTTGCTTTCCGTTCTCATTATTGGACCTGTGACGTGAGGATTACACTGCATCTGGGAGCAAATTCAGGTTCCATTATAAATACTTCCCTCTGGGCTTTAGTTCTCTCCCTTGCATTCTACCTTTGGCCAGATTAAATAAAGTGACTATTGGTGCCCCATAAGGAACAAATCCCCTTGGATGGCTTGCC
>CM053769.1:420651741-420693413 GCA_028658325.1 Potorous gilbertii
TCTCAGATTGCTGTCTTAGCCTATAAACCATCTTAGTGTCAAACCTTTCTAAAAGAAACAAAGTCCTTTCTGAAATTTAATACAAATCTCCCCTGATTCAGGATAACAATTAGCTATCTTGCTTTTAGCATAAGATGTCTTCTTTCTCTGGGTTGGAAAAACCCAATCAATCAATAGCTATTTAGTACCTATGTGCTAATTTTTCACATTCTAAGGGCATATATACCTTATGGGAAGCAATTTACAGGCCATACATATGGAAAGAAATAGCAAAATAAGGAGACAGATGATGCAAAAGTAACTGTCTCTTTAATATACCATGGGACACATACTGCTGTCCAATCTATACCTTCATAAGTAATGTACAAACCCTGATACCAAAGAAGTCACGAATCTCTAATCGAATCTAACCCAATATTTATAAAGTTCCTGTTACACAGAAGGCACAATATCTCCACTGGATATACATGGACATAATGAATATACAAAGTCAAAATGGAAACTAGTCAGTCCTTCAAGAAACTTAGATTCTATTGAATCAACAATGTGTAAATAGATAAGGAAAACTATAAGGAAATCAAGAAGGGCTATGTATAGGAACAGTACATGAATTGAGTCATAAAACAAGCTAGTGATTCTAAGAGGCACAAATGAAGAGAAAGTAAATTCCAGGAAGGGAGGACAGTTCATGCAAAGACATGAAGTCAAGAAATGAGAGCACTAAGTCAAAATCATGACCAGTAGATGGGTTTAGCTAGAGTTTACAGTGTGTAAGGAGGAGTGGTATTCGATAAACCTGGAAAGGCAGGCTAGAGTCATTTGTTGAACAGTTTTAAATGAAAAGTTGAGGAATTTGCATTTTATCTTAGAATCATAGGGAGCCATGGAAGATACATGATCAGACATTCTTTTAATAAATTTGGCTGCTTTACAGAGGATGATTGGAGAGCAAAGCCTAGAAACTGGGATACTCATTAAGATACATAAGACCAGAAGAAGGGTGATCATGACTTTTATACTATATGGATATTTAACAGAATCCCACTAAAAAATGAACCAATTTTACATGGGGTTCAGATAAAGGTCAAGAAAGTAGATGGCCATCTAGGAAGATAATGATAGAGGAAAAGGGAAGGTAAAAAGAGACTCTTTTTAGTCTCAGGTGACAATATCAGAGAGGATAGGGCCACTTTATCTGAATCTCTGATTTGTTCTTTGCAGAGAAGACTTTACAAGAAGCTTTGGAGAAAGGGCAGGAAACTGAATAAACTCTTAGACTGAAAGAAAGGAAAACCTGATTTCAAATCATTCCTCAGAAACTTTGCTAAGCTCTGTTACCCTGGGCAAATTACCAGCCTCTTTTAGTTTCAACTTCTTTCTTCATTGGCAAAATGAATCTGATTAGATAATGTATATGAAACATGTTGTAAGCTTTAACTACACTCCATAAATGACAGTCATTATTTTTACCGCAGAGGGTGCTCCCATATTTGCTGATGGGGATACAGATGGTGGTATCAGGCACCAAATACTGGAGTGAAGTCCTGCTTGTTCTTTATAACCTTTGACTCTCTAATCCAATACTTTTATGAGAATAAACTAATAAATGATTTTCATAATGTGAGGGGGGAAAGGAGAAAAATTCCAAACCCAATTGCTAGTACAATTCACTCCATTAAAAGCTCATTTATCATCAACTTGAGCTGCAGCCAAGCTTGGAATGCCAAATTCTTGCTGGCTTGCTCAAGTCAGAGGAGGGATTAGTTAATGTTTCCTTATCAAGCTTGGTGGTTGTGTTTCTGATGGCAAAGGTATTGAATCAACTGGATTTTATGTCTGTTCTTTTGTTTACTCTAAGAGTAAGACTCTTCGGGGGAAGGACATAATTTATTTCTTTATTACTTACCATTTTTCCAACAGCAGGCTGATATAGATTGAAAACTAGAATACTTTTATTTTGATGGCTAATGGCCATCATGGTGCCTAGAATGATTTCACTCCTCGTCTCTACCTCATAGAATTGTTGCCCTTTGTCAAGGATCAATGCAAGTGCCCCCTCCAACTACCCATTAGTCACAAGCGCTTTCTCTCCTCTCCAATTGTGTTGTATTTATTTATCTGTGTAAGCATTGTATCAATCTAGCAAGAGTTGCTAGTAAATTAATAGCCTGTTCTCTTTCAAAAAATGTATGCAGGATACTCATGTAAGTTTCATCTGCATTACTAACATTTTCTCTATCACTTTGTTACATCTAAACTAAGGGTGAGGAACCTGTGGCCTTGAGGCCATATGTGAGGTCCTCAAGTGTGGCCCTTTGACTAAATGCAAACTTCACAGAACTCCCCTTAATAAAAGGATTTGTTCTGTAAAACTTGAACTCAGTCAAAAGGTCACACCCAAGGGCCTAGAGGGACACATGTGGCCTCAAGGTTACAGGTTCCTCACCCCTAGACAGTCCAAAAAAACCCAATAAATCAAATACCAATTTGTAGTATTTGTTGATTTCTGAGGTATAAATGCTCATACTGAAAATTCAACAATCAGCTCTCATGAACTGGTTAGAGCTGGACTAAAGCACAGCCCAGGCTATACGTTTTTTAAGGGTAGGGATTGGTTTTCTACTTGTTTCTGTATTCTCAGTACTAGATATGGGAGAGAGAAAGGGATGCTATTAATTGAGGAGAGAAATTCTAAGTGCAGGATGAAGAAAGAGAATGAGTTGGAATTTTATTTCAAAATAGTTTTGGAACCATTTGCCATACCAGGAATAGGAATTCTTAACCTTATTTTTATCACAGGCCCTTTTGGCAGTCTGGTAAGCCTTATGGATTCCTCAGAATAATGTTTTTAAATATATAAGATACATGGAATTTTAAAAAAGGCAATTATATTGAAATACAGTTATCAAAAAATACTAAGTTAATGGACCTTAGGTTAACAATCATAGTAGTCAATGAATTCTTAATCCAGTCCATGTAGGATATTTTAAAATTTACCAGTCTCATGGCTTGGCACAGTAGGAGGTTGCTCAAGGAAGTAGTGGGTCTCATTTCACTATAGGTCTTCAAGGAGTGGTTGGATGACCACTTTCTGGGCGTATGGTAGAGAGAATTCTTTTTCAGGTATGGATTTGACTAGATCATCCCTGAGGTTCCTTCCAACCCTGAGGTTCTGTGATTCCTAGTAAGCCTGGAGTTTGTACTGACAAGCATCTATTCTTTAGCTCCTCTAGGGAGAAAAAAATTCCCTAGACTCACTGAGGGGAAAGAAATCATGTAAAGAATGATTAAAGAAAGCAGAACTCCTCCCATAACTGTGTATTCTAACATATTGATCATATCTAACTGGTTGCCAAGTCTCGTTCATTCTACCTCTGCAATACTCTCTTCTGTCATGCCACAACCACCTGAATTGAGACTTTTATCACCTTGCCTAAACAATGGCAATAGTTTCCTATTTTGGTCTCCATGAATTCAGCTTCTTTCCTCAGGACAGCTAGGTGGTGCTGTAGATAGCACACCAGCACAGGAGTCAGGAAGACCTGAGTTCAAATCTCACCTCAGACACTTGACACTCACTAGCTCTGAGACCTTGGGTAAGTCACTTAACCCCAATTGCCTGCCTCATCCTGGGTCATCTCCAGTCATCCTGATGAATATCTGGTCACTGGATTCAGATGGCTCTGGAGGAGAAGTGAGGCTGTTGACCTACACAGCCCTCCCTCCCACTCAAAACAAAGTCAAGTTCAAGTCATATCATTCTTTCATCACTAGTATTTCTTCCACATAGTTACCAAATTGATATTTTAAAACATATTCCTGACCATGACATTCTTTATCTTTCTGATTTTCCATTACTTCTCACATGCTTAGTTCTAGTCACACCAACCTTCTTGTTGTTCTTATACCCAACATTCTGGTTCTTACCTTCATGCATTGCCCCCCAATGTCTGTATATTCTCCTTTCTCACATCAGCTTTCTTGAGCTTCAAGGCTCAAGCTCTAGTACCATAAGAGACCTTTCCTAATTCCTCAGTTGTTATACTTTCCCTGTTTCCCATTCTCAAATTACTTTGCATTAATTTATCAGTAGAGGTGTTCCATATCTGGAGTAGAATGGAAGGTCCTGGATGACAAGGACTATTTGACTTTTACCTTTGAATCCCTAGGACTTAGCCCTGTTCTAGTTGAATTGAATTGAGCATGTTCATTTAAAATCTGCATGGGATGTAGGGAGCATAGTTTTTTGTACATAATAAATAGCTGAGGGTTTTAGTGGACTACAAGGTCTACATGAGTTAACTCATGGACCTGGAAGCCAATAAAGCTAGCACAACCTTGAGCAACACTGCAGGAGACATGGAGTTCAAAACAAAGGTGTCTATGGTCTCTCTTTATTCTGTCCTTGTCAGACCATTTTTGGAGTACTGTGTTTAGTTCTGAGGATAATGCTATAATCTAAATATTGACAAATTGGAGAGACCATTGAATGAAAATAGAAGCAGAAATGTATACTAAGTGGATAACTGTATTCTGAGTAAAGTTTCTTTAAAATTGTAGCTGTGCTTAGCTTCTGTGTTCAGTAGGGCTTTGGCTGAGAAAAGGGGGAAAACCTCCCCAATCATAAGAGATATACAAAACTCTAATGGACTGCCTTGGTAAGTACTAAAGTCCTCCTCATATCTTAAGTGATGACTAGTTAACTACTTGTCAGGGATATTATAGAGGGAATTCCTGGACGAGTAGGAGTTAAGCTAGGCAATCTATGAAATCTTTCAAACTTTCAGATTCTTTGAGGAGTAGTTGTGGAATAAAGGACTTATATGGAAAACAGGCAAGACTTCTATTTTTCTGAATACTAAGAATATATGAGAAGCAATGGGTAGAAGTTGCAACAAGGCAGATTTAGGCAAGATATAAAGAAAAACTTCTTAACAGGGAGACATAGCTCAAGATAGAATTAACTGTATGGAGAGGAAATGAGTTTCTCTTCACTGTAGGACCTTAAGCTATAGCTGGATGACTACTTATGGAAGATATTATAAAAGAGGAATCCTGTTCAAATATGGAAGCAATTATTAACTAGCTGATGACATTCTGATGTCCTTTCAAACTCTAAGATTCTGTAACCTTCTCTAGGAATAAACCAAGTCCTCTGAGAGGCTAGGTTAACTTTCTACACTAAAAGAAAAGGTAAAACTTGACTTAATATCCTAGTATAGTGATGATATGTGCTTGGTCTTGGTATTTAGGGCTCTATGCTATTATACCTTCACTTAGAAGTTTCCTGAATATTCTCAAACTCTCTTTCTTGTTGGGTGTATGTAGAATGAGGAGATAAAATTCAATTAAATTGAATGAGCCTTTCATAGGAACACCTGATTTCAAAGCTCATCTAATCCAACAGATACCTGAGTGAGAATTTACTGCTGAGAGGCATCATGGTACAGTGGAAGAAGTGCCACCTTTGGAGTCAAGGGGCCTGAATTCAAATCTTCCTTTGTCTTTACTACCTTGGGGAAATTATTTAACCTCCTTGGCCTACATTTCTTCCTCTGTAAGAATATTGAGCCACACAGGCCTTTTCAACCCTAAATTTAGATTCCTATGGTCCTCACAACATTTTTGACCAACAATCTTGATTGATAAATAAATATAAACAATAAAAACTCACAAAATAACTTGAAGAGGGAAAAGTGTTAACAATGGACACATCAGGAAAGACCTCATCCTGAAAGTGGTATCTGAGCTTGGTCTTAAAAGAATCTAGGGATTCCAAGAGGTAGAGGTAAGGAAGGAGTAGGTTCTAGAGATTGAGGACCACTGTGCAAAGGTGTGGACACAGGAGGAGCAATATTGTGTATGGGGGAAGAACAACAGGCCAGTATGACAGGGAACCAAAAGTGCCTAAAAGGGAATATGACATAAGGTTGCAAAGGTATGTTTAAGCCAGATTGCCTTAAATGCCAGACTGAGGTTTTTTGCATTATCCTAAAGGCAATAAAGAGCTATTGAAGTTATTTTGTGTTTTGTTTTTTAAAGTAAAATTCTCTCCATCTTGCTCTAATTGGAAGTAAAGAGGCTACTCATAGATCTGATCCCACTACAGATTGGCAGGAAAGTTTTGACTATCTTCATTTATAATCTAATATAGTTTCATCATGACTCTCCACCACAACCCTTGATCCTGGGGGCTCATTGTATTCATAGCTAACTTAATACAAACACCCAGTTTTGCTGAGACACTATATTTCAAAACTCCCAACCTCAAGAAATATTCCAGTCTCAGGTTCCCCACCACTATATCTGCCTTGAAAGTCTCTAGCAGAATAATTAATTGTTCAGATCTACTTTTAAGGAATATTGAGTCAGAAACTCTATAGCAAAGTCAGTAGTTGATAATATACTGTAACTTACTATACATACCATATTTTTCTTCACCCCTCCTGGGTCATAGCCTTGTCATGGAAGAAGATTTTATGTAGCTCAGTGAAACTATGAGCTATGTCATGCAGAGTAAACCAAGATGGAGAGGTCATAGTAATGAGTTCCTGACAAAAGGTGATCCACTGAGGAAGGAAATGGCAAACCACCAAGTGTCTTTGCTAAGGAAAGCTCATGGACAGTACTAAAATGCTGGACAAATGGACCTGGCATGCTGTGGTCCATGGGGTCACAGAGTTGGACACAAATGAACATCTCTTTGTGACCCACAGCCTTGATTCCTTGGAGATCGTTGCATTATATAATCTAAAGTCACAAAACATCACTACTAGAATCCTGGTGTTGAAAAGATAGGTTTTTATTTCAGAGAAATGATCAGGGTCAATCAAAGTGTTGACCACCTTCCCAAGTGCCATCTATCTAGCCAGCTCTCTTCAGGTACTTCAGAGTCTAGTTCACTGTGCTTCTGCACCATCTGTCCAAAATGCTCATCGGACTGACTAACCACTTGTGTATCATAGTTTCATATTCTGGACAAGAGGAATTCTTTGTTCACTTGATTTTTCCTGTGTAAACAAAGTTAATTGAAATTCTCTTGAGTGACCATGAATCTAGTTTAGGAGGCTTTGCAAGTGTTCTTGGGCTTGATGCAATCAGCACAAATGGGAGCATCTAGAGGACCTCACCATATAAGAATATCCACTTAGCCCCTTTGCTGGACATCCTCCACGACAGCAGAGAAAATCTTTGGCTTTTTGCCTTGCCTAATAATTATCAGAGAAATGGTTTCCTTATACTGAGTTCAAAATCTCTGCAACTTCCTCTATTGTTTTTCATCTTTCCCTTCTGCTAGGCACAAAATAGGAAACAAAAATTAAAAAAAAAAAAGAAATGTAATAATCCATTTTGGCAGAAGCACAGAGTTCATGAAGGCAAGTAGTATAAAATAAAGCTAGAAAGGCAGAATGAAGCCATATTCTGAAGGGTTTTGAAAGGCCAAGCCAAGAGTTTGCATTCATCTTATAGGCAATAGGAAGCTACAACAAGCCTGTTAAAGGGTAGGGAGATGTCATATGATCAGACTTGTGAATCAGGGGGAATACATTGGCAAAAATATTAAGGATGGATTGGAAAATCAGGAGGTTATTATCATAAAAAGGAGATTGAATCAATATGGTAGTAATAGAATTTTAATGGAAATAAATCTAAAAACTTCATCTCAGACATGTTTGTATATAGCTTTCCAGTGACCTCTTGTTCTACATGTGTATATTTGGATGACAGAATTAGCATTATAAATAAAGATCTTGGTGTCTAGATGGACAGAAACTAATAGGATGAAATTCAATAAGGACAAAAGCAAAGATCTGTCTCTTATTAATACACATCCACTAACCACAAAAACAATACCGTACAAGGAAAAGATGGCAGGGGTCTGATTTAACAGCAGTGTAATGTGAAAAAGACTTAAGGTTTTAGTGAAGTAACTGACTTTTCATGACCGTTTTCTTATCAGGTTTTCCTACTTGTCTTAACAGATTCAGTCTGCCCCTTATGCATCATAGATAGAGTGCTGGGCCTGGAGTCAGACCTCAGACATTTACTAGCTGTTTGACCCAGGACAAGTCACTTAACTGATGTCTTCCTTGGTGTTCTTAACTATAAAATGGATGCTAACAATACCACCTACCTTCCAGGGTTGTTGTGAAGATCAGATGGAATCCTATTTGTAAAGTACTTAGCATAGTGCCTGACATATAGTAGGTGCTTAATAAATGTTTATTGCTTTTCCTCTAAATGTCAACATAACCCTAGACTCTGTATTCAGCTATATTCTCTTCTCTTTCCATCCTCCCACTATCTTATGTATTCTCATGGAGTTATCTCTATGTAAATAACTCCCAATTCTACATATCCATCCCCTCTAATCTCCTACCTACCCAGCTACTTCCTTGTAACCTCCAGGATGTTCCCACTGGCCGCTCAAACTAACAAGTCCCAAACAGAACTTGTCATGCTTCCTCCTTAGTCCGACTGTCCTGCAAATTTCATTTGTTATATTAATCCTGAGTCACTCAGGTGCAAAACTCTAATCACTTTTTGACTCTCTCCTTTCTCTCACCCCTCAAGAGCTTTACATTTGACCTCCACAGTAGCTCTCAAATTCATTCCCTTCTTTCCTCTTATGTTCCCATCCTCATTAACTCTCACCTAAGTAATAGTTTGCTATTTGGTTTTCCTGTCTCCAGTCTCCTACCTTTTCCAGTTTCTTTTTCAATTCCAGGCAATAAGCATTTATTAAATATCTACTATGGGTGCAATGACAAGTAAAATAGGACCTTTTGCTAGTTTTGTTTCAGTATAATCAAGAAGTATAATGCCTCTAAATAATGTGATTAAAGAGGATCTTTCCCACCCATTGTTGGGCCTGCCCATTGAAGGGAGTTTGATTGGAGATTTGCAGTAAGGCCCACCCCTTTTGTTAATGAGGCTCTGGTTCTCAAGGATTGGGATGCCTTCTGACTCTAAAAAAGATATAAATACCCTGAGGGTAAGATTTTACTTTGGGGCTTAATTTTTGGAAAAAGTTTTGTGTGCCAGATGGGACTTGGAGAAGTTGCTAACAAGGCCCATGTCTCCCACTTTTGAAAACCCAGATGTTGGTGCTTCCCTCTCCGGCGACTATGGTCAGACAGTTAGACCTGTCTGGTAATCTGTGATACTGTTTATGTCAGACAGTGTGGAAGTGCTGTCTGTTGATTTCCTAAACTACGTGAATGATATGTCTGCTTGATTAAAGGAGATTTTTAACCCCTCAAAAGCTTCCTTTCCTTTTAGAAAAGTATATCAAGGAACCTGTGATAGCAAACCCCCTTACCCCATGTATGTTGGGGTGCTTACTGATACAATGTGGCAGCCACTATACATAGTGTTGGTAATAAAAAGAAAGGCAAAAAACAGCCTCTGCTCTGAAGGAGCTTAGTCTAATGGAGGAAGCAATAGGCAAACAACTATGTATAAACAAGATATATACAGATTAAATTGGAGATAATCAACAGAGGAAGTCACTAGCATTAAGGAGGGGTGGGAACAACTTCTTATAGACGCTGGGATTTTAACTGAGACCTGAAGGAAGCCAGAGAATCCAGGAGTGAGGGATAAGGAGGGAAAGAATTACCAGTGAAAATGCACAAATTTGGGAAATGGAGCGTTAGGGACAAGGTAGGCTAAGGAAGGGAGTTAGGGTTAAGGTATGAGATGTAAGAAGACTGGGAAGATAAGAAGGGGTCATGTTAGGAGGGGGCTTTAAAAGAGAGGCAGCAGATTTGATATTTAAATCTTGGAGTGGAAAGAAGACACTAGAGTTCATCAAAAGTAGGGAGTTGTGACTTGGGCAGACCAGAGCTTTTAGAAGATCATTTTGACAGCTGAGTGGAGGATGGACTGGAAAGAGATGAAGGAGGGAAGCTACTTCAATAGTCCAGGCATGAGATAAAGGGGGCCTACCCCAGGGCAGTAGCAGTGTCAACAGAGGGGAGAGGACCTCATGAGAGATGTTACAAAGGCAGAATCAACAGAACTTGGCCACAGATCAGATATGGGGGATGAGAGGAAAGGATTTGAGGATAACACCTAGGTTGTGGGTGACTAGGAAAGTGGAATTACCTTGTACAGTAACAGGAAAGTGAAAGACAGAAGAGCTTAGAGAGAAAGATGTAAGAGGTTCATGGAACTTCCAGTTTGAGGCATCCAATAGGGCACTGGAGATGTAAAACTAAAGGTCAGGAGAGAAGGTAGGGCTGGATAAATAGATCTGAAAATCATCTTCATAGAGACAATAATTGAATCCATGAGAGCTGATGAAATCACCAAGTGAAACAGTATATTTGCCAAAAAAAATAATAATATACAGGCCAAGTCTTCCCATAGCTGCTAAACTAATCTTTTCGATAAACAAGTCTTACAAGGCCATGACCCTGTCCCTTGTGCCTATAAGATAAAATACAAACTTTTCATTGATATATTTGAGGACATCTGAAGTCTGGCTTCAACTTGTCTTTTCAGACATTTCACTTTACCCTCTGTCACCACCATAACTCACATCCACAGAGTGCCTTAAGTTTTACTAAGTGCTTCACATGTTATCTGAAATAACTCTTCGTCTCAGTGAAATTGTCCTCTGATCTCATTCTTTTGCCAGCATTCAGAGAGGCTATCTACCATGCATAGAACACATTCCCTCCTTCTTTCTAGCTATTGGGATCCTTCTTTTCATCCATGGTTGAAGTCAGCGGCCATTTCCATGAAAATTTTTCTGATCCTCCTGGCTGAAAGTGATTTCTCTCCTCAAATTTTCCTAGAGCACTTTGTCTTTGCCTTTTTTTTACCCTCATGGTATCCTGCCTTGTATTACACTCATTTTAATACCTCTCAATTCCCCCCCTAATAGATCGTAAATACCTTTCAGTGACTGTTGTTTTTCCTTTCTATATCCCCAGTATGAAGCTTTGCCTGTATAGCAGGTGAATAATATAAACATTTTAAAATTGCATTAATGGAGTTCTTGAACTGGAATGAATCTATATAAGCCACCTCCTCTGTCTTTCTGGCTTTGTACACGATTTTCATCAGTCAAGATCAATCCTTTCTTCATCTCATTTCATGGAAATTTATACTCTGTATAAAAATTTTCTGACATATATTAGATGTATCTGTATGAGCTACTATTATTGTTAATTACTGTTATTATCTCAATACCATTATCTTTATAAAGCTATAAACTCCTTGAAAGCAGGGACTACTTCTTTGGATCCATCGCCCAGCCAAGTACATTGTACATAGTAGGTTTTTAAATAAATATGTATTGAAGGGATCTATAATAATTCTTTTCTATCTTGGTTTAATAGCTATATGTTAGTAAATGTTTAACAACTAACTCTAGGGGAAAAAATCTCTCTCTCTCTGTATATATATATAATATATATATAATATATATATATATATATTATATATATACACATATGTTTGCAAAATACACCCTTAAATTGAATCTGCATTGTTAACAGTTTCTCCATCACTTTCTTAAGCCTAGAAAATCAACTAAATAATAAATCAAGCTCTCATATGTAGCGTTAGCCAATTTCTGAAGTATAACTGCTCACATTGAAATTTAACAGTTGACTTCCCAAGACTGTGAGAGTTGACTACAGTACGCCCCTCCTTATAAGTCTTTAGGGAGCTATTCTCTAAAATCACATCATTACGTTCAAGTTCAGAGTAGAGTAAGTGTAAATACTTGCCCTACATGAGAGGCCCACGTCTAATCTCTCAAGGGTAGAAGCTGGAGTTCTGAATCTCGAAGATGAATGATCCATTGTTTCTCAGTCCACCTTGTCCATCACAGGCCTAAGCTACTAAATTTCCTCCCGAGGAAGAAAAGAGAAAAGGTCTCTGCATGAGAACGAAAAGCTGCCCATTCCACGCTGGCAAATAGCAAGCTGATGATTCTGGATCATCTGGGACAGTATACCTTGAGGCAGGAGAGTAAAAATCATTTGGCAAAACTTTCAAAATGTTGCTAATTTTAAAACTCTTTGTAAATGCTTCAACATTGACTCCTAAATTCTAATGAACAATTAGATGGAATCTAAATATGTAAATTGTATGGATAAACCAAGTCAGCTAAGCAATGCTCTTCTTGGGGCTCCTGCTGAGTGAGGGCAAGTCACACCTCTCCCCACCTCCCTCCATTAAAAATATAAACAAGTTTTATATTGTGGCAACCACGTTATTTTTATTGTTCAAGTTGTGAGGTGTACCCAGATTCCCTTTCCAGGGATCTGTATAAGAATTCCAGTAAATCCAGTTGCAAAACAAAGTATCAAACAGATGCAATAATCTTAATTGGGTTTACCTCATTATTTAAAGGTCTATCTGTGTCATGGATATAGGAGATAGGGACTGGATCTGTGATTTTATTTGGCATGGAGAACTTCCAGATAAGGATTCTCTTTCTACCAGTGTAGGAGACTTTTCTCCAATGTATAGTCTTAGAGAATTGCCTAGAGTAAATGACTTGTTATGAATCACACAGCAAGGGTCTCTTAGAAGTGTGACTTGAAACTAAGAGAGGTCAACTCTCTAGTGATTTCACCATGCTTCCTCTGTCGTGGATTTGTTAGGACAAAATGAAAAAGGCAAGCATCATAGATTTGGGTTCATATTGCAATTTGACAAACATCTATTAAGCACTTACTGTGTGGAGGGACTTGGGCTAGGTTCTAAAGAGGTACAACATTTAGAGATGGTACAGTTTCCAACCTCAAAGAGTTTATAGTTCTTCTCTTTTAAGTTACTTGTACATGGAAGTGATCCACATTGCATATCCACCAGGCTAATGGTGATAAACTCAATTAGAAGTGAGGTACAGAACACATTGATTTAGTTTAAAATGTAATATTATCAATGTTTAATTGTATTTTCATTTATTTCATTAAATATTTTTCAATTACATTTTAGCCTGGTTCTAGTTACATTCCCACAGTGTGTTTGATACCTCTGAGGTTGACAAATCCTGATTAACTCCTCAATAGATTTCAATCTCATCAATTATAGTACCAATCATAGGTTGAAGGGACCTTAGAAGTCTACTCCAACACTGTAATTTTAGAGATGGGAAAACTAGAAAAGACTCCTCTTCTACTCTGTAAAATGGTTAAACATAAAAGATGGACAAAATGTCAAATAGCACTGTTGTCCAACAGGGGTTTTCTGAGGATCAAATGAAATAATGTGTGTTAAATAGTAGATAGATATTGGCAATAATTATTACAATGTAATTTACCTGGATAAACAAGCAAGACACACTTCTGTCTCCTCAGACTTTCTCTACTTTACCTTAGAAACTTCTTTACCCAGAAACTCACTCCATCCCTGGATTTCACACACTGGAATCACCTTCTGTCCTGGCAGCCCCTCCCTGTGTTTGATTAGTTCCTCCCTAAACTGACATTTTAAGGAGGATGCCCAAGCTAATGATTTTCCTTGCTGTCCAGTCAACAAGACTTTGAGATTGGACTTCTGGAAGCCAAGATGGAAGAGTAAGCAGTAAATCATTGTAGCTCTCCTATAGTCATAATAACTACGAAATAGTTCCCCAAAACAAATCTGGGGAACAGTGGAACCAATGGAAAGACAGGGCAGGGCAGTTTTTAACCCAGGAGATTTGGAGGATTAGCAAGAAAGGTATATCTCACACAGGTAAAAGGTAGCGCATCCCAGGACAAGAAGCATCTCAGAAAATCAGCAGGAAATCCTGAGCCCTAGTGTGGTAGAACAAGCAAATACCAGCATCAGGACCCCCCACATGCCTCAGCACAGCCAGGGGAACTGGTGGACTCAAGCTTTGAGATCACTATGTGCTTCAGCATAGCTCTGGGAAAATAGGCACCCTCCAGCATAGGACCTCCACCTGCAGGAATGGAAGGGGAGACTCCTCCAATGACTGGGCTTCAAGGTGCTTTCATACAGCCCAGAGCAAACAGACATTCTCTAGCACCTAGAAAAAGTAAGCCAGACTGACAGGTGCTTTAGCAGAGCCTAGGGAAAAAGGGCACTCTCCGATGGATAGACCTTCACTGCAATCCCAGGGAAATGCAGAAAAAATTCATCAGGCCTCAGCAGACACCAGACACCACCACTAGGATCCCATTTCAGTACCAGGTAAGCTGCTAGACTTCTACAGTCTTTAGTAGTGGCACACACACACACCCTATCCCCTCAAAACAGTACCAGAGTGAGTGTCCTCCATGGGCCTCAGGGTAACATCAGCAAAGCACCAGCTAAACAGTCACACCCTTTGAACACCCTGAGAACAGAGATTAAATTTAAAGAAGAGGAGAGGAGAGGATAAGAGAGGAGAGGAGAGGAGAGGAGAGAAGAGAAGAGAAGAGAAGAAAACAGAAGAGAAGAGAAAAAGATGAGCAAAAAAACAACAAAAAAAGAATCTGACCATGGAAAGTTATTATGGTGACAGGAAAGACCAAGACTCAAACTCAGAAGAGGACAACAATGTCAAAGCAGCTATGGGCAAAAGCCAAAAAGAAAATAAGAAATGGTCTCAAACTCAGAAAGAATTTATGGAAGAGTTCAAAAAGGAGCTTAAAACTCATATAATATAGGTAGAAGAAAAATGAAGGGAAAAATGAGAGTGATGGAAGAAAATTATGGAGGGAAAAGAGTCAACAGCTTGAAAAACTATTTTAAAAGTAGAATTGCACCCATATGTACAAAAATACTCATAGCATCTCTTTTTGTGGTGGCTAAGAATTGGAAATTGAAGAGACGCCTATCAGTTGGGGAATGGCTAAACAAGCTATGGCATATAATTGTAATGGAATACTATTGTTTCATAAGAAATGACGATCAGGGAGACTTTAAAAAAATCTGGAAAGACTTACATGATCTGATACTGAGTGAAGTGAGCAGAACCAGGAGAATATTTTACACAGTAAGAACAGCACTGTGCAACAAGTAGCTTGGATAGATTTATCTCTGCTTAGCAACACAAGGATTTAAGACAACTCCAAACGACTCATGATAGAAAATGCTATCCACATCCAGAAAAAGAACTATGGAATCTAAATGCAGATCGAAGCATGCTATTTGCTCTCTGTCTCTTTTGTGGTTTCTCCCATTGGTTATAATTTATCTTTACAACATTACTAATGTGATAATATTTTTAATATGAGTAGATATGTAAAGCCTTATCAGATTGCATGCTATCTTGGGGTGGGGAAAAAGAAAGTATGGGGAAAAATTTGGAATTCAAAATTGTATGGAGGTGATTGGTGAAAATTAAAAATTAATTACTTATTTAGAAGAATAAAATATTCTTTCCTCAAAAAACAAAAGTAGAATTGGCCAAATGGAAAAAGAGATATAAAAATCCACTGAAGAAAATAACTCCTTAAAGAGAATAATTGGCTAAATGGAAAAGAAAATATAAAAACTAATTGAGGAAAAGAACACCTTAAAGGTTAAAACTGGGCAAGTGGAAGCTAATGACTCTATGAGACATCAACAATCCATCAAATAAAAGCTAAAAAAATGAAAAAATGGCAGAATCTGTAAAATACGTCATGGAAAAAAACACCTTACCTGGAAAATAGATCCAGGAGAGACAATATCAGAATCACTGGACTATCTGAAAGTCATAGTCAAAAGGAGAATCTCGACAGCATCTTTCAAGAAATTATCAATTGCCTTGATGTCCTGGAACCAGAAAGCAAAATAGCCATTGAAAGAATCCATTGATCACCTCAGGAAGGAGATCCCCAAATAAAAACCCCAAGTAGCATTATAGGTAAATTTCAAAACTATCAGATCAAGAAAAAAAATATTACAAGTGGCCAGAAAGAAGAATTCAAGTATCAGGGAGTCACAAACAAGATTATACAGGACTTGGCAGCTGTTGTTGCTGTTAATGTTTTAAAGAATTGGAGGTCATGGAACATGACATTCCGGAAGATGAAGGAGTTAGGTCTACAACAAAAGAATCACTTACCCAGCAAAATTAAGCATAATTCATGAAGGTGAAAAATTGCCATTCAGTGAAATAGAGGGATTTCAAGCTTTTTAAAGGAGAAGACCAGAATTAAACCAAAAATTTGACCTTCAACATCAAGACCCATAAACAGGTAAAAAGGGAAAAGAAACATAAGGCATTCAATAGAGCTAGACTATTTATGTGCCTATACAGAAAGATGACACTTGTAATTCTTAGAAATTACACCACTAATAGTACAGCTAGAAGAAATACACATAAGATACAGGTATAAGTGAATTTGAGGAAAAGGCACAAAAAAATTAAGGGATGAGAAAAAGGAATACAATGGATACAGAAGAAAGGGAGATGTAGAATGGTGTATATTATCTGGCATGAAGAGGTAAGAAAGGCCTATTACAATGGAGGGGAAGCTGGAGGGGATGGGCATTGCTTGAACCTTACTGTTATCAGTATTGGTTCAAAGAGGGAATAATATACACCATGCCTTGAATATAAAAATCTATCTTATCCAACAGAGAAGGCAGATAATAAGATCAAGTAAGGGGGAGGGTGGAGACTGATAGAAGGGAGGGCAGATAAGGGGAGGTGATAGACAGAAGCAAAACAATGGAAAGGAAGAACAGGGTGAAACAAGAGAGAGGACAAAAAAGAGGAAGAATAGGAACTAAAGAAATACACAGTAATCATAACTATGAATGTGAATGGGATGAACTTTCCCATGAAGAGACACACAGAATAAAGGCAAGGGGCTGGAGCAGGATCTACTATTCTACAGCTAAAGTAAAAAAGTAGGGGTAGCCATCCTGATCTCAGAGAAAGTAAAAGCAAAAATAGATCTAATTAAAAGAGATAAGGAAGGAAACCATATCTTGCTAAAAGGTACCACAAATAATGAAGCAAAATCAATACTAAACACACATGCACCAAGTGATATAGCCTTCAAATTCTTAAAAAAAAAGCAAAGCCAAGTTAAGTGAGAGGAAGAAATAGACAACACTAGTGGGGGACCTCAACTGTCTCCTCTCAGAACTCAATAAATTCAAATAAAATATAAGCAAGAAAGAAACCAAGAAGATAAGTAGAATATTAGAAAAGTTAGATATAACAGACTTTTGGAGAAAACTGAATGTGAACAGAATGGAATATACCGTTTTCTCTCAACAGCACATTGCACCAACACAAAAATTGAAATAATAACCTCAAAATCAAATATAAAAAAAGGAAGAAATAGTAAATTCATTCTTTGGGGATCATAATGGAATAAAATTACATTCAACGTGGGGCAGTAGAAATATAGATTAAAAATTGATTGAAACTAAATAATCTAATTCTAAAGAATGGCAAGGTCAAAGAAAAAATCATAGAAACAATAATTTCATTAAAGAGAATGACAATAAGACAACATATCAAAACTTATGGGATACAGCAAAAGTGGTTCTTAGGGAAAGTTTAATAACTCTAAATACTAAGAAGAATGAAGTAGAGAGAGAGGAGATCAATGAATTGGTCAAGCGACTAAAAAAAGCTAGAAAAGAGAACAAATTTAAAATCCTCAATTAAATACCAAACTAGAAATTCTGAAAACCAAAGGAGAGATTAATAAAATTGGAATTAAGGAAGCTATTAAACTAATAAATAAAAGTAAGAGCTGGTTTTATGGGAGAAAAAAATGATAAATCTTTGCTTAATTTGATTTAAAAAAAGAAAGAAGAAAATCAAATATGCATCATCAAAAATAAAAAGGGTAAATTCATCACCAATGAAGAGAAAATCAAAACAATAATTAGAAACTATTTTACCCAGCTATATGTCAATAAACTTGGCAATCTTAGTGAAATGGATGAATATTTACAAAAATGTAAATTGCCCAGATAAATGGTAGAAGAAATAAAATACTTAAATAGCTCCGTTTCAGAAAAAGAAATTGAACAAGCCATCAATGCATCAATGAAATCCACCCCCACCCTCCCAAAAAAAACCCTCTAGGGTCAGATGGATTTACAAGTGAATTTAAAGAACATTTAAAGAACAACTAATTCCAATACTATATAAACTATTTGGGAAAATAGGCAAAGAAGGAATCTTACCAAATTCTCTTGATGATACAAATATGATGCTGATGCCTAAACCAGGAAGAACCAAAGAAGAGAAAGAAAATTATATAGGAATTCCCTAATGAATATAGATGCAAAGATTTTAAATAAAATATTAGCAAAGAGATTATCATAAGGACTATGACCAGGTTGGATTTATACCAAGAATGCAGAGTTGTTTTAACATTAGGAACACTATCAGCATAATTGACCATACCAACAATAAAACTAACAGAAATCATATGATTATCTCAATAGAGACTGAAAAAGCATTTGACAAAACATAACACCCATTCCCATTAAAAACACCAGAAAGCATAGGAATAAATGGAGTCTTCCTTAAAATGATAGGCAACATTTATCTAAAATCATAGGCAAGGATTATATGTAATAAGGATAAACTAGCATTCATAATAAGATTTGGGGTGAAACAAGGATGTTCATTACTACCACTGTTATTTAATATTGTAACAGAAATATTAGTTTTAGCAGTAGGAGAAGAAAAAGAAATTGAAAGAATTAGAATAAACAAAGAAGAAACAAAGCTATCACTCTTTGCAGATGGTCTATCTAGAGAATCTTAGAGAATCAAGTAAAAAATTACTTGAATTAATAAACAAATTTAGCAATGTTCCAGAATATAAAATAAACCCACATAAATCATTAGCATTTCTATATATTACTAACAAAGTCCAACAGCAAGAGAGAGAAATTCCATTTAAAGTTACTATAGACATTATAACATATTTGGGAGTCTACCTGCGAAAACAAACCCAGGAACTACATGAACACAGTTATAAAACAATTTTCACACAAATGAAATAAGATCTAAATTACAGAAAAATATCAGTTGCTCACAAGTAGGTCAAGCTAATATAATAAAAATGACTATTCTGCCTAAATTACATTACTCATTCAGTGCCATATTGATCAAAATACTAAAAACTTATTTTATAGAGCTAAAAAAAAAACAAAATTCATCTGGAAAAACAAAAGGTCCAAAATATTAAGGGAATTAGTAAAATAAAATGCAAGGAAAGGTGGGCTAGCTGCACCAGATCTTAAATTGTATTATAAAGTAGCAATCATCAAAACTACTTAGTACTGGCTAAAAAATACAGTAACAAATCAGTGGAATAGACTGGGTACATAAGACACAGTAGTCAATGACCATAGTAATCTATTGTTTGATAAATCCAAAGACCTTAATTTTAGGGATAAGAAGGCATTATTTGACAAAAATTGCTGGGAAAACTAGAAAGCAAGAAGACACAAACCAGGTATATACCAACATCTCACATTATATACCAAGAAAAGGTCAAAATAGATGCATGATTTAGACATAAAGGGTGACACCACAAACAAATTAGAAGAGTAAGGATTAGTCTACCTCTCAGATTTATGGGGAAGGGAAGAATTCATGACCAAACAAGAAATAAAGAGCATTAAAAAATGTAAAATAGATAATTTTGGTTATAATAAATGAAAAAACTTTTATACAAACAAAACTAATGCAACCAAGATTAGAAGAAAAGCAAAACACTGGAAACCAATCTTTATAGCAAGTGTCTCCAATAAAGGTCTCATTTCTCAAATATATAGAAATTTGAGTCAAATACACTCCATTTCCCAAACTGATAGTCAAAGGATGTGAACAAATAATTTTCAGATGAAGAAATCAAAGCTATTTATAGACATATGAAAAAAGTACTTTAAATCACTTTTCATTAGAGAAATGCAAATTTAAAAAAAAAAAACTGAGATGCCACCTCACATCTATTGGATAGGTTAATATAACAGAAAAAGTAAATGATAAATATTGGAAAGGATATGGGAAAATTGGGTCACATGCACTGTTTGTGGAGTTGTGAACTAATTCAACCATTCTTGAGAGCAATTTGGAACTATGCCCATATGCCAAAGAGCTATAAAATCATGCATGTCCTTTGAACCCATAATACCACTACTACATCTATATCGCAAAAAAAAAGTTTAAAAAGGAAGAACGACACACATATGCAGAAATATTTATAGCAGCCCTTTCTGTGGTAGCAAAATATTGGAAACTGAGGGGATTCCCATCAACTGGGGGATGGCTAAATAAGCTGTGGTATATGAATATAATGGAATGCTATTGTGCAATAAGAAATGATGAACAGGCAGATTTCAGAAAATTCTGGAAAGGCTTGTATGAATTGATGCAAAATGAAATGAGCAGAACCAGGAAAAACATTGCACATAGTATCAGTAACATTGTGTGATAATCAACTATGAAAGACTCAGCTCTTCTCAGCAACACAATGATCCAAGAAAAGTATAAGGAACTCACAAAGGAAAATGGTATCCATATCCAGAAAAATAACTGAAGGACACTGAATGCAAATTGAAGCATGTATTTTTTCACTTACTTTATTCTTTCTCCTAGTTTTTTATCTGTTTCTTCTTTCACAACTGTGACTAATATGGAAATATTTTGTACATGACTGCATATGCTTAAACTATTTCAAACTGTTTACCATTTTCATTAGAGGGGAGGGGGAAGAGGGAGGGAGAGAAAATTTGAAACTCAAGAAATTGTAAAAGTGAATGCTAAAAATTTTCTTCACATGTAAGTAGGGGAAAAAGTAAAATACTATTAAAACATAAAAATAAATAAAATTATGAGTTTTTGTTTCAGGAAGAAACTTGGAATCATTAAAATCTCTGCACATTTTCCCAAAGACAATCTAGCATGCTCTTATCCTCTGGTTCATTTCTGAGTATAGTTCATTGTTCATCTATTTTAGAGATGTCAAGCATAGCCCACAAGTTCCATAGGGCCCACAACACTCCCCAGAACAGCCTCATCCAGATTAAAATGTAATTGGGAAATAGTTAACAAAATAATAAAAAAAAATACAATAATACATAGATAGCATTTTAAACTGTTGATATAAACCACAGTGATATTTACAAGTAGATTTCTGGCCCCATTTTGACACCACTGATGTACAATCTGAATATTCATGCATAGACTGTTGCAATAGATGAAAAATGCCTTACAAACCCTAAAATGCTATGTAAATGTCTGTTGTTGTTTGTTGTTGTTGTTATGATCTGATGGATCAGCTCTGAACTGTCTGAGAACTAAGGACTATGTGTCTTTGTTTCACGGGTTATTGTTGTCAATTTACCCTCTGATGGGCACCTTAGTGGAGATGAACCTTTCCATGTTCACCTAGAGCCATACTCAAAAAGCAGACATCATCTATTGCTGCAGCTATACTCTGAAAATATTTTCCTTCAGTCCTTCAGAAGTCTCTGCTTTTGGAAAGCCTTTCCTAAGGCATCTTAAATAATCTGCCCACAATAATGCTAAGCAGCTATTTCTACCTATATACTACACTTATTACTAACTATGGCAACTCCTCCTTACATAGGCCTTTAAGGTCTTACAAAGCACTTTCTTTCTAGGAACTTTGTGAGACAGAGTGAAAAGAGAGTAGAAACAGTATGGCAAGAAAGAAAGAATTCTGATTCTGGAGGTAAGGGACCGGGGTTCACATCCTACTTCTGATATGTACTTCATATGTGACCTTGGACAAGTCACTTAACTTTTCTTGAGGGTAAAAAGCCCACAACGGTGGGGAACCTTCAGCCTCAAGGTCACATGTGGCTTTCTAGGTCTTTGGGTGTGGCCTTTTGACAGTTCAAGTTTTACAGAATCAATTCTTTTATTAAGGGGATTTGTTCTGTGAAGTTTGGATTCAGTCAAAGGGTGGGCACCTGACCTAGAAGGTCATATGTGGCCTCAAGACTGTTGGTTCCCCACGCCTGGTTGGACAATATGGCATCTGAGGTCCCATTTACCTCTATGATCCTATAAGGATGTGATTTTTCCCATAGGCACACAACTAATAACATTTCCATCTTTATATATTATGTCTCCATTTTATTTTAAATAGGTATATCTGTTGTGTACTGTTAGATTCCTTGACAACAAAACCATGTATCACGCCTCTCTTTTATATTTCCTAAAAGTGCTTCATTCATCTATGGTCAGCATAATGTAATGGAAAACATCTTGGAATCAGAATCAGGAAAAGTGATTATTATACCTTGACTGTGAGGCTGTGTGATGATGGGTAACTAACTTTGTGTTTCCAAGACTCCATTTCCTCATCTGTCAAAGAAAATCATAACTTTAGAACTAAAAGAGACTTTGAAGTTCAGAATAGTAACACGTTTTACTATCTTCTATAGTTAAACTTACTTGATTTCATAATCATATATTAATGACTAAATCAATATCATTATTGTATCTATATGGGCTAGTGCCCTAACGAATGCTTGTTAAATTGCATGGAATTTATTTTCTCATAGAGTTTATTGAAGGAAAGTACTTTCCTCACAAAAATAAATCTTAAAGGTCTTTAGGAAGATGAGTAAATGTTATTCTTATGGAAATATGTCTGCTTAGTGGTATTGGCTTGGCTAAGGGATGAGTTCTTGACCAATGAACAAGCGTGCATCATCATTATTCACTACATTATTTCAAACCAAAACTCACCCTCAGATTTTACATAAAGCATCATGGAAATGAACAGAGGCTAGTCTCACTGGTTAGGATTATTGCAATAATCAGAGGAGAATAGAGGGGAAGGCATATTGAGGGAAGGGGTAATCAGAATGCATGATCTCTTGTGGTGGGAGGAGGGGAGAGACAGGAAAATAATTTGGAACTCAAAATCTTGTGGAAATGAATGTCAAAAACTAAAAATAAATTAATGAAATCTCAAAAAATAATAGAGGAGAAGCAGTTCTCTTGATCAATTCTGGGAGAAATTTATACCCAAGTCACTATTTCATGCTGTTGCTGGCTTGCTTTACTTCTGGTGGGTGAGCACTCAAGGGGAGCATTGGTTTCCTGCCAGGTTACTTGAAGAAGACTTCACTCATACACAAACAAAAACAGACTGTTCTACTAGAAAACAGTAGCTGTCCTCATCAAAGATGGAGTTACTTGTCATTAGGTCGTGTCAGTGGTTGACATTGCCAATTCAAACATCTGGAATCACTTGCACAGAAAGGAAAGTCATGAAGTGTGGGACCTTCTGACATGGCAATCTTTCTTACTGTTCCTTGATTTATCAATCTATTTATCTAGGTTTGCCAACATTGATCCCCAGAGTAGGTTGCAAAAACAATGTTAAAAATGGGACATGACTTTATCACAATAAAATGCCACAGTAGGCCAAGATTTTGTTAATGGAGCCTATGATGATTTTAAGAAAATAAACAAGTTTTTGAACCTTCATTTTTTAAACTTTAATCACCAGGAGAATTTTTTTTCTTTTCCTTATGTTTTACTTTTGATACACAAACACCCATCTTGCCCTCTCTAATTTGGTGGACTACTGGCATCTTTTGTCACTAAAGTGTTGGTGCAGTTTCCAATGATTCCAATTCATGTACATAGAAGTGAAGTATGGTTACTTAAAAAAAAGACTGCAAAACAATGCAAACTATTGTTTTGGGAGGTAATGAAGCAAAATAAAGTCCTAGATCTGAAGATGGGTTTCCTAAGTGTGAGTGCTGGCTTGCCCACCTGACTTAGGCAATCTATTGCCCTACTCTGAACATTAATTTCTCCATTAACAAAGTGAGAATGATAATGTTTTCACTTTCTACCATTAAAGATTGTTGTGAGGAATAAATGAGATAATGGAGGTGAAGTTTTTTTGCTAAAAGTGTTACATAAATGTCACCTATTAAATTTAGTATTATCATTATGGTTGTTGAAGAGTGTTGATCAGGACACCTTGTCAAGTTGATGACGCCGAAGGGGTTAGACTTTAGGGATAAATGTCAGTTATTGCTTTGTTCTTATTGAATAATTTATTATTTGTTGGCCTACATTGTCACCTTGAAGTATATGCTCCTAAAAGCTGAGCTGAAATTTTTTTGAATGTTTCAGACATGTAAATACAGTGTGATTATTCAAATATGAATTAAGATAATCTTGTGATTTTTGCTTATTAATTTTGTCTGTTATCTAACACAGGGCCTTGCATGTAATGAGCATTATATTGGATTAGTTTAGAACACATTTAATGATTCTGAGGGGAGCGGGAGGAGATTGCTAGTTTAGAACAAACCCCAGAACCTAAAAAGATTTTTAGAAATAATTTTGTTAAGTCAGTTGGCAGAAGAGAGAGTTGGGAAAAGGTATGGATCTTCCTCAAATGTCTTTGTGAAGTCTCATATTATATGGAGATCAGACAAGGGCATAAGGACAGTCAGTTAGGCAGTTTCCAGAAAAACGCAGTTGCCAGGTAAGGTTGCTCAAGATGTATGCCATCAGGTAGGTATAAACATTCAATATAATTCAGGTGAAGCCAAAACGTAAGATATTGGGGGCCACAAAACAGAAGCTTGGGGTAGACTCAAAACAAGACCTTGGTGAGCAGAGCTAAAACATAGTTGTTCTGGATGGACTCAAGCATGCCTTGAAGTGGCATCTGGCTTCCCTGGAACATTTCTATGGTCAGCATGACCTCCACAATAAGTTTTGAGTTAGATGATTTCTAGCCACATAAAACTAGGTTCAAACAATATTTATAGACAATAAATAATAAAGCATTTCCATCACAGTATGTTCATAGAGCCAAGAGAGGGGTAAGTATTTTTTTTTAAATGTTCATTCTTTAAAGTTTGGTAATAGTCATATATTTAAAGAAGTTTATAATTCTGAATTACCAGATAGATTCTTATGCAACAGAAGAAGATTTGGAAGAATAAAAAACAGTCCAGATAGTATATTCTCTCATGTGGAAGGGTAAATAGAAAAGACCAATCCATTCTTTACAAGTTCCTTTGAGTCCTTATAAATGAACCTAGAATGCCCACTTTTGTAGGAGGACTACATGCTTGCTCCAAAGCCAGAAACTGAGGCCTGAAGTCCTGTCCTTAATATTGATCTTGATTCCATGTTTAGCTTGAGATTTTTTTCTACTTGGATGGTGTTTTTTATCTCCTTCTGGATAGAACAACATATTCTAGAGCAAACTGATGGGGGAAAAAAATCTCTAGTTTTTTTGTTTGTTTATTTAATAACATCCTTGATGTATTTCAGAAATGCTCAGAATGAAAATATCGCACAAAAATTAGTGTATAGTTCTAATGTAAGGTTAGAAATTTGATAATAATGAGCAGATTCTGTTTTTACAAGTTCCAAGGGCTTGTTTGAGATCTTTTGTTGACTGGCATTTGGGGTCATTGGTTTTTGGGAAATCTTTTTGTAGAGATTTGTGATTTGCAACAACATTTGACTTATTATTCATCAAGGAATAAAATAAAAATAAAATTCTGCCTGAATAAAGCATATAAAGTATATTAAAGTAATAGTGTAGGAAATTTTATTTAGTACAGTTCAAAGCAAGGAACTTTCTCACTTTTTTTAAAACAAAGTTATACAGTGGTTTACCAGGCATAGTGAATGCTCAGCATAAATTAGCCTATCCTCCAGGGATAATAAACTTGAAAAGTAAGTTATTCCCATTGCTAACTTCAGGGTCAGATGGTAGATATGTTATGGTATCAAAAGATTTCAGCTTATCTGGATAATTAAAAGGAAATGCCCCAGGTTCACTTTGATTTTGCTTCAGCAGAGCAAAAACAAAAGACACACACACACACACACACACACACACACACCATGATTTGGGGTTAAATAGTGTCTTATATGTTTTTTCATCTGATTTATGAGTGCATATTTGGGAGAGATTTTTCCAGGGAGACAAGGCAAAAAGCAACAAGCATTTATTAAGTACTTACTCACCAGACACTGTGTGAAGGGCTGACAAAAAAAAATGGTACCTGGCCTCAAAAATTTATATTCTAATGAGGGAAAACATCACAGAAAAGAGAAGAAAGTGGGATGAAATGAGGAGAACAGATAATATCAAAGTGCTGAGAGTAAGAAAAACAGCTAATGGGGAATGAAGCATGAAGATGAATCCTAAAACGAAGATCCTGGGAGCAATACATCAGTAGAAGTTGTTGATTTTCCATATTCTTTTTTTTCTGAGCACCTTTTTAAAGCAGCCACTCTAGACCAAGTGAATTAAACCTCTCCCATGAAAACAAGTCATCTAAAGAAATTACCTAAGTAACTTTTTAAAACCTCAACACTCTGTGTTCTTTGTAGGAAGGAAGGAAATTAATGTGTATTAAATGCCTACTATGTGTCAGACACTGTACTAAGTAAGCATTTTTCAAATATTATCTCATTTGATCCTCATAACAAGGCTCATATACTATTATTAATCCCCATTTTTACAATGGAAACTAAGACAGCTAGTCTTAGTCTGAGGTTGGATTCGAACTCAGATCTTCCTGATTACCGTACTACTCTGCTTAGCTGTCTCCAGGCAACTTTTGTAACTTTAATCTCTTTGACACTCTCTTGTTCAACTATGCTTGCCTTCTTGCTTTTTCTCATTCACAAGTCTCTACTATTTCCTATTTCCTTGCCTTTGTATTGACTATGCCCCAGACCTGCTCCCTCTGTCTCTCCGTCTCTCTGTCTCTGTCTCTCCGTCTCTCTGTCTCTGTCTCTCTCTCTCTGTCTCTCTCTGTCTCTCTCTGTGTCTCTCTCTCTCTGTGTCTCTCTCTGTCTCTCTCTGTCTCTCTCTCTCTCTCTCTCTCTCTCTCTCTCTCTCTCTCTCTCTCTCTCCCTCCCTCCCTCTCTCTTTCTCTCTCCAATTCATTTAACCCTATTTGCCTTGGTTTCCACATGTGTGAAATAAACTGGAGAAGGAAATAGAAAACCACTCCAGTGTCTTTACCAAGAAATGGGGTCACGAAGAGCCAGATAGTACTGAAGCAACTGAACAATACCAAAAGCATTGTAACATGAAGAAATGAACCCAGGACCTTTTACTCTAAATCTAACACTCTTTGCATTGAATCATTCCTGTGCATAGGTGGAAGATGTGAAAAAAAGATGTAATTCTCCCGGTCCTCTCTAGGTATCATTTCAATAACCAGCATGGAAATCTTCAGATGCTTGTTTAGTATTTTTACTTTTCGTACTGACTCTAAGATTATCAGGATTTTGCCAGGATTCCCTCGTTCTGGGAAACCACTGCAAACTTACCTTCTTCTTTATCCTTGCTCAGTTTCACTGGCAGTCAGTCATCCCACTCATAGCTGGAGGTTGTATGTGGCTCAGCTCCCTCAGTTTATTCTTGGCCCTTGCCAAGTAGTATTCTGAACACTGGAAAATATGCTTCCTCCCACTGTGTTTACTGTTTGCTGACGATAAAAAAAGCTTTTGACAGTACAGTGAAAAGCAGAATTAAAAACTCTCCTCCAGCAAGGTGTTCCATGTATCTATTAAGATCTGTCTTATTGTTGATAGATACAACAGAAGAAATAACTATCTAATTACCATTATCAAGAGAGAAATAAAATAAGAGAATACAAAGAAAGGAAGAGGGATGAAATGCCATATTTTGTGATCTTTAGGAGGGAGCTGATACTGTAGTAGAATCGGGAAGACCTGTTCAAATCCAGCCTTAGACATACTAGCCGTGTATCCTTGAGGAAGTCATTTAATCTTTGTTTCCCTCAGTTTCAATTGTAAAATGTGCAGGGCACTTGCAGGACTGTTGTGAGCATAAAATGAAATGATATTTGTAAAATGCACCTAGTAAAGAGCCTGGCACATAGTAGACGCCATCTTAAAAAATTATTTCTTTCTCTTTTTTCCATTCTTTCCCCTTCCTTTTATTTTCCTTTCCAGTTTGGTATTGATTTGCACCTTTGTTCATCGGCAGACGGCTCAGATAACTTACTCAGAAATGATGCTCATGTCTTATGCAATCCTTTCCTGTGTGTTAAGAAATTTTCAACTTCATTTTTTATATTTCTCAGTTATTACTATGCCTCATATCTTTTCTTGAAGAGAAAATTTGTAAATTATAAACAAATTGCTTATTAATAATCAGTGATCCTTTGCCCTCTTTTATTTTTTGCTCTTGAACCAAATTTTCAGACATAATTTTCACCAAACGAAGCATAGCACCTGTGACTGTGCCTATTCTTGCATCAGTCACTCATTGACTTAACTTTGAAGGTCTTGTCAAAATATTTATATAATTTCTCTGACACTTTAGTCTCTGTAACAGATTCAGTGCATAAGTTGCAAATTATCTTCATGATGATCTCTTTGCTTTTGTTCATCATGAGCATTTCAAGATTAGATTACCAAAAGTCCCAACAATAAAATCAACTTGGCTCACTTCGTTTTTTGCCTCTCCAAAGAGAATCTGTGTAAATCATCAACAGCAACTTCTTTATATTTTCTGGTTTCTTTAATATAGAGAATGTTAAGATCCAATACGGTTCTATTCCTAAAGCAGCATGTCAGTTGGTTGACCATTAGACAAAGATCTTGCATTTCAAGAATTAATTATCCTTTATAAATAGTGTAAAACTTGTATGATCTTTTATATCCTCTGTCCCCTTATGTTTTATATTCTGCCCCATTCTACATAAAGAGGTTACATAGGCTTCAGTGTCACTTTGTATTTTTCTTTATTTCATGAGTGACCATCACTGACAAAATCTAGTCACCTAATGAACAAACTATTAGCGATATTTCACTTCTTATGTTTCTAGGCAAGTTGTGAGGCAGCAGACCAAAGAAACTTAAATTCAATAGGAGGGATGTAACCTATGCACTAACTGGTTTGATGAAAGGCAGAATGTGATAAAAGAAAAGATTCAGGGAAATTTTGAGGAGAGAAATATTATTTCCAACTGAGAATTGAGAGTTTTAAAGGTGATGGCATCTGAGTTGGGTCAGAAGAGAAGAGAAGGAAGTATGTCTCAGGCATGGGGACAGCCTACAAACTAATGTACCTATTGGCTAATTAAAAGAATCCCTTTCCAAATTGAAGAGTTGATTTAAGTTAATAACCATCTCAGTGGCTCCTAGTATCTCTAGGATGAAATGTAGATTTCTCTTTTTTGTCATTTAAAGCTCTTAACAACCTGTTTTTTTCGTCTTCTTAATATTTTTGAAAAGCTTTCTTCCAAACGGCTTATCTCTTATTGATATCATCCTATTAAATACACACACACACACACACACAGAAAGAGAGAGAAACTCAATGCTATACTCTATCTCTCTTCTACTAATTACACTGAGGAGAGCAGAACTGGTAAGGAAAAAACGAAGTTGCATCCCAAAGCCAGAGAGGTGTGGTACTGCACTTTCAGGATCCAAAGGAGAGAGCTGGAATTTGTGCCTTTACATAGAATATATGAATCATTTAATCTCTTCTACAACTTCTATTGTTCAACTATACTTGCCTTCTTGCTTTTTCTGATACACAAGAGTCTCTCCTATTTTCTTGCCTTTGTTTTGACTGTCCCCCATGTCTGCTCTCTCTCTCTCTCTCTCTCTCTCTCTCTCTCTCTCGATCTCTCTCTCTCTCTCTTTCTCTCTCCCTCCCTCCTTTCCCTCCCCCACTCTCTGTCAGCCACTCAACGTCACCTGCTGCAGGATTTTCTTGATCTCTCTAGCTGCTAGTACTTTACCCTCTAAAGTTTTCCTTGTATCAACTTTGTAGATACCTTACATAGATCTATGCAGCACCTCCTCTGAGCCCAAGCTTCTAATTATCATTGGCACTCATAGGCTGGATGCCCAGAGGAGTATCTGACAACTTTTCCCTTCAAGGTACTAGTGATAACTATAAGGAATTGTGGTTTTTCACACTTGCACAGAAGGCACCATCCAGTATGCCCACCATTATCAGTAAACCAGTAGATCTCCATTAGATTTTAGAAAGTGGATTTATTGAGAAAATATACCAAGAAAAGTTATAGTTACTAAACAATCCCCAGAATCCTCTCTTCTTGCATACGCAGAGTTTATGGGGAAAATGGGCTCAAATACATATGGAGAGAATACATGTGACCAAGGCATACTTCCTGACTCCTAATCTCATTTCACAGAGTCCTTAAGAGGTTCCGCTTAGGTATATTTCTCTGTTAGATTTAACGGATCAGTGCCTTTCTAGAATACATGGTCCATATTTCTCTGTGTTGGGGTCACGATTCCTGAAACTTGCCATAAGGAAGAAAAAGAAGCAAAAGGTACACACACACATACACACACACACACACACACACACACACACACACACACACGGTTCAATCTCAGCAACTCAGGAATTGTTGGTCCTTCTAGTTCATCATCTAACCAGAAGACTTCATCACCCCTACAGTACTAGTCCCTCAATCATTGATGGCCAGAAATAGATTCACTAAACCTCCTTGTATTAGATTAGGATTAGACTGATAATAGCCACATGAGTTCTAAGGACTAAATCAGGCAGGGAATATGTGCTTCAAGGATTGCTTTCTCCACATTGGCTGGTCCCCAATTAAATCTTTATATTCACACCCATTAGAATGTAAGATCCTTAAAGACAAGGACTATTTTCACTTTTTATTTGTATCCCCACTATAGGTAAATGTCTATTGATTGGTTTCTCATTGGTTTGTTTTGAAAGCGTATTTGTAGATAGATAGATAGATACATATGTAAATATGTATACATAAATATAAATGCTACATATATATTTGTAGACATATATGTAGAAGATATATATTTGTAGATATCATTTGTATTTTCTTTCAATGGGACATCCTGATAACACAAATCCCAGAAATTTTTGCTGAGTGAAATACTGAAAAAGGATTCTTTCAAGTGAAAAAGAAGTCACATCTAAAGAAACTCATACTTACAAGGAAATACTCTTTTAATGCAGTAGCAATTTACTCAATACTACATCAAACACTGAAGGCATGGCCCCTGACCTCAGGGATTAGAAATGCAATTAGATGTACCCAATCGTAAATACACATGATTCTCCACTAAGCTCTTGACTAGCATAAACCACATGATTTGCATTGACAGTAGGCTGTCAAGGATTGTTAAGTAATTCTAGCTGAACTGTGGAAAATGGTTCATATTCTCTATGCAAAAGAACAAGTGCCTTTTTGGACTCTTTTTGGATTCTAAGTATGCAGAAACCTACCTCCTTGACTTTGGGAAGAAAACAGACCTTTTCTTTTCTTTTCTTTTCTTGTCTTTTTCTTGGAATCCCTCCCAATGTCTTACCTCACCAGTACTGCTCCACTTAACAGAATTCATAGAAGAGAGATGGAATGTGGCACTGAGTGAGTGTGTGTGTGTGTGTGTGTGTGTGTGTGTGTGTGTGCATATGTTTAACAGGATGATATCAATAGCAAATAAGCTTTTTGGGGGAAAAGTCTTTCAAAAATAAAGATAAAGAAAGCATCCACTAAATGCTTACTTTGTGCCAGGCACTGTATTATGCACTGGAAATACAATTGCAGGCCAAAACAAAGACAGTCTGCCCTCAAGGAGCTGATAATCTAATAGGTGAGACACAATTATGGAAAACCTTAGAATATAAGCAAGGAAGTTTGGATATGAGCCAATACAAAAGAGTCAACTTTTATAAGTAGGGTAATGACATGATGTTTGATGTGAGATTAACAGGACAGTAGTGTGTAGGAGGGCTTAAATCTAAGACAGATGGAAGGCATATTTTCCTGCCATTCTAATGATTTAGGTGCTGGTTGATGAGTGTTTGGACTACGAAAGTGGTGGCAGAAATGGAGTAGATTCCAAGGGAGATTTGAAGAAAGATAAAAAAAATGGAACTGATCAGCTGAAGAGAGGAGATGCAGAATTGAAGGTGACTCCAAGCCTGGGATTCTGGGGAAGTAGGAACAGAATTGGAAAAGTAAGGAAAGGAAGTTGGTCTGGGGGGAAAGCGGGAGTTATTCAACCCTAGGCTGATTTGCCAAGATGATGGACTCTTCTTTTCAGGAGACCTTTTAAAACAGATGGCCTCATTCTTCTGTCACATTTGATGTATGGTACCACACAAGGGCAAAGAGATGGGATATTGACACTCTCATTATTCATTCAGCTTTAGGATTAAATAAACTCTCCCTGTCATGCTCATTACTCCACTCAAAATTTAGAGGTTAACTATAACACCAAGCACCGAACCCAATGGCAAACATAAATTCTGCGTGTTCCCCTATCAGTATGCTTACCTGAGTCAAATCAGGATGAAATGTCTTGTAAAAATTAGTTTCCTTGGAAAAATAAAATCCTTTCTGACTAATGAATAGTCCTTGGCAAGTCCTGAGTGATTAAGCAAGGCAGAATCTTATTTGGAAAAATTGTATTGTAGAGTTGTGAAAACAAAATGCCATCCAAAAAGTGAAGAATAGAAAAGCTCCTATCTTTGGGTTGGATTTTGAACTCTGGTTGCTAGGATTTAGCAGCATATTGTTCAACCATAGGTTACAAGTTTTCTAAATTCCCACTGGCATGGGACCTTTCTTTGCAAGCACTGGAAAGAAGGAAATAACTCCAAATAAACCTCAGTTTCCTTTCACTGTTTCATAGGGTTTTGCTAAATTCCAGCAGCTGCAATTATAAGACAAATCTATCCCCAATTATAAATAACATCCTTAAAAGGATATGAAAAACGATGCAATAAGGTAAAAGCTCCATGAGGGCAAAGGGAAAGGGATCAAACCTATGATTTCAATAATATAGGAACTTTTCTCAATGAGAAAACTGCTTCTACCAATGCAGAATATCTGAAAGTCTTGGAAAGTAGTCTGGGGCACTGAGAGGACAAGTGATATTCTTGGGGTCACACTGACAGTGTATGTCAGAGGCTGGACTTAAACTTGGGTCTTTGTGACTGTGGTAGGCTCTCTGCCCACTGTGCCATACCCCTTAATAAATTATTATTATTTTTTAAGGCAAGCAGGGTTAAGTGTTTTGCTCAGGGTCACACAGTTGGTAAGTATATGAGGCTAGGTTTGAACTGAGGTCCTCCTAACTCCAAGGCTAATGTTCTTTCCACTCTGCTATCTAGTTGCCCCTTATACAGTTTAATAAATGATTTTTTTAAGAGAATTGAGTACAGAATGTGGTCTGGAGAACAGTTTCAGACAAGCCATCTTAGAGCTCAATGAGAGCTGAGACTGAATATCAGCGAACAAGTATTTGTACTTGAACTTTATTTTAGATTATGGATGTATCTCCCAGAAAAATGAAATCCTCGTTTTAGGGCCATGAGGTTATTTGTTATTTAAACTCTCTTCCGTAAAATTTAAAAATCATTCTGTAATACTGCTCTTTATTTGGTTTGGTAAGTTGGAGGTGTGGAAAGTATGCTAGATTTTTGCTTGAAACCAGGTTCAAATCTTATCTCTGGATAATCTTAGAAAAGTCATTAACCTCTCTGGCTCTCAGTTTCCCCCTCTTCAAAATACAAGAATTGGATTAAATGACATCTAAGGTCTTTTCCACCTCTACTGAGTATTTTTAAATCAGAGTTCACAAGAGAATGGGTTGAGGGAGTGGCTGGGTATTACTGAGGTAAATGAATTTGATTCATGGATCTAGTCAATGTGAAAGATTGCCACAGTTTTTCAACATCCTACAGACATGTTTTCACTTTAAAGCCAAATGAGTAAAAGGCAAGATGCCCTCTGGAAATAATTATGACTATGTCAACTGCCTTAACTGATGCCTGGAATATAATTATGAATTCAGGCTTTCTCACTTTTGCCTAGAAGTGCTTGATAAAAGGAGTCCTGTCTTTGGCCAGGCTGAAGAGGAGGCAAGAAGGCTGAATGTTCTTTGGCCTGCTCTCCTACAGACACATCTTGGGCAATTTTCTTTATGGGCTAAAATGGGACCAAAATTTATGATTTCCCTTTGATGCAAATTGTGTAGAGCAGCTAATTAATCATGGTACCCATTAATCAGTACCAGCAATATTTTCCCCAATCAAACATTTCTGTGAGTTGCTCTCTGCACTGTGTGAAAATAGCCTTTTTGTATTAAATTCCTGTAGAAGTCTTACATTTGAGGCTTCAAACAATTCTCCCTTTCTTCTCCTTAGATTGTTTAGCATGAAAGGGAAAAAAATCTTTCCAAATAAAAATTCCTTAATGTGAAAATTTTCCCCTCTTTGGCTCAAGGGATCATCTCCGGGGATAGATTAGATGCCTGATCTTTCTTCCTGTGGCTATCGCTCCCAACCATTGTAATCTAGAATGGAAATAACATAAAGCATCCACTCATAGGAAGGATTATTTACTTTAGAATATTTCTGCAATGTATGGATTGGAAGTTGAGAGTTTGGGAAAGGGAGAGCCATGGATGGGGCTATCGGTGTGCTTCTTCTAAACAGTCAACTCTGTATCTTCCTTTTTGAATGAGTGGAAAAATTGAAGTCACAAAAAGGAAACAAGTCATATGGAGACTTGCTACAGCAAAGTCGGCAGGTATGCAGGCAACTCTGAAAGTGGAGACTTGAGTTTCAAATTCGATTTAAAGGCAAAACTTTGTAGAGGACCTATTAGAGTCACATTGACTCTTCCCACACATCATCCTCCACCATCCTTAGAAATAAATATAATTTCCCTGGCCTCCCTTGCAATGTGGATCCAGAGACTGCTATGGATTGAAATCCTAAAATAAGATCCCTTCAAGCCAAAGGGCAGTCACATCTGTAGGAGATGACACTTGATGGGGAATCATTTTAATGAAAGAGCCGCTGTTTAGCTCTCTTCTCTCCTAACACTAGGAAAAGTGAAATAATGGAAACTGTGCTTGACTTGGGGTCAGGAAAGATACAGACTTCAAATCCTGCCTCTGCTACTCACTAGTTCAATAAACATGGGCAAGTCACAGGCCCTCTCTTAGTCATGAGCTATCTTTTACAGAGAGAAGGTAATAAAGCCCATACTACTTGCTTCAACCAGCATCCTCTATTGTTACTTAGACAAGATCAAGAGAACATGAAGTCCCTCAGTACAATGGATGTGTCTCCTGTAACAAAACTCTGGGAGGATCTCAACAGAAGTAGTACATTATGGGCAAGCATGGATGGGCCATCATGTGCATTGTTTTGTAAAGGTTTCTTACATTGAGGAGATCGTAGATTTGCTTTTCTAGGTAGTATGTGAGGATGGTAGGCCATGCATGTAAATTAAATGATATATAATTATTTATTATCATTACTTGGACAGTAGCATAGCTCCAACTTTAGCTAATTCAAATTATACTGCTATTTCTATCTCTTTTTTAATTTAAAATTTATTTTTTAATATTTATTTATTTTTAGTTTTAAACATTCACTTCCATAAGATTTTGAGTTTCAAATTGTCTCCCTCCTCTCCCAGCACTCCAAGATAGTGTATAATGTTATATAGACTCTACATACACACTCATGTTGAACCTATTTTCACATTAATCATGTTGTAAAGATGAATTAGAACAATGAGAAGAACCATAAAAAAGAAAAAAGCAAAGAGAGAGAGAACAAATAGTATGCTTTGATATGCATTTAAACTCTGTAGTTCTTTTTCTGGATGTGGATAGTACTTTCTATCATGAGTCTTTTGGAGTTGTCTTAGATCCTTGCATTGCTAAGAAAAGGTAAGTCTATCAAAGTTAGTCAATGTTTGATGATGTTGTTATTGCATGCAATGTTCTCCTGGCTCTCACTTCACTCAATATCAGTTCATGTAAGTCTTTCCAGGTTTTTCTGAAATCTACCTGCTCATCATTTCTCATGGAACAAAAGTATTCCATTATATTCATATACCACAACTTGTTCATTCATTTCCCAATTGATGGTCATCCCCTCAGTTTCTAATTCTTGACCACCACAAAAACAACTGCTATAAATATTTTTGTGTATGTGGGTCCCTTTTCCATTTTTATGATTTCTTTGGGATACTATTCCTGTCTCTTTATGGAACTGGGTTCTTGCCTCCTGGACATGTAGGACTTTTTTTGCCTACATGACCAAATCAAGAAATATATGTTGACAAAAAAGAGCTAATTCATAGTACTGGATGTATTGTAGATTCTTAATAAATTCCTGCTGATTGATCGCAATCAAATCTACTCTTCTCTCTACAGAGAATCATAGATTTAGAGCTAAAATGAAACAATTTAGTCCATTCCTCTCATTTTCCTCCTCTAAAAACTGGAGAGCAGTTTCCTTGAATAAAGAGAAGGATGATATCTCCTGGTCCTGGGGTCTTATCTTTATTGATCTTAAGAAATTTCTCTACTACTCTTGGAACTCAAATTCCTCCTCTATAAAATGAGAGAATTGGATTTGATGCTCTCTCCAATCCCTTCCAGTGCATCTAAAAGTATATTATCCTATGAAATACAACCACAGTAAAATAAAGAATTCAACCTTTACAAAAATAAGAGAAAAACAATGAGGAAAATGATTCACTAACATAGTAACTATTTTTCCCCAAAAGGGAGATCAATCTAAAAGCTCAAAACTAGGAATGTGATCCAATACAAATAGTATGCTCCACCCACAAGAATTAAATTTGGAGAGAAGTCCATTTATGTGTCCCTGGAAGTTAAATCCAGCTATCTTAAGAGAAGCTGGCACTACTAACTGAAGAACAAGACAGAGGCCATTTCTGCCTTAACAAAGTTGTCACCTACATGACTGTAGCTGATTTCATTCCCCTTCATAGCATTTATCCTGGGTAGCAGTGGAGCCAGTATAACCTTCCCAAATTGCCAGGAATGCTGTCTGGACAGAAAAGCACCCTAGAGACAGATCTCATGCTTCTCTGTTGAGATCCAATAGTTTGCTTCAAGGAGAGCCCACAGAGGATGTTGGAGGAGAATAGACCTCTTACTACTCTGGCAGCAATAGACTCTGGGATCAAAGGACCTGAGTTCAAAATCCATTTCCTATGCTTTCTATGTGACCATGAGCAAATTATGTAACCATCCTGAGCCTCAGTCTCCTTATCTGTAAAATAAGAGAAGTGAAACAGGTTCCTTCAACCATAACCCTAGGATGCCAGGTAGGTTAAATTCTGTACTTAGTAAATAGTTATACTTCAGTTTCTATTGCATAATTACAGCTGTGTTGCCTACAGAGGCAATGGTACAGTGACAGGAAGATTACACTGAATCAGAAAACTCACTTCTAGGTCAAGAATCTGCCACATAAAAACTGTGTGACCTCAGGTATTCCACAGTACTCCCATGAGCCTCAGCTTCCTTGTCTGGAAAAGGATAAGTTGTGTGACACTAGATACAATGCAGGGGTTGTGAAACAGCAGGAGAGAGATTCACAGAGGAAAAGGGGGAGGGTTGTAAATGAGCATACTATCAAGGATGATTTACAAGAAATGACATAAAAAATATCATCTAGGAAATATATGGGATAAGGATAGTACCTGTGATATTATTGATTTAGGGAGCCCTCTGGGAGGAACTTTCTCTACTAATGAAGGTGAGCATCTTCGCTGCAAATTAGCCTTAGAGAGTTACCTAGAACCCCAAGAGGTTAAGTGATTTGCCCAGTCACACAGCCAGTAGGTGCCAGGTATTTCTAGGAAATGTATGATTGGTAAGATGAGTGAGTTAACTGCCCAAACTCTGCATTGCTGTGTCATTGAATGTTAAAAGACTTAAAGAAAGACATCTCGTATGTTGAGAAGACCTCTTTAGAGGATTTAGAGGGGAAAATAGACAAGCAATTCATTGCACAGGGGTCATGGCACTGTAATTTGTTGCTCTGCCTGTTTTCAACTTCAGAAAACAAGATGTCCATCCCAGGTTAAACTCATTTCACCACCAGAGGCTAACTCAACCCTTAACTGATACGAGCTTCCTCAGCCTTCTGTCCCCTCTGATTGAAGAACTGATTTGATGGAGTACTAAACTCTTCCCAAAGTTTTTCTTTATAGATGATAGAAACTGGACTTTTAAGTCTCACTTCATCCATCCCATTGCTTGTTTTGCTGTCTCCTTTTGTGTGTGCCTTTCTCCCCCTTCTATTAGATTATAAGCTCCTTCAGGGAAGAAACTATCTTTCATTTTATTAATTGTATTCCATGAAATTAGCACAGTGCCTGACATATAGTAGGAATTAAAAAGATGCTTGTTGAATTTGATTGTTTGAGAGGTGGGGATGGGTTGTGATTTTCACTTTTAATGGAGAAAAGTCACACTGACAAAACCTGTTGAGTATTTAGAAAAACACAACCACTCTAAGTCTATTTCTTTACCTGTAAAATGGTGACCAGAGATGGGCTGGTAAATTTTTAAAACCTGTTCTGAGTTTACCTTAAAAATAAGTTATATCTGTCTAAACCCATTATCTGTAATGGGGATAAGCTAGAAGGCTTCCCGGTAAGATCAGGGGTAAAGCAAGGATACCCATTATTACTATTATTATTCAATATTATGCTAGAAATGCTAGTGACAGCAGTAAGAGGAAATGAGGAATAGCAATGAGGAAACAAAATTATTACTCTTTACAGATGATATGATAATATACTTGGAGAATCCTAGGGAATCAACTAAAAAAGTAGTTGAAACAATTTGTAATTTCAACAAAGTTGAAGGATATAAAATAAATTCACATGAATCACAAACATTTCTATAAATTACCAATAAAATCTAGTAGCAAAAGAGAGAAGGAGAAGTTTCAATTAAAAAAATTATAAACAATATAAAATATTTGGGGATCTATCCACCAAGACAAACTCAGAAACTATATGAACACATTACAAAACACTTTTCACACAAATTAAGCCAGATCTAAACAACTGTACAAATATTAATTGTTCATGAGTAGGCTGAGTCAATAGAATAAAAATGACAACTCTACCTAAATTAAATTACTTATTCAGTGCCATGTCAATTAAACTATCAAAAAGTATTTTATAGAACTAAAAACAATAATGTTTTTCATATGAAAAAAATTCATATGAAAGAACAAAAGTTCAAGAATATGAAGTGAATTAGTGAAAAAAAAATATTAAGGCAAGTGGTTTAGCTGTACCAGATCACAAACTGTATTACAAAGCAATAATCATCAAAACAATCTGGTTTTGACTAAGAAATATAGTGATGCATCAATGGAGTAGATTTTTATACAACACAGTAGTAAACGGCTATGGTAATCTAATGTTTAATAAACCCAAAGATCCAAGTTTTGGGTATAAGAACTCTATGTAACAACAATTATTAGGAAAGGTAGAAAGTGATTTGGTAGAAACTAGGTATAGATTGACATTTCATATCATATATTGAGATAAGGTCAAATTGAGTGTATGATTTTGACATGAAGGTTCATAACATTAAGCAAATTAGGGGAGTATGGAATAATTTATATGTCACAGGAAGAATTCATAACCAAACAAGAGATAATATGTAAAATAGATAGGTTTAACTACATGAAACTAAAAAGTTTCTGCATAGCAAAACCAAAGTATCCAAGATTAGAAGGAAAGCAGAAAAATTGGGAGAAGGAGGATTTTATAGCAAGTTTCTCTGATATTTCTCAAATATATATATCATTTCTCAGACATAGAACTGAAACAAATTTATAAGAGTACAAGCCATTCATTCCCCAATTGATAAATGGTCAAAGAATATGAGCAGGCAGTTTTCAGATGAAGAAATCAAAGCTGTCTATAGTCATATGAAAAAGTGGTATCAATCACTATTGATAAAGAGAAATGCAAATTAAAACAACCCTGAGATACCACTTCACACATGGCTAATATGACAGAAAAGGAAAATAATAAATGTTAAAGGGAATTTGAAAAAATTGGGACACTAATGTACTGTTGGTAGAGTTGTGAATTCATCTAACCATTCTAGAGAATAATTTGGAACTATACCCAAAAGACTATAGAACTGTGCATACCTTTTGATCCAACAATACTACTGCTAGATCTATATCCCAAGGAGATTTTATTAAAAAGGTAAAGGACTTATATGTACAAAAAATATTTATAGCAGCTCTTTTTGTGATGACAAAGAATTGGAAATGTAGAGGATTCCCCTCAACAAAGAACAAGTTGTGGTATATGATTGTGAAGTATTACTATTGTGGTATAAGAAATAATGAGAAGGATGATTTCAGAAAGACCTGGAAAGATATATGACCCGATTCAAGGTGAGATGAGCTGAACATTGTACACAGTAACAACGATATTGTAAAATTATCAATTAAGAATGACTTAAGCTACTCTCAGCAATCCAATGATCCAAGACAATTCTGAGAGACTTATGACAAAAAATTACAGAGAGAGAACTGATGGAATTTAAATACAGGTCAAAGCATACTTCTTTTTGCTTTATTTTTTTGGTCTATGTTTTCTTTTACAATATGACTAATATGGAAATGTGTTTTGCATGACTGTACATGTATAACCTACATCAAGTTGCTGTCTCAAAGAGGGGGGAGCAAAGGGAGGAATAGAGAAAATTTGGATCTCAAAATTCTAAAAAAATGAATATTTAAAAACTTTTACATGTAATTGGAAAAAAATGTTAAAAATTAAAACAAACAAAAAAGCAACCCTGCTCTGAGAGGGTGGAAAATGTAGACCTGACACACTTTTACATTTAATTTGTATAATTAACATTTTCTTCTTTACTTTCTTAAGTCTAGACAATCAACAAAACAATAAATCAAACCCTGATGTGTAGCATTTTCCAGCGTGTAAATGCTCCAACAATGCACTCTCAGAGCCAGTTGGAGCAGGCTCCAGCACACTCCTGATGAGGATAAATGACTCTTGCACCTCCCATAACACAGAATTGTAAGGAAGTTGCTTTACAGATATTAAGATGATATATAAATGTGAGCTGTTACTTTTCTCAACTTTAGGACCCAGACCTAGAAAACAGAAAGTTAGTCCTTAGATAATCTATGTCATTTTAAAAATATCCCAACTCCATTTATTTCCTTTATGCTTTCACTTTTGTCCCTGGCTTTGTAGCTGAAAAAATCGCAACCTAGACAGGTGAAATAAATATGTCCAGAAACTCAAGAAATATTTGTTTGAGCCACAATTATCCTGTTCCTCACCTTGGCCTGAAGGTGACCATGATGACAAAGCTCTATAAGGATGGTATAACAGTGAACTGTGAACTCTGGCATGTTTTGCCAAGCCAGAAAAGCTTAGTAAAAGGACTCATCTGTGGACTGAGTCTGTCCTAAGTTTATTAATGTTTCCCATAGGAGAGTTGGTAATCAAGTGATGATATTTTTTACAGCCACAAGAACTCATGAATGAAGGGATTATGATTTGCATCAATGGAAGATGTAACCATACTTATAAATCAAAGCTCTTTTGTTGTATATAAGGGACAGAGCATAGAGTCATGGAATGAGGAGAAGATTTGGTGTTAAAGGACCTGATTTGTAATCCTGACCCTGCCCCTTCTACCTGAGTGATCTTGGGCCCCTTGGGTCTGTTTTAATCATCTATGTGTATTTGTCCTTTGTTGCCAAAGAAGATCATGCCATCAGAGAAATGATGACATGACTTGCACTTGACTTTGTTCTGAGTGAGGGAGGGCTGTGCAGGTCACCAGCCTCACTTCTCCTCCAGAGCCATCTGAATCCAGTGATCAGAGATTCATC
>CM053769.1:420693913-420731517 GCA_028658325.1 Potorous gilbertii
CTTTGATTCCTTTGGAGTATAGGTCTAGTAGTAATATTTCTGGGTCAATGATTTTATAGTTTTTTAATAGTTTTATAGTTTTAGAGCCATTTGGCATAGTAACAAGTTGTTCTTCAGAATGATTGGACTAGGTCACAACTCCAATAGTGCACCTATTTTCCTACATTACCTCCAGCATTTGTTATTTTCCTTTTCTGTTATCTTAACCAATCTGATAAGAGTGATATCCTAGAGTTGTTTTGATATGATAGTTCATAAAATTTAGAGGTTAAAACTTGGACCTTTTAGCTGTAGTCCAAGGTCAGATTTGTCCAAGAACAAATAAGTAATTAGGTGATGGAGTTGAGATTTGAACCCAGGCTTTCTGAGAACAAATCCAGTGTTCCTTTCACTATATCACAATGCCTGTAGAAAATAAAAAGAAACAAAGGATATAAAATATTAGGATCACAAAAATGGAATACGTTTCAGAGGCTAATCTAATTATTTAGCAGCAGGGGCTTTTAGTAGGCAGAGATACAGTTTGCTTGCCTTTTGACTGGAAGTTTCATTAAAATGGTAAACCCTTTGAAGACAGGTCAGTCTAATATGTGTACACTCTAAGTTTTTTCCTCCTGGAGAAAAAGACTCTTAAACAAAACCTAGAAGAGCTACTTTCCATGTAGGACACAGTAGAATACAGGCAGCTTGAGGGCAGAAATTCTTTAAGTCTTCATGGTTGTGTATTCTTGGTACATTGTATGTAACAGGCATTTAAGAAATATATTTTTAGTTGAATTGAATTCCCTAAATGGAGAATTTCATTCCCTTTATTTTTAGGCTGCTGTGGCTGCTTCAGGCCTTAACACTCTGCTAGAAAGTGATGGTCAATTCACTTTCTTAGCCCCAACCAATGAAGCATTTAAGAAGATAGATCCAGAAACCCTGAATCGTATTCTGGGTGACCCTGAAGCACTGAAAGGTGAGTACTCCCATCATCCAGCGTGCAGGAAAGTAAGGCTAGTATAAAGTAAAGTAAAGTAAGTGGCTAAGTCTAAAGACAGTGTTTTGGTAATAGCAGTTATTAGCTTCATCATGATTGTTATAGATAGTAGTAGTAGTAGTCAAACTAGTAGTAGTAGTAGTAGTAATAGTAGTTGTAGTAGTTGTAGTAGTAGTATAAGTAGTAGTAATAGTAGCAGTAGTAGCAATCTTATATTAGAAATCCTCATTGGTTCATAAGGGTGATACCTGGTCACAAGCCCTGGCAGATGCTTTCAAGTTATAAGGTTCCTTCTAGCACAAACAGCAGACTATGTCTGTTGACAAGAGTCACCCTAGTTAATAACCTCAGAAAAAGCCCATCACCAAAAGTTTGGCTCCTAAGTAATTACAGTACATAGGACTATCTCCTAAGGAGGAGAGGGATTCCCACCTCGGAATTCATAACCCTTCCCATTAAGACCATGGATCTTTTGAAATTAAAAATGGTCCCAAAATAGATTACATGTGTGTAGCACTTTCTGGTTTATAAATTATCTTGTAAGCATTATATTTCCTCATAAGATCCTCTTGTTCACTTTGTGAGAGATGTAGTAAAACTAGACCTAAAAATGGACGCATGAAAGCATAGTAAATAAAGGATTACAGATGGAGTTGGAAAAGACTTTGGAGTTTATCTAGTATGATCTCATTGGACAGATAAAGAAACTGAGACCCATGTAGATTAAGTAATTTATCCCAGTTCATGTAGTTAATATGCACATATCCTTAGGGTGCACACCCAGGGAATTTTTGTTAATTCTTTTAGGCATATGTTTATTGAATGTTTGAACTCAGTAACAAAGACCTTGTATTTCTTTGTCAAACTAAAAAAAAATGAAACTTAACTTTTTTTTTTCACAAACTTTACTTAAAAACACAAGCCTTAAAAGTGAGATAGTAAATATTCAATCTTTTAGAGACAGTGTATACCTGAATGCACCTGACATACCTCAAACAGATCTTAGGGTTGAGTAGCAGCGTGGGAATTGGGACTAAGAAGTTGTAGCTCCAAATCCAGTGTCCTTTACGCTAACTACATTTCGCTGCCTCTCCTAAAGGAATCTATCCAAGATCCAGGGGAGTCAAAGTAGACAAATGATTGTGTGTTTGGGAAAAAGAGTTTCAACTCATAATGGACTCAGTTCATTCCCCTTGAGGTAACTTGAGCCATAAAGTCTACCTAGAGCCAGATGTGGTCTCCCTGGGTCCACGAATGTCTGAGCAGGGAGTTTAACATCAGAATTAGCACCAGAGGCAGCAGAGACCTTGCTAACTTCAGGTCGACTCATTTGTTTCCCTCTTGAATCTTTCACATCCCTGCAAAGAAGGTGGAAAAGGAACCAGAAGAACCTGGGAACTAGGGATCCTTGCAATCACAGAGTGTTAGAGCTGGAAGGGACCTTAAAAATCTTCTTGTTCTATCCCCTCATTTTACAGACAAGGAGACTGAGGTCCAGGCAGGACATGTTATTCACCATCATAAATGATAGACTGTTTTCTAACTTCATGTTTAATTTTTTTTCCCCATATACCTTAGTGCCCTCAACCCTATTCAGCTTTGGATGTTGCTGATTCCTTGCCCTCTGGCAATTGAGTCAGTCTTAAAGCATTCAGACTTGCCCTGGAGAAAAGCCAAGGCAGCACTGCTACAAGCATTAGATTTAGAGTCAGGGAGTCTGGACAGCCAAAGCACATCCTATAATAGGGCTGGGCTCTGCCATTTGCTAGCAGATGCTATATTCAACAAGAATTTACATGCCCTTCGGTTCCTGGAAATGAAACACCACAGTAGAAAAACTCTTCCCATTTCTTTGGTGGAGCAAACAGTTTTTTTTAAAGAACCAAATGACTCCACAGTGCATTACAACTTCCTCCTACTGATGACTATTCCCACACTCTGTAGTAAAAGGAAATTTGCAACTCCACAGGAACCCCAGAGTTATGCTTTACATTTAAGAGGAGCTGAAACCAGTCAGGAATCAATCAAGAAACACAAGGCATTTATCAAGCACTTATTATATGCCAGCCACTGGGGATACAAAGAAGCAAGCTGTGTAGCTATTTATAAAGCACATGTTAGACTGGATCTGATTCCACAGCTTCACTATTACTGCATTCTCATAATGGAGAACATTGTGTGTGTGTGTGTTTGTGTGTAGGGTATTAGTACCACACAAAAACTAAGTTCAAACCAAAATCAACACCAACACCTGTGGTTTTCCCTATATACCACAAAGAAAACATAAGGGAAGGAGACCTGGGACCAGACCTCAGATTCCCTCCTATCTTTTAACCTCTATTCAATTCTCCAGCACTCTCATTCTTTCTTATCAAATGTTATCTCTTTTTACCAGCAAGGCTGTTCTCCTCTCAAAACCAAATTATCCATCCAATAGACCTTCTCTTCTTTCCTTGTAACATAATTATTCACTAGTTCTAGGTTGAGACTTATTTCATTCCCATTGATTTCAGTTTCCTCATCTCCAAAATTAAGAAAAATTCTTTCATTGGGTTCTAGATTCTATGGCCTTGTGAGCCATAATCAGCTCTGCCTCCTCATTAACCACTCCCATTATGGATACAGCAGTACCCGATGCAGATGGCACTATCCCTCAGCACTGGGAATGACCATTGCCTGTGCTCATTCTCCATCTTCCAGCACTTTGTCACTCTGCTCTCCCAATAGTATAGATTTGTGATGATGTCAGCTCTTACTTTGAACTATATCCTGTTTATTCACCAGATTTGTTAAACAACCACATCCTGAAATCAGCCATGTGTGCTGAAGCCATTATTGCCGGACTTTCCATGGAGACTCTGGGGGGCAACACCCTGGAGGTGGGCTGTAATGGTGATGTCCTCACTATTGATGGGAAGGCCATCATTTCAAACAAGGACAACTTGGCGACCAATGGAGTGATCCATTATGTGGATGAGCTACTGATCCCAGACTCAGGTAAAGTTTGATAATATCTATATACTCTAGAGCTCATTTTTCCAAGATATCACTATCCTAATTCTCTGGCCCATCTCTGCACTGATGATGTTTATAGGAGATCGTTGCTTCCCAATATGATGTTCTTGTTGATGTGTGACATGCCTTAGAGTAGACGAATAATAAATAAAAACAGCAGCATTTAAAATTATCAAACCAACTTTTGATTTCTCTTCTAGCTAAGACTCTATTTGAATTGGCTGCTGAGTCTGATGTTTCAACATCTATTGACCTTTATAAACAAGCTGGCCTTGGTTCTCATCTCTCTGGAACGGAACGCTTGACCCTTCTTGCCCCTCTGAATTCTGTATTCAAAGGTAAAGTTAACACCAAAAAAAGGTATAACATCTTACCTGAGAGTAAAGACTGTCTCCCTACTAACATACCCCCACTGCTAATTCTCCATGTGAGGAGGAAAAGTTAATTGAGGATCATTTCCTTTAAAAATAGAGTCTATGTCTTCTAGGCAAAGATTTTTCATTTTCTTGTGCTTATATTTATGAGATCATTTGACAAATGTAACAGAGTAAGGAATGCAATTTATGGCATAATGATAGAAGGCTAACCTTGGAGTCAGGAAGAGATGGGTTCAAGTCTTGCCTCTGACATATACTGACATGTCTGACTTCATGCAAGTTTTTTAATCTCTCAAAACCCAGATAATTATCAAAGAATACAGATGTGTTTCTGACCTATGCTAGAGAAGGAAATTTCCATACTGGGTGTTCCCCAAACCAAAGACATCACAGATCTGGATCACAAACACCTCGAAATATAGTTAATCATGAAACATGCCATTGGAGGAAGGAGTTAAGGAATTTTCAGCCTTTGAGTGCTTTCCAAACCTTCTATTCAAAACTTAACACCCCAATACCAGCCATTCTCTGGATATCTTCACAGATAGATTCCAAAGCTTAGTGAAAGCTTAAACTTAAAGGTCTGACTCTCCTGCACTCAAGAGGCACATAGCATCTATATAACTTTTAGATTTCAGTGAGTTGCTTTTTCTTTGTTCACCTTCTAAATCTTTTTATTAATTGTAGAAAAATGCTTTACTGAACTTTAATATTCTCTTACAGATGGTGTCCCTTATGTAGATGCCAACATGAAGAATTTGCTTCTGAATCATATTGTTAAAGACCAGCTGTCCTCCAAGTATCTGTACCATGGACAGACCCTGGACACTCTGGGTGGCAAGAAACTGAGAGTATTTGTTTATCGTAATGTAAGTTCTGATCTTATTATATCTCTTTGTTTGTAATTGTGTTCCTTCTTTGGAAAAGTTCCACAGGATGTTGGATTATCATCACATCTCTGTTTATTGCAGAATGAGGGGTTGGGGGAAGAGTAGAGGGATGTTACATTAAAAATGTTTCCGAGAGCTAGGGGGGAAACTTCCTGAGGATAATGCCCTAAGAGGATCTTATGCTGGGAATATAAGATTATTTCTAGAGATCACTGAAGACAATCTATCTGCCTAGGGGAATTAAGGGGTGAGCTGTTATCAGGCAAAGGAATAGAGCAAATATCAGTGAATATTATCTTTATATTTACCCCTATTTTCTCAAAACTATGTTTTCTTTTTCAATGGTTCTTATTTTTGGTGCTCAGCACATTTAGAAGAGTACCCCAACCTACCCTTGACTCTTATCTAGTCAACATTGTTGTCAGTGACTTGGAAGAAGGCATAGGCAATGTGTTTTATTAAAGTTTTAGATGCCAGAAAGCTAAACAAAAATAACTAACATAGAAAATGGTAAAATTGGTGTCATAAAGGATCTTGACAAACTACAATAATGAGCCAAATATAAGATTAGAATTAAATAGAGATAAATGGAAAGTCCTACACTTAGGCTCAAAAAATCAACTATATAAGGTGAGAGAAGTAGCTAGTCAAAAGTATATGTAGAAACTACTTTCATCCAGATTTTAGTGAACTGCAGGTTCCATATGAGTCAATAGCATGACATGGTATTCAAAAAAGATAACCTCAACTTATTTTGACTCACTCCTCTGATTTCATTGGTGTCGTGAATTCAAGTTGTTAAAGCACCTTCCATGAATACAGATCAGTAACTTGTCGATAACATATAGTCTTAGAGAACTTCTTAAGAAATGGTCCCACAAACAGTATATGACAGAAGCAACATTTGAGCTCAGGTTTTCCTGACTCCATGGTCTGGCTCTCTGTCAACTACAACACACTGCCTTATAATATAATCTTAAACTGAACTAGTTGAAGAACAAGGGAAGGGATAGCTGCTGTTGTATTCTGTCCTCATCAGACATCATCATGACATCATAGGTCAGACATCATCATGACATCATAGGAAAGATCCTGACTAACTAGATTGTGTCCAGAAGAAGTGAAAATTATGCCATCTATCTATCACTTAAAGGAACTGGAGATGTTCAGCCTGGAGAAGACAGCACTTGGGTGGGAGGTGGGGGGAATGTGTGGCACCAGGGAACAAAACTCTCTTTTATGAGTGACATTAGATGATTGATGAGGTCCCTTCCAACACTCAGATTCTTTGATTCTGTAATTCTATGAAGTATGGGAAGGGGTTATCATGTGGAAAAATCATTGATCCCAGAAGGAAGAGCAATTAACAGTTGTGAAAGAGGTATACATTGATTTCCACTCCACAGAAGGAAACTTCCTAACATTAGAGATGTCCAAAAGAAAAAATGGGCTGCTGGAGAAGGCAATGATTTCCCCTACCTAGTGGACTCTGAGTCGAGATTCGGTGAACATTTGTTGAAGATGTTATAGAAGAGATTCCTACTTACGTACAAAATGACCTCTGAGGTTCCATCTAACTTTGAGATTCAGTTTCCTATATATCCTGTATCTATTATCATATATGTCTTATTGCCCTTTATAATCAAGGGCAATTTTGAGAAATCAAGAATATTATTTCAGAATTCAAAAGAGAGAAGATAAACACAAAATAAATACTTTACCTCAATAAATATAATTTTAACTCAATAAATATATTTTCATGTGCTAACGATTTCTAAGGAACATAAATGGAGTCAAAAAGACTGGTGTTTGAAACTTACCTGGAAGCTTACTATATGTACTCTCTCTGATAAACTCTCTGTGCCTCAGTATATAATGGGGATAAAGTACCCACATCACAAGGTTGTTGTGAAGATTGAATTAGTTACCCTATCTATACAAAAGCATTTTATAAACCTTGAAGCACCATATAAATGTAGCTTTTACTAAAAATGACCACAATCAAACCAGTAGATTGAGAACAACATTCTCAAGTATGTTCAGTCTATTAATTTGATGGCTAATGGACATTAGATATTCATCGTGGTGTATCTTCTATTAAATGTTACTTATTTTACACCTTCCAAAATTTTTTTCATAGCTTCTTTGAATTAATTATAATTTAACAAATACTTCCACCATGTATTAAAACACTGTACTGGGTACCAAGGGAATAAGAAGTTTACTGTCTAATGATCACAATGTCCCAAGAACAGAATCAAATGCTGGAACATTAGTAGAACATTAGAAGGGCAAAAAAGAGATCCAGACAAAGTTCTGTGAGAAATTTTCAGTAGGAAATTTCACTACCAGTGGAGAAAGGTGAGGAAGAAGAATTAAGAAAAACTTCATGAAAGAGCTAGAACGTGAGATGACCTTTAAAGGAAAAGGATTACAATAGACATAGATAAAGAAGTGTATATTCCAGTTACAAAGGTCAACCTACAGAAGATATTAATAATTAGGATGAGATTAAGGAAAATAGTGCAATTTGTGGAATGTATAAAGAGAAGGAATATGAAATAAAAGTAAAACCAGATGGTGCCAGATTGTGGCAGACCAGGAATGCCAGACTAAGAAGTGTATATTATATCCTATAGGGAATGCATTAAGGATATTGAAACAGGCGATTTAGATATTCATTTTTGTTTTTTTCACTCTCATAGAAAATGTGTCACATTCTCTTAGCCTTGATGAACCTTTCCAACGTATCAGTATAGATTCAGAAAACAAGTTTGTTCCCCAAATAATGTCTGACTCTGATGTCACAGATGAGAGTCAGGGATCCCAAAAAGAATGCAATAAATATCCTTTCCTCCCTTCCCTCCATCATTGCTTCCACAGAGCTTGTGTATTGAGAACAGCTGCATTGCAGCCCATGACAAGAGGGGAAGATTTGGTACCCTGTTTACTGTGGATCGAATGTTGACACCACCAGTGGGGACCATCATGGATGTTCTTAAAGTTGACAACCGTTTCAGGTAACAACCATGTTCTTTCCTTCTCCATCCCAGAGATATCCTTTGCAATTAACATTACAAATGACAGATGTCTGTAGTTTTTATGGGCTTAATTTTCCTTCTTCTCTTTTTCCCTTCCTCCTTCCCTCCCTCTGTTTTGTGTTTATGTCAAATATAGCCTTTTGTGAAATTTCCTAATGGGAATGTGGAAAAGAAGGATGGAATATCTAAAACAAGATATAAATGCCTAAAACATATCCTTCTAAAAGTGATCCCCGAATCCCTAGGAAAAAAACATCATTTGTTGTGATTAAAATGCAAAGAAAATTCTGCTCTCAACTGTTTTAAGTTTCTAGTAAAGTGAAGATGTCTAATTTTTTTTCAACGTTTTTCTCCCCTTCTTTCCCTCTTCTCCCCTTCTCCCTCTCTACCTAGATGGTCTAATGCAGGTAAAGTTCCTCCCCATTCCCTTCTTTGAAGGCCCCATCAATTCCATCCAATTGTTTTTTCCACTTTTATTTGTTTCTAACTTGCCTGTTATTTAATCATTTGGTGCAGTTATTTCCCCTCACTTGTGTTCCCCATGACTAAACTCAGCTGCCAACAAGATTAAGTCAAACCTCATAAAATTCTGAGTACAATAGAAACCAGGCACACACTAAATGCTCTTGTCCCTGAGCAGCTGCTTCCTTAGTGTGTGGTTTACTTGCACCTCTTCCTTTTCCTCCTTCCCATTGCCATCCTCTGAGGGTCCAGTAGTTTGACTGATTCATAGCATTGACTGAGGGTATTTCGCTGGAGGGAGAAGCCAAGGAGAGAGATACACAGACAGAGAGAGAGAGAGACAGAGACAGAGAGACAGAGACAGAGAGAGAAAGAAAGAGAGAGAAGGGGCCAAATTCAAACCAGATTGTGCTCTTCTTTTTGAGAAGCCTTGACAAAAATCTTAGCAGGGAGCACTTAATGTCAGGGATTTAAACTGAGAACTGTGAATTTCAGTTATCCACATTACATCTCTTTACCCCCATTCTCTGTGAAAAATTGAGAACTGAGCTGTCCCTACACTGCCCCCCCCCCCCAAAAAAAAACAATTCTCCAATAGTTGTCTTTTCTGTCTTTCCCCAGCATGCTTGTGGCTGCCATTCAAACTGCAGGTCTAACAGAAACCCTGAACAGAGAAGGTACCTACACCATCTTTGCTCCAACAAATGAAGCCTTCCAGGCTCTGCCACCAGGGGAGCTGAATAAACTCATGGGTATGTGCTTCCCATTACCACACACCCAGGAAGGAGATCTGAGGAGCTGTTTTCTTTCAAGGATTTGCTTAATAAATGTTTGCTCTCTTCCCCAACTGTGGTTCTCATGAGAACAAACATGGGAAGACTTCCAGAATCGTAAATTCTCAAGTTATGTCCGTTTGGCAGTTAGGTTAAATGAGGTCTTCTTTAAAAAGTAAGTAGGAAAACCACCCTGTGGTCTTTACTTATATTCTGTTCCTTCTTTGTTTTTTTGGTTTGGTTTGGTTTTTCTCTGGTGAACTTGTGATATCTTCCATATGGCAAACTCTCAGTGTGGAAACTTTCTCCGCAATACAGATTAGCAACTTCTCAGTGGTAATAGTGTAATCTTGGAGAGATGGCTGGGAGCACTAAGAAGATAAGGGACTTAGCTTTGGTCATGAAGCTAGTATGTGTCAGAGGTGCTACCTGAGCCCAGGTCTTCCTTATTCCCAGGTCAGTCCAATATTCCCTGGACCTTGTTACCTTTCTCCTACTTTCTTTTATGTAGAGGCTTGGGGTGGAGAGAGGGGACAGAGTTTGGTCTAGTTTGGAGATTTCATAGTTGGTAAGGAGCATTTTTGGTGATTGAGATACTGAGAAGCAAAGTGATTTGTTTAGAGTCCTACAGCCAGTAGATGTCAGAGGCAGAATTTAAACTTCTCTCTGACTTTGAAACCTACTGCGTTCACTACAACAAATTGCCTTGTCCCACTTCTTAGTTATTACCTAGTACTTACAGATTTAGAGTCAAAGACTTGTCAAGAAAGCCCCTGTCTGCCCTAACCTATCCCCTTCCTCCAGGCAGAGTTACCTCAACTCATCTCAAGTTAATGAGTCTTTCCTTTTTTAATAGCATGAACAGCTAAGAATTACATCATCCAAACTCTGCAACTCACACCCCATTGTCATTAATTTGATCATTTTATGAAAGGAAAGCAGAAAGTTTAGTTTGTAATCCCTTAAATGACTGAACTTAAATTTCCTCCAACTTCATTTCCTCCTTCTCCAAAGCAATAGACAAATGTCTTCATAGATCAGTTAATCATTGTCCAGTAAACCCCCTTATTTCATATTCCTAAAGAGGATGCCTTCACCTTCATTCTCAACATCAATATTTTCCATTTTGTCTCTCCAAAAAGAAATGTTTTTTTTAATGTGGATAGGAATTGTTGGACCTCCATTCATAATAGCATGATCAGGGAAGAGAAAAAGAAGACAGTTCTCCACTTTTTTCTTGTTATAAAAGCTATGTAATCTATTTACCTCCCACACACAAGGCTAAACCTAAATTAACTACGATGCCCCAAATCTTCAAGAAAAATCTATCTTATCTTTGTAATGATCTGTGCCATTCTGGTGTCTATGTTGAGTATCATCACATCATAGATTTGGAAGAGGAGATCTCAGAGATCAACTAGCGCAATCCTCTCATTCTATAGGTGAGAAAATTAAAGTGTAGAAAGGGCTCCCCTAAAAATTCCCTAAATCTTCCTATAATCACAATCCCCTGAGATCATACAGGTAGTAAGTACAAGGCAACACTGTCAGAGGTATAAAGGACAAAGCAATTATCAGAGAACCCACGTTAAAATTTCACTTACTCTCTGTGTAACCTTATGCAAATCATTTAATTTTCTTGGGACTCAGTTTCCATAGCTATGAAAGTCTTTGACTACAGGGTTAGTAAGGTTTTTCCTGTCTCTGAATTTTTGAACCTATGATTTTAAGTGGAAATTAGCTATATTTGAATCATTTGAACTAGCTCCCCAAACAGTGACTCCAAATTCAATGATCTTGCCACTTCCTGCCATTGCTCCCAATACCACTCTTCAGTGTATGGTCAAGACACACACACAAGCACTCAATATTATGCTCTGTCCAGTTCTAAGGAGATTTTAGACTCCTCAGTTCTTCTTGTCTCTGTCTTTGGCCATCCACAGTCTATTCTTTCTGGAGGGGAACCCAGATCCATTCATTTGTGTAAGTAGGATATTGCCCCTTGGTGCTTAAAGATTCTATTGCTTAATGGTAATATGGGTTTTCTGGAGACAGAGTGAACTCTCCAAGTGCTGAGGAAAAAAAAAACTACTCATTCTTCAGATGAAAGGTATTATAAAAGTCCAAATGAGCTATAAATGACCATCAGAGAAATCTAACTATTTGGTTGATAATATATCATACTCAATTGAGATTAGGAGGCAGCTAGTGACTTTAAAAAAAAAAAGATTTCCATGAATGATTTGGGAAGCATCTATACAGCCTTACTGAATAAGCAATGGGATGTTTTACCTAAACGATCAAAATACTGATGTGATTCAGATGGAATACTGCATTGTAGTGATCAGGAGGCACTATAGGGGGTAATACCCAGCTGACCACCAATTCTACCATTTCTATGGTCTTCCCAGATAATAATTGTTTATTCTTCTAAGTTCACCCATCAGGAAACCAGAATCTTGAAGACAAAATGCATTTGAGTATATAAATATATAAATATGTCACTATTGTGTATACCTAGTGGTAGCCACTCTTCTGATGAAGCATCCCAGATGTTGAAGCTGGAAAAGTCCCTGACTTTTGAAGCAAATATTTATTTCCCGGAAACATGAGTCATGCTTGTGACAACTCATTCCCAGCTCCAAACAGCAGTGATCTTTGGGATGGAGTAGATTAGGACAAGGTTTAGACTCAACCTGGAGCCATGCTTGTGACAACTCATTCCCAGCTCCAAACAGCAGCGATCTTTGGGATGGAGTAGATTAGGACAAGGTTTAGACTCAACCTGGAGCCCAGTTTCAAACAATATTTCACACATACTGATCCCCTCGTTCTGACCTGCCATCTGACAAATACATCCCAGAGTTCATTTCAAGGCACCATATTTTTGTTAGAAAAGAATGAGAGGGTAAATCTTAAGATCGAGAACTAAGCCATATGTAACTTTGGTGTATCCATAGTACTAAATACTAGGCTAGACACTAGTGCTGGATAAATGCTCATTGACAGAATGATTGATTACCTATCTCACAGAGTTGTTATTAATATCAAGAAAGATTGTACAAATGAAGTGCTTTGTAATTTAAAGCACAGTATAAATGCCTCCTATTGCTGCCATCCTTATTAAAGAAGCAAGATGGTGTAGTGGAGAAAGTGGTAGACATGGAGTCAGAAAGACCCAAGTTCAGAGAAATTATTAGCGATCTGATCTAGTATCTAATCTCTTTGAGCTTCAGTTTCCTCATCTATAAAGTTAGGGTAATACTATTGAGAGTGCTACCTACCTTACTACTTACTACTTACTACTACCTTACTACTGTTTGTGAAGTATAAGTGAGTCAATGGATGTAAATATCTCATTTTTCAAGTGTAAAACTGAGATATGGAGGTAAATAGTATAAAGGCTTGTAATGGAGCTAGGTATAGGGCAGATGGTTCTTGGCAAGTAGGATTCACTTGTAAGATTAGTTTCATCATCAGTCTTTTCTAGGTTAGTTGGTAAAACTGTCAGCTTGGTGAAGTTCTTTACCCTGTTCAATCTGAGAAATCAATTGATGCCTCCTTGGGTCATTAGTCTCTGTTGACTTTGTAGACATGAAAATAAGTAAATAGGAAAGACAGCGTGCACTAGTATACAGAAGATCTGGGACAACTAAATGATACAAAAGATAGAGTACTGGGCCTGAAATGAGAAAGATACATCTTCCTGAGTTCAAATCTAGCTTCAGATATTTACTAGCTATGGGACTCTTGGTAAATCACACTAGACAAGATACTGTTTTCCTCAGTTCCTCATCTGTAAAATGAGCTGGAGAAGGAAATAGCAAACCACTCTAGTATCTTTTCCAAGAAGGGAAGATTTTGAAACTTACTAGTTTTATTACTTCAGGTAAGTTTTTAGTACTATCTATTAAATTAGAGATGGGCTACAATCTGTATCTGTGTCAGATGGGTGGAAGGTGGAGCTCCCCAAACTGAAATTGTATATAGTTCCAAGAAATAGTTAATATCCCCTTTTAGACAGCTTATTATTGTTTTTTGGTCTTTATTGAATACCTGTTTCCTTCAGCGACATTTGTCACGGATTGTAAATCCCCAAAAGGAAGGTGCCATGGTGTTGAATTTGTTCCATATTTCATTATGTGTGATTAATAGCTTTCTAAACATTTTTGACAGTCATCACAATAGCATGTCTATCCATTCATCCATCCTCCTGATTGGTGTCTTTTCTCTTCCTAACAAACCCTAGAAATAAATTCCTGTCCAAATGACTTTCCCTCTTAGGAAATGCTAAAGAGCTTGCCAACATTCTAAAATATCACGTTGGAGATGAGATCTTGGTCAGTGGAGCTATTGGGGCCCTGGTGAGGTTAAAGTCTCTACAAGGTGATAAACTGGAAGTCAGCTCGGTGAGTATTCTTTTATTGTTTATTCATCCATGAGCATCTTTTATAAGACATGTTCAAGCTAAATTAGATCCTACCTGGGCACCTCATCACTGTTTAGCCCCAGATAGCAAGAAGGCAAATTCATGAAAGTGACAATGTATGCAGAAATTTGGGCCTTCTGGGAGTAGAAAGAATTTGAAATAAAGATCCTCAGTTTTCCTTGGTAGAAAGAGCCTGTCATTATGAACAAAGACCAAGTATGCAGATCAAATGAGACAATATATGTGAGGTATTTTGGCATCCTCAAAAAATTATGCAGATTACTAAAAACTAATGCTAATATTGAGTATTTGTTCTAAGTTATGGGAGTACAAAGAAAAAGCAAAAACAATTTCTACCCACAAGGAATTTGTTTTAAAAGGGGAGACCTACAAAGTAAGCATAGTGTAATCCCACCATCTGGGAGGTGGGAGTAAAACTGAGAGAAGCCTCAAGCAGAACGTGGTGTGGAGCTGAGTGCTGAAGGAACCTAGGTTTTCTAAATGATAGAGGTAAAGAGGAAAGGCATCCCAGGCATGTGGTCCTGTGATCTTATGTAAGTCTGCTCAGGCTGTGCTCAAATTCTGGAAGGGAGAGAAAGGGCACAAGACGAATGATTTCAGATTCCTATTCACTGTTTCACTAGCCTTCTGTGACTTCTCAATCTATTGATTACTGGCTGTTTGTACAGCTTGTAAAGTAAAAAGGTGCTCCATCCATCTCCCCATCCATGATGTCTGGGCCATTTCTTTAATCAGTAGGATCCTTCAAAGTTTTAGCCAGAGAAACTCAAGGGGATACAATTACATTTAACTTCTTTGGAACCTGCCTTTACAGTCTTATTTGTTACTCCCTTTCATATACTTGATCCGGCTAGAAAGACCTTCATGTTGTCCTTCATAGAAGACACTCCGTCTCCCACCTTCGTATTTTTGTGTTACCTGTCCACCATGCCTGGAATGCACTCCCTTTTCACCACTATCTCTTAGAATCCTCAGCTTTTTTCAAAGTTCAACTCAGATTCCTGGTCCCCTGACCTCTTAGTGGAATCTCCACAAATATTGGCTTTTTTTATTTTCTATGTACTTTTATTTGTACCCTCCATGTGTAGCACAATTATTGGCACATAATAAGCATTTAATGGATAATTTTTTGGTTGATTGTTGGATATTCAAGGTGTAAACAGGGACAAGCAGTAAAGTTTTTTGTTTTCTCTGTGGATTCTAATTATCTATTCTCCTGCATTCATTATTTATATTGATTTATGTTCATGAACAATCTTTTATTTCTGTATCAAAATTTTTTAAAATACTTTTCCTCTAGAAAAATGCTGTTGTAAATGTGAACAAAGAACCCGTTGCAGAAACTGACATCATGGCCACCAATGGTGTGGTCTATGCTATCAAGAGTGTTTTGCAACCTCCAGGTAAGGACAAAAGGTAGCAGGCCTGTTCTGGATACCTGATGCTGATTCTTCAGAGATTTATTCTGAGCTGTTCTGAGGGAGAGAGGGAGAGCACAGCATAGACCGAGGGTTGAGATGGTAGATTTGTCTAAAGTAAAGCACACTGGATTTCAAGTCAGAATAGCTGAGCCCTAGTTCTCATCTGATCCAGGTGATTCACTCTATGTTCTTAGGTATTTTTCTTAACCTCTTAATTTTTTTCTGTCTCTAAAATAAAAATGGGAGTATCTGCCCCATTTACAGGAACTCATCTTGTAAATTTTGAGGAGGTAAAAGATATGATGGTGCTATGAGCTCTTCAAAAAAATAAATGTTTTATTAAAAACTTATTATTGAACATCAATATAACCAACCAAACTTGTTTAGAAACTATTTACATATAAATTATTTTTAGCACATAAAACATCACAATTTTCCAGTGACTCCTTCTAATTGTCCATCAGAATTCTTGGTCCACTCATGCTCATTAATTTTTCCTCTTACATGGTCACAATGGATACTCTCTTTTTCTGTTTCTTCTCCATTCACTTCATATTACTTCCTTAGCAATTAATCTTAGCTCTTAAAGAGTTGAGTCTCTGTGTAAATTTCAGGGAGCATTGTTACTTTTTGTTCATAGGGATATAATAGGTAGACTCAGTAGTAGCTCCTTCCTTCTGTCTTGTTCACTCTTAGCACCCACAATAAAAGGACAGCAGATAAAAGTCTCTCTTTGGGGATGCCTATTAAAATGTCTTAGCTCCTTTAGTGTCTCTAAATCAATTTCACTGTAATGTATAGACTTTATGTCATCTGTGAAATTACCATATTAACTCAGGCAGCCACCTCAAGTGGATGCTGGTGGGAGGGGTGCAAAAAGACAAAGCAAATAATTTTTTTTAGGTATGGAGAAACCCCTCTTTAATTTGGACTTAGAGGGAAGTTTAATGGGAGCTGGTAGAAAGTATGAATTATGATTTTTGTTAAAGAATCATGGTTTTATGCCTTTGAAGTACTCCTAATAAGGGAGAAAACATGTAAACAACTATAAACATAAAGGATATGTCTAGTGTGGAGGAAGGTAATATCACGGGGAAGGTAATGGAAAGGGAGAAAGGGGGACTAAATCCCCTTATAAAAGATGTGATTTAGGTTGAATCTTGAAGAAAGTCAAGGAGGCAAAGAGGTGGCCATGAGAAAGGAGAGCATTCCAGGAATCAGGGACAGTCAACAAAAAGGCACTGAGTTAGGAGATGGAGTATTATATGAAAGGTTTATGAAGAAGACCATAGCTGTGGGATCATAAAATCAGTGGAAGGGAGTGAAGTGTAAGAAAGCTAGAAAAATCAGAATGGACTAGGTGTCCATTCTGTGAAGGTTTTAAAAAGTCAAACAAAGAATTTTATACAAGTCTAGGTGTACTAGGAAGACAAAGATAAGGTGATGTAGTGAGACCTATGTTTAAGGAGGATCGCTGGCCACTGAGTTAAGGATGCACTGGAGAGGAGATCAATTGAAGCAGGGAGACAAACCACTAGGTTTTTAGAATAGTCCAGGTGTGAGGTGATAAGGGTCTGTCTCAAGGTAGTGGCTGTGGGAGTGAAGAGATAGAGCTATATGTCAGCGATACTGGGAAGATAGAAAAGAAGACCTGGCAACAGATTGGATACATGGGTTGAGTGTGTGCATGGAATGAAGGAAGTACTGATTTTGTGAGCTTGGGTAATGAGGAAGATGGTGGAATCCTCAGTAGTAACAGAGAAGAGAGGAAAGGTTGGAGGAAAAGATATGATATGTTTTGGACATGATGAGTTTGAGATATCTATGGGTCATCCAGTTCTAGATGTGTAATAGGTAGTTTGTGATACTAGACTGGAGGTCCGAAAGAGGTTAAAGCTAGATAAATATGTGTGATAATCATCTGAATAGATTTAACAATTGAATCCTTGAGAACTAATGAGATTACCAAATGACCCAGTATAGAGAGATGAGAGAAAAGGGCCTGAAATAAAGCCTGTAGTAGTATGGAGAGAGGAAAGAAAATGGATGACCATTTTATGGTTGAGGAAACTGGGACAGACAGTGGTTAAGTGGCTTCCCTAGGGTCACACAGCTAGTAAGTATCAGAGGGTAGATTTCAGCTTAAAACTTTCTTGACTCCAGGTCCAGTGCTCTATTCCCTGTGCCACTTAGCTGCCTAAAGTAGGAGAACTAGGAGAAAACAGTGTCACTAAATATTGGGATGAGAAGTATGGAGTTAGGACCCAGTTGAAATTAGATAGTATATGTTGTTTCTGGTAGACTAACGTATCATGACTGTGTAACTCCCTAATGTGGCTTTTAACATCCCATGGCAAGTTTCTATTGTAAGTAGATGAATATAAAACAAAGTTGGAATTTGGTTGGATACAAGTAGAGACTGGACAAAAAACAAAAAGATTTAAAGGGTACAGGCCAATACATAATTGAATTGGTTAAGGAGACAATATTGTGAAGGGGGAAAATTAAAGCCAGAATAGGGCTGAGGAACTGGGAGAAGAGACAAAGATCAAAGAACTAAAGACTGAGGTGAGGACAAAGAACAGGTCTAGGAGAAAAGAGAATGTAAAAAGTGAGAAGGAAGTGACCATAATAGTGTCAGATCTCAAACTACATTATAAAGCAGTAATTAATAAACATGATTTGTTACTGATTAGAAACAGTTCAATCAGAAGAATAGATTGTACACAACATACAGAAGCAAATAGCCCAGTATTTGATGAATCCAAAGACTCCAGGTATTACTGGAATAAGAGTTCACTATTCAACAAAAATTGCTGGGAAAACTGGAAAACAGTCTGGCAGAAACTAGGTGGAGATCAACATATCATACCACATACCAACATGATCTATAAATATATATACAACATATATTAAGTGGAAGATCATAAAAAAATTTATAGTAGCAAGGAAGAAATTACCTTTAAGATCTATAAATGACCAAATGTGAGGTAGAGCGTATCACAGAAGATAAAACTGGTCATTTTCACTGCATAAAATTTAAAAGTTTTGCACACACATGCGAAAACAAACAAGTGAATACGGCTGAAACCAGAAGGGAAGTAAGAACAAGTGAATACTGCTGAAACTAGAAGGGAAGCAAGTCACTAGGGGAAAAATCTTTGCAACAAGTTTCTCTAATAAAAATTCTGAAGCTATATAAGGATGCAATTCAAATTTGTAAGAATAAGATCCGTTCTCCAACTGATACAGATAACCTTATTTGTGTTTCTCAGAAAGAAATCCAAAGTATCAATGACTGGCCATATGAGCCAGTTAAAAGCAATACTGAGGTTTCACCTTATTCCTATCAAAATGGCAAAATTGACGAAAAAGAAAATGACAAATTTTGGAGGCATTGCAGGAAAACAGATACATTAAGTACTTTTGGTGGAACTATTAATTGGTCCAATTATTCTGCAAAGTAATTTGGAGCTGTGCCCAAAATGTTTAGATATCTTTTGATGCCACTACTAAGCCTACACTCCAAAGAAAGAGAAAAAGGACCCATACTTAGAAAAATATTAAAAGCAGCTCTTATTGCAGTGAAAAGTACTGGAAACTAAGAAGGTGCCCATCATGTGGGAAATGACTGAATAAATTATGATGTGTGAAAACAATGGCCTATTATGCTGCAGCAAGTGATGAGATGGTCTCAGAGAAACCTGGAAAGACCTATATGAACCCATGTAGAGTGAAGTAAGCAAAACCAAGAGAACAGTTTATAAAATAAAAACAAAGACAAACAACTTCTCAGATCAACACAATGGCCAGTCAAAATTCCAGAGGATTGATGATACCCACTTCCTGTCTGAGATATTAGACTCAGGATGCAGATTGAACTGGCCATGTTTGAACATGGCCAGTGAAAAAATTTATTTTGTTTGATGTTACATATTTGTTAAAAGGAATTTTTTCCATTGGGGGAGTAGTGGTAAAATTGGGGAGAGAAATGAAATATGCTTTTGTTCATTGAAAAAAATAAGTGTTTTTAAAAGTTCCTAGACATGAAAGTAGGAGTTGAAATAGAGATACAAGTCATGAGGCAGATATTGACATGCTTAAGAAAGGAGAGTGTCCTAGGAGATCAGACAGCTTCAGTAGACTTTGGATGGGATGATAAAAGTTGGGCTTCAAAGAAGAAAAAGTTACTGACTACTGGTACATTTCAATGAAATTCATTTTTGAAATTACAGGAAATAAGCCCATTTGAAAACTTTGGCACTATTTTTGGCACAGAAAGACTCAAAATTGACCACAAGAGTATCTTCCTACTCTTTCCTCGTATGTCAAATTTGTTGAAAATAATTCAGCTCCTTTGAATATTATGGTTAGAAAAAGTAGACTTACAGGTGTGAAATGTCAAATCAAAAGTCAAATGTCATTTGAAACAAATATTACTTCACTAAATTAATTCTGAATTGGAAGGCACCGAAATAAGACTTTCTTATGTTCTTTTTATCTCCAGCAGCTTTGAAGTTTTTTGCCAAATTTTGTTTTAAAATCATGAACATTTCTGTAGATAGCCCTTTACCACCTCTGCTCCCTCAAACCCTTCCCTTGTCACAATGAAAAAAGATTAAATCAAAATAACTGATGCGATGAGCATTCCTGAGAATGTGCATACTTTTTTATCCTGAAAGTCCATCTCACTCTCTACTCCTAGGAAAGTCATGTTTCATTGTTTCTTCTCTGACACCAATATTAGTCATTTACTCAGAGTTCAACTTCCTTTTACAAGTCTTTTCATTTATTTTTTTACAGTTTCTCAGAGTTCAACTTCCTTTTACAAGTCTTCATTTATTTTTTTACAGTTTTATTATTTTATTTTATTCTTATTGATGATTTTATTTATACTCTTTTTATCCTTTTTTATACTTCCTTGACTCTGCATCAGTTCATGTGAGTTTTTCTATGTTCTTCTAAATTTAAATTCATCATTTAAAAAAATTATACAGTGTTGCTTTACATTAATATATTCATGATCAGGGCTCTTTTTATCCATGACAGTCACTATTGAAGAACATAGCTCTGAGGCAGCTAGATGGTTAGAGCATTCACTGGATTTGGAGTCAAGAAGATCTAGGTTCAGATCTTTCCTGAGATGCTTACTGGTTGTGTGACCCTGGGCAAGTCTCTCAATCACACCTGTAAAATAGAGATAATCTCACCTACCCATAGAGTTATTATGAGAACCAAATGAAATTATATATAAAGTATTTTGCAAACTTTAAATCACTTTTTGCTACCGTTATTGGTATTACAGCCGTTATTGTGGCTGCTTTGCTGAGTTTGTTTTCAAAGTACAAAAAAAATTGCTAGTTTGGACATTTAAATTTGCCCTTGTTTCTCTTCCATGGAGCTACTTCATCTTCAAGAGATTAGAAGCCCTGCCCTAAGGATATGCTTGGGAGATTCTTTTTTTGAGGACTACGGGAATGAGTATAGTTAATAAAAGCCAGTCATTGTTTGACACTTCTCTCTAATGTATACTATTATTTCCCCTCTCCTTCAGCCAACAGACCTCAGGATAGAGGAGATGAGCTTGCAGACTCTGCCCTAGAAATCTTCAGACAAGCATCTGCTTTTTCTAAGGTAAGACCAGCCCTCAGTGCCCATTCTTCATTCTAAATAACCTCAGATCCTTCAGTCAGGTATTTCTGGCCATTCTCAAAGGCTAGACTTCCCAGTGTGCTTTCCCAGCTCTGCTAATCTCACAAAAACTCAGAGACAGAATGGGCTTAGATAGTGGCTATCTAGCTCAATCAATACCCCAGGAGTATTGATTGTTCCTTTTTATAATGTCTGACAAAAGTAATCATTCAATAAGGTATCATTCCATTTTTTGATAACTCATTGTTAGGAAGTTTTTCTTTACATCAAGTCAAAATCTGTCTCTCTGCAACTTTCCAGCATTGCTCTCAAGGACCAAGTAGAACAGATTTAATCTGTTTCATAGATGAAAACTCTTCCAAAGCAAGCTGTTATGTACCCCATTAAGTCTTCCTTTCTCCAGACTAAACATTTTCAGTAGGCACTTAATAAATTCGTGTTCACTTGTTCAGCCATCCTACAGTGATGACTAAGTCCAATAGACTCCTAGGCCTTTTTTTTTTTTAAATACGCGGACTATTGTTTATTTACAACTCCACCATTTTGTTAATGTTGATTGTTTTTAAACCCAAATGTATAGCTTTACATTTTTCTCTATAATGGACGCCCTTCATCTTTGCAGTCTCAAACATAAGCAGCATTGATAATGGCCAGTTATACAATGGAACAAATTCCATGAAAACAAACAGGAATTTTTCAGCCATGACCAGGAATTCTATGCAAAAAAAAAAAAATCTGTAACTTCAAAATAATTTGGACCACTCTTTGGAATTGTGTTAGCCCTAAACTCATGACATATTTAACAGATGAACCTGAAGAACGAGATTTTAGGTTGATAGAGAAATCTAATCCAAATATGAGTGATCCTGGCTGATTACTTTTGAGTGCCAAATTCTTCCCATACTCCACTATTACAAGCTGATCATTTGCTCTTGTTTTCTGAGGAGAAGACCCATTTTTGGAGTTCCCTTAGAAATTACTTATTCAAAGTATAAATAGTTTTCATTTAGAGCTAGTTTACCAAGTTTGTGAAGTTTTCAGACCCCTTACCTTTTTTTTTTAACTCAGGCAGCATGGTATAATGGATAGAGAACCCATCTCAAAACCAGAAACACCTGTTTTCCAGTTCCCTTTCCGGCACATATTAGCTGTCTGACCTGGGCAAATCATTTGACCTCTCAGTGCTCTGGACAGCTCTAAGACTTTAAGTAGAGAAGGTGCTAACCAGCTTTCTTAAAAGGAGTATCCTCACCTGGATGTTCCTTATACTGTCACCCACACTGAAACTGGCCTCTAATCTGGAAATAGCCAGAGTTGAAGGGAACAGGCCAGAGGCAGGTGTCAGGGATTAAACAGAAATTTAATTAATTTTAGAGTGAGGAAAATGCTTACAAGAGGAACCTCCCCCATCCCCCTGAAAAGGAGGGCTTAACATGCTAATGCAAATGTAGGTCTTATATACATAAAAAAACACAAGTGGATTGGACCATGACATAATCATTCTTAGCAATGCTCACAGCAGGTTCATGCATGGATCATGCAAGTGTTCCTGCATGCTGTGAGAACAGTTCTTAAGTTAATTATATTCATTCTTAAGGGTCCTTGAGCTTTTTGATTGTTTAGTGCCATACAGAATCAGTTAGTGTACAATATCTAGTTCAGCTACAAAAGCACAGGATTTCAAAATTGTTGCATATCAGGAGATTTTGATGGATGACTTTAGCTGCAGTATGTTGGCTCTCAGGTCCCTGGGAAATAGTGGGAACTCCAACAGATCTAAATAATTATTGCTTAATATGAAAATCATAAATCCCCAGGGAACACTTGGTGCTAGTCAAAGCAATACACTTTGCCAGAAGATGAGATCATCCAGAGTGCAAAGGATTGTTGTTATGCCAAGCTCAGCCTACTTGCTGGGCCTTAGCTCTGGGAAACAGGGTTTCTCCAAATACCTTGACAACACCAATTGAAATCACAGATCTAGTCCCTATTTATGTCCCTAACTCCAAAGAATACAGGTAAAGGATAACTGAGGACATATTTCCAGTGTTTTGTTGTTTCTAGCATGCATTCCTGGCACATAACACAGGAGGGCAGAGGCAGAAAGGAAAATAAGATATATTTTCATTTTCTGTGTTCCCTCTGCCCCACCATGAGTGCAAACAATCAAGCATCACCTGTAATATAGTACAGTTCAGATGATCTGAAAACCAGTGAGGTTAAACAAGTCCCCATGTTTCTGCTCCCAGAAAAATGTAACAAGAATCACTTTTCTTCTTCCCCTAGACTTCCCAACGATCCATACGATTAGGTAAGGCTAATATTTGTGTTTTCTCTTTTGTCTGTCTCCCAGAAGTGTGTTTCTTAGGGGGTGTAGTAGACATATTCTGCATGCAATTATCACTTAAGTCATTTGTAAAGCACTCAGATTAAAATCGGGGCAAATGAAGAAAGAGTCACCTCTGAAAATCAAAAAATACTTCTCTACAGAGACTAAAAGTTACCTCTGAAAGAAAAAAGCTTGATAACCATAGGTTTATATTAATGTATGTAAATCAGAAAGGAGGCTCACAGTCCCTAGGAATCTCAGAGGAAAGTAGAGAGGAGGTTATAGCAAAGTTTTTCTTCAGTTTGCTAATTATCTTTTCATTGCATAGTAATATTTTTACTAAAATGTTTAGCAATTTTGTTTCTCTTTGCTATTTCTGTTGCTATCTTTTTGAGTAATACTGTAAAGATACTGGACTCTTTGACAGCTCTCAAGCCACTATCTTTCTGAAAATTGTTATCTGGAAAGAGGGGAAGAGGGCTATGGAAATCAGAACTGAAAAAACTGAATGGCTGCTTAGCCATTGAGGTTTCATACAACCTTTAAGTTATAAGAACAGTGAAGGAAGGTAGGCACTGGGGACATGAGGTTTATCAGTCATTATGAGGAGAGATGTTTATGGTTAAGAATATTAATGAAAAATGGGTGATATTATTGACTATTAGATAAGAAATTAAATATTTTTGTGGAGAGGCAAAGAAAAAAATGTCAGTCACTGATAGCTATTTACAGTCTATTTAGAGCCTTGGTCTGAACTGTAAAAGTGAAGATAGAGGAAGCCATATAGAAGGAAGCTCATATATTGAGGATAGATATAGTAAAGTGAATTTTTATCCTTTGTCCAGTGAGCTATATTTTATTTTTCACATGTGTCCTCCCCCTGTCCCACTTCAGCTCCAGTCTACCAGCAGTTATTGGAGAGGATGAAACATTAAGCCAAAGGACCTTTGGAGGAATGTGTCATGACAACTCCCAACCACAACAACATTGGTTTGCAGAAGAAATCAATCTCACAATTCATTATCCAGGGATTGCTTCTAATACACAGGGTGGCCCCAGAGTACCACTGATCTGGGGAGGACGTGGGTAGTGGGGGATGTATATTTCATGCCCACAAGCACATTTACATGCTAAATCTTTAATATCACTGTGTGATTCACATTTTGAAATGAAAAGTCCAAAACACATAGCCAGTCAAAACCAAAACACATCCTGAGTGCTCTTTCTGAGAAGCATAGTAGTTATTCGGGAGAACTCCGCCAACATCCTATGGGCCATGTTTGACCAGAGCTCTGGCAACAGTGATGTTTCTGAATTGGTCCCTGTCATCACTTCATTTAAGGTTCATTATTCTGAAAGCCTGTTTCAATTGGAAAAACTGCATTATATAAGCTATAGTTTGAATGGTTCTGTTCTTTGTGTTCTGTGTCTCCTCGGGTTTGATCATTTCTGTGTTATTATTCCCAGGATATAAAGAAGGGGTGGGTCTGTGTTGTGTGTGGACGTGAATTTCCCTGGAAGAAGTATGGCAATGACACAATTTGTAATAATAAAACAAAAGAAAATATAATTGGTGTGTCTGTTCACTGTGATCTGCTTCTATGCTTTTCTCATTTGAAATTTCACCTGTTCAGACTCCTAGGACAAGAGCAAGGGGGACACCAAAAGTATTCTGATGACTTAGACATTCACCCACCATATTTAGTCTCTGGCAGGTCTGCAAAAGAGTGGTTTGTGCAATGCCTCAATGACATTGTCCTGCAAGTTTGGGCTCATACTCTGAACATACCTATTTTTGCCTTAAAAGTCCATCAGGGTCCTAAATTCTCCATGAGTTAGGAGACCTAGGTTCTGTTGCAGGTGATGCCACTCATTGTCCTTAAAGATCATTTGACATGTAGGGAAATTGAAATCCAGAATGAGGGGGAAATTTGCCCACGATCACGCAGTGAGTAAGTGACAATGCCAGAACTAAAATTCAGGCCTCCAAGTTCCCATCCTGGGGCTTTTCCTTTTATATCACAGCTGTCTCTCAGTCTTTATTTTACCATGTAGAGCTTATTTTTTAGAGTGCCCTTTATGAGTTTGCTCAAATTCATAGCCTTTCTGTTAACCTTAGAGAGAGGTTCTTTTATGGGTATTGCCACAGAAGTAGAAAGAGCTCAAGATTAAAATTAAAAAGATCTGAGTTCAAGTTACAAGTCTGACATTGACTTCCTATACAAGCTTAGGCAAGACACTTAATATCATGTACTCATGGGTTTAAAGCTGGAAGGGATCTCAATGGCCATCAAGTCACCAGAAAGCTGAGTCTCAGAGCTGAGGTCACATAGTTGTAGTGTCAGAGGTCAGATATAAACCTAAGGCTTGCTGACTCCATATCCGGCCTTAGTTTCTTCATCTGTAACATGAAGATCATAAATGGGAATTGCTAGAGGCGACTGTATGTAGTGTATAGAAGGTAAAATATGTGTGTGTGTGAGACAGAGAGAGAGAGCTATTGGTGCTTGGAGGTTCCCAGAATTGCAGGAAGCAATCCCAGCCTGGTTTTCTGTGCCTCCACTTTGCCACCACACTCCACACTGAACACAAGGATGTTTTCTGTGAACACATCCAGATTGAGCCAAGGTTCTGTGGGGTACTATTCTTGAGAAGTATTTATGGATGGACAACAGAGTCAGAGAACTATTTTTTAGTGCTTTCTTACATACCTTTCTCCATATCCCTTCCCTCTAACCATTGGGACTCTGGTCATCTTCAAAGCATCTGCCTCCCCCTCCCCAGGTCAACAATAGAAAACAATATCAAAAAACAAGATCCAGCATATAGACAAAGTGACTGTCAGAAGCAAAGGCCATGACTAAGCCCTTACCAATGCCTGGAAACATTTACAAACTTAACCACTCCAAACTGGCAACCTGCCTATGCACTGTCTTCCACGCTTCGCAATCCCTCCCAATTCTTAGTATTTTATAATGTCCAGCACACCTCCACATTTGTTTTCCCATTTGAACCTCATAACAGCCTGGCAAGGATTATCACCATTTTCCAGAGGCAGAATATGAAGCTTGAGTGTGCTCAGAAACAGTTCCTGATTTTATTCTTAACTGCCCAAATCTCCAGAGAGGAAACTTTGAAACTTCAGGTCCCCAGCTTAGCCACCCCTACAAATTTGAAGGCATCTTCTCATTAACTCCTAGTCTTTATCCTACCTGCTTTCACTTTGGCTATCCCAGAGCTTAGAAGAGCTCCAAAGAGCCCAATCTCACTCCTAATTAGAGATGAAAGTTTTGAGGCTAGGACAGGGGAGCTATGCCCTGCTCTATGCTGTCCTCCACTAAATAACACGGTATTTGAAAATTTATGGTATCTTAGGGTCTTAAGTGCCAGAAAGAACCTCTGAAGCCAGATCATCTGGTCTGTTTCCTTGAAGCTGGCCGACCTCCAAACTATCAAAGGAAAATAGTTTGTTCTTCTACTTTTCTTTTCCATCTCTTCTGTAGTATCAGTGTTAAAGAGTTTTCTAGATCTCTTGTTGCAGCTCAAGCATATCTAGGGTCCTGAGTCAGAATACACTGAGTGAGTCAACAAGAGGGATAGAGATGTTTATCAGCTGACCTTGAGCTCCAAGTTGTAGAGTCCTCATAGCATTCAATCCCCAAGGTCTAAAGCAATATTTTTTAAATCTCTGAGGGAAAGTGTTTGTTGGAGTATGACCAGAACTTGCAAAATTTTTAGTTTTCACTTTATTTGCCAGATCTCTTTAGAAATGTAGGAGGGACAGGAAAGAATATTTCTAGCTAACATTGATATAGGAATTGATATCTAGCTAACGTTGATATTAGGAATTCTGGGAAAAAGTCAAACACTTTAACCTGACCTTCCAAGCTCCCAGGAACAGTTTTGTTGACTTTTAGGAAAAAGTAATCCTTGTTGAGAGGAAAGAGAGGGCTCACTGCTCTTATCACAATATGGAGACAGTAAGAAAAGTTTCCTCACATTTATAAAGCAAGGTCACACTGTTGCTCAACAAGGACGGCATGCTCATTTGTTTGGTCATCTGTCTGTTCATCCCCGAGTGGGCATAGTGGCAGTCCTTGTACTTGTCAACATCTACTATAAAATAAACTCTAGGGTGCAAACAGAGAAGCGCTTATCAACCCAGTGTTTTCAAATAAAGAAGCTTTATAGATTTCAGAGCTAACCAAAATCTAGATCTGAGATGAACCAGGGTTCCAGCTCAAGGGTGAGAAGAAACAGAAAACTATGGCATTGCCAGAGTTCTCTCTGTCCTCTTGCATAAGACTCTTAGGAAATGACTTGGAGTCCCCAGATAGCTACTGTAGATAGTTCCTATGCATTTGACTGAGAAATCACCCACATCTCGAGTGTGTAGGTGTATCAAAGATGACCTTGAAGAGAGGTAAGTCCTTGGATGCTTAGCCACATCTTCTTCCAGAAAAAGATTGGCATATGGGATAGAGGACTTATGAAGTAGTTTTAGTGACCAGAGTTTCCCATGGTCTAAAGAAATATGGATAGAGCATGGACTTTGTTTCAATACTTATTTGATAGCACATTTTGCTAAAATCAAGGTATATGTGAATGGCATGGACCATTTCATGATGCCAAATCCATCCATGAATTCTCTGAAGATAATATTCAAAAATCACAAGATATGTACAACAGCAATTTGTAAGAATCTTGTCCACTTCATATTATTTGAGGGTTTTGGTCTCACATATTGATTGCTTTTAAAAATTCAGTCATTTCAATTGTGTATCTAATTTTTTGTGGTCTCATTTGGAGTTTTCCTGGCAAAGATACTGGAGTGGTTTGCCATTTCCTTCTCCAGCTCATTTTTTTACAGATGAGGAACTGATGCAAACAGGATCAAGTGACTTGCCCAGAGTCACACAAGTAGTAAGTGTCTGAGGTCAGATTTGAACTCAGGAATGAGTCTTCCTGACATCAGGCCTAGCACTTTATCTACTTTACCACTTAGTTGCCCCATATTGATCTTCTATTGGGAAAGTATATGTGGGGGAGTATATGTGGGAGAGACCAAACAAAATAGCAGAGTAGAAGAAAAAAAGGACAGCTCAGCTCCCCTCAACCATTGAAGAACTCATCCCCTGAACTACTAATATTCAGCCACCTCTGCAAGATTACTTTGATACCAATATGGAGAAAATGGAGGACGTTGGACTCAGCCACCAGGATGAAGAAAAGGGCACAGCTCAGTCTTTAGAAAGAAAGGAGCTTCAGCTTCAGTTACCTTGCTTTTGTTTATACAAAATTTTAAAAAATATTTAAATTTTATGTAATCAACACTATCTATTTTATTTTTTGTGATTCTCTCTGTCTTTGGTCATGAATTCTTCCCATAGCCATATGCCTGGCAGGTAATTTCTTCCTATTCTTCTATTTTGTTTATAATACCACCTTTTATATCTAAGTCATGTTCCTATTTGGGGATTTCTTTGGTATACTTATAATGTATAATAGGTTGATGTATACCTTTGTAATGGACAGCTTTCTAATTTGCCCAACACCTTTTGTCCAATTATAAGGTCTCAGCCCAGTAGTAGGATTCTCTAGGTTTGTTAAATACTGGGTTGCTATATTAATTTGCTCCTGCCTGTTGAATACCCAAACTGTTCCATTGATAATAAATATGTATTTCCTAATGAAAACCAAATTGTTTTTTTTAATAGCTTTGTAGAATAGTTTGAAATCTGGTACCCTTCTTTTTTTACTTTTTTGAATCACTATTTCCCATGGGATGCTTAGGTTTTCAGTCTTCTACGTGATCCTGTGATAGTTTGATTGGTATTACACTGAATAAATGAAAATAGGCAATATTGTCATTTCTATTTTATTAGAAATATATCAGTATTTTATCACCAAGTGTTCAAGCCCAGTTGCTAAGTTTCTCCTCACTGAAAGAGATTGATGACTTGATGCCCACATGAAAGGCAGAGTTTGTAAGAGCTTGGGAGAGGGAACTTGTTCTTCTGGTTCTATCTTTAAAAAACAAAATACAGTAGAACCTCAGTTCATGAATTTAATTCATTCCAAGATTCTGTTCATCATGCAATTTGTTCATATTGCAAAGAAAATATTCCCATAGGAAATAATGTAAAGTCACTACTACATTCCCAAAAATATTCATATAAAAATATTTATAATTTTAAGTAAATTTTTGTCTCTAATGTGCCGAAAATATAATAGCAATGACTGGTATACAATATAAACCAAAAATAAAATAAATTAACCTGCATTTTCCTTTGAGCAGAGTTGTGACTGGCATGAGGGAGATGACGGGGGAAGGAGGAGGAAAGTTATTGCTTGGAAGGAGAATCTCCTTCTATGAGAACCTCAACTAGACATATACATGTGGACATTTATAACATTCAAATGGACAACACACACACTCACACCTTAAACATATGATTAATTGTATTTATAGTTTTTCTAGTATAAATCAATTTCCTAGTATAAATCAATTTGACCATAGCATATTATCTTTGTAACATGGTACTATTGTCTCTTTGTAATTATTTTATTGAACATTTTTGCATCAATATTTATTAAGAATATTGATCTATAGTTTCTTGTCACTGTTTTGGCTCTCTGGTTTGTTATCAAGACCATATTTGTATCACAGAAAGAATTTGGTAGGAGTTCTTCTTTTCCCTTCCCTACCCTGCCCTTCCTCCAGATCATTGCCCTGTCATGGCAGAAGGGTTTGCATAGCACAATGAAACTATGAGTTATACTATGTAGGGTTACTCAAGATAGGTAGGTCATAATGGAGAATTCTGACAAAAGATGATCTACTGGAGAAGTAAATGGCAAACCACTCCAGGATCTTTGCCAAGAAAACTCCATGGAAATACTAAAATGATAAAAGGCATGACATTGGAAGAAGAGTCCCTCAGGTTGGAAGGTATCCAATAGGCTACTAGGGAAGAGTGGAGGACAATGACAAGAGCTCCATTGTTAATGAAGTGGGTGAGCCAAAGCCAAAAGATATATCTGATGATGAAATGAAAGTCTGATGTTGTGATGATCAAAATTACCTAAGAAGCTGGAATGTAAGATCTATGACTGAAGGTAAGCAGGAGATGCTCAAACAGGAGACACAAAGATTAACATGAATTTCTTGGATGTCAGTGAATTTAATTAGACAGAAATGGGTTAATCTGACTCAGCTGGTCACTACATACTATTTTGGGCAAGAATCCCTTAAAAGAAATGGAGTAACCCTCATAGTCAATAAAAGGGTAAAAAAGTGGTACTGGGGTATAATTTTTAAAATGACAGAATGATATTTATTCAAAGCCAAGGAAAACCATTCAACAACACTACAGTAATACTAGTCTATGGTTTAACCACTGATGTCAAAAAGACCAAAATTGATCAGTTTTATGAAGACCTGCAACATCTTCTAGAAATAACACCCAAGAAATGTCATTCATCCTAGGGGGTTAGAATACTAAAGTCAGAAATCAAAAGGTATTAGCAATAACAGACAAGTTTGATCTTGTAATACAAAATGAAGCAGGGCAAAAACTAATAGAATTTCACGAAGATAATGTCCTGGTCATAACAAACACTCTTTTTCAACAACCCAAAAGGCAACTCTACAAATGAACATCACCAAATGGTCAATAATGAAACAAAATTAATTATATACTTTGCAGTCAGAGATAAAGAACCTGAATGCAGTTAATTAAAATAAGACCTGGAGCTGACTATGGTTCAGATCATGAGCTTCTTATTGCAAAATTCAGATTTAAATTCAAGAAAGTAGGGAAAATCATCAGACCATATAGGTATTACCTAAAGAACATCCATTATGAATATGAAGTAGAGATGATGAATAGATTTAAGGAATTATACCTGGTAGATAGAGTGCCTGAACAAAGATGAACAGAAGTTCACAACATTGTGCAGAAGGCAGCAACAAAAAACATTTCAAAGGAAAAGAAGAGTAAATGAATAAAATGACTGTCTGATAAGGCTTTACAAATAACCAAGGAAAGAAGAAAAGAGAAAGGGAAAGAAGAAAAGGAAAGATCTACTGAACTGAATGCAGAATTCCAGAGATAGTAAGGAAAGATAGGAAGGTTTTCCTAAATAAGGAATGCAAAGAAATAAAAGAAAACAATAGAATGAGGAAGACAAGAGAGATCTTCAAGAAAATTAGAGATAATAAGAAAACGTTTCATGCAAAAAGTAATAGACATGATTAAAAAATGAGATAAACTTCATTGAAGCAGAAGAGATTAAGAGGAGGTGTCATGAATACACAAAAGAACTATACAAGAAAATTCTTAACATCATTGATAACTATAGTGGTGTAGGTGGAGGGCTGGTTGAGCTGGAACCTTACTCTCCTCAGATCTGGGTTAAAGAGGGAACGACATACGCCTCTAGAAAGGTATAAAAGTCTTCTAAATGTATAAAGAAATAAGAGGGTTAGGTAATAAGATGGGAGGTAAAAGGATGTGTAGATAAGATTGAGGAGGGTGGGGGAGAAGAAAAGGGATGGATTCTTAGAAGAGTGGATAGAACAAGGAAAAGAAGGGCTAGGGAAGAGAATAAGGGAGAAATTTTTAAAAGGGTATGGAATACGGAGGTAGAAATTTGAAGAAAACAAAGAGGGGAATAGGGTAAAAAGATAGGGTAAGAAGGACAGTAATTAGGAAAAATGATAATTGTAACTTTGAATGCAAATGGCATAAATTCACTCATAAAATAGAAATGGATAGCAAAATGGCTTAAAAATCACAATCCAACAGTGTGCTGCTTACAAAAATCATTTAAAAATGAGAGATACACACAGCTAAAATAAAGAACTGGAGCACAATGTATTATATCTCAGCCAAGGCAAAAAAAAAAATCATGATATCAGATAAAGTCAAAGCTACAATAAATTTAATTAAAAGAGATAAACAGGGAAACTATGGTAATATTCTTGGAAAACCCTAAAGACTCAACTAAAAAGTTAATTAAAATAATTATTTTAGCAAAGTAGCAAGATATAAAGTAAACTCATACAAATCATCAGAATTCCTATATTTCACCAATAGGATCCTGCTGGAAGACATAGCTAAAGATACCTCACTTAAGATAACTTTAGACAGTATAAAATACCTGGGAATATACCTTTGAAAACAAACCTAGGATCTATATGAACAAAACCATAAAAACTTTGTACACAAATAAAATCAGATTTAAATAAATGGAGAAATAGTAACGGTTCATGTGTAGATATGGCCAATATAATAAAATGACAATTTTGCTAAAATTAACCTACATATTCAATTCTATCCCAATTAAATTACCAAAAAATTATTTCATGGAGCTATAAAAAATAATATAATTCATTTGGAAGAGAAAAGGTCAAGAATATCAAAGGAACTAACAGGAAAAAATGTAAAGGAAGAAAGTTTAGCAGTATCAGATCCTAAACTATAATATAAGGCAGTAATTATCAGACTATCTGTTACTGGCTAAGAAATAAAAAGGTAAAGCAGTGGGACAGAGTAGACATATAATCTACAACAGCAAAAGAATGTAATAAATTATGTACAGAAAGATATGGATGGTAAAACTCAAAATGTAAGGACTTCTGCCCTTGGATTTCTTGACTCTGACAGGTCAACTTTGTCTTTCTCTTGCCTGAGCTAGGCCTTCACTCCAGTTCCCAACTATCTTCTCACAATGTTGTGGCTTACACCTCCTCCCTCTACCTCATTTTTGTTTTTTTGTTTTTTTCTATTAGAATATAAATTCCTTGAGGACAGAAATTTGTCTGTATACTTGTATTTGAATCCCCAGCACTTAGCACAGTGCCTTCCACATAATAAGCGCTTAACAAAGACTTTATAACTTTTATTATGACTTTACCTTCATTTGTTATATGGAACTCTTAAAAATCTACAATCTCTGGTATTGGGCAGTCTATCTAGCCTAGTCCATTGTAGCTACAGCCATTATTTATGCCATCTGCAGATATGTATGCATGATAAAATAAATGGGGAAAGAAATAGATAGATATTTGGAAGGGACAGAGTGCAGGGGTAACTTTTATCAGGTCAAATGACCCTAGCATTAGTCACTGGTACAGGCTGAAAGAGGGAACGGTTGGTCCCATATCTGTCCCAAATTTGACATTGAAATTCCAGCTTGCTGCAGAGGATATGTTTCCCACCATCCCCAGGGGATGAAATATCCCATTGCATTGGCGAGATATCTGGTCTTGGAATCAGACAATCTATTAAACTGATTTTCCTTTCAAGATGCCAATTGGGCCTACAATAAGCATTTGAACAAAGGACTGAGTGGAGGTCCAATCTGCTATTTGTACTGCAAAATAAAGGCTTCATTTCAAGAAAAGCTGCTTTTTGCATGCTTCCATAATGACACCAACACTGTTGTTCCCCCAAAGTGTCATGAAACTGGAGAAATGAGGAACATTATGTTATTTGCAATCATTAAAAAAATCTTCTTAATCCAATTAAGCCAGCCAAAGATGAAATCAGTGCTTTTATTTATTTGCTTGTTTATCCCTCATTTATTTCGATATCTATCTCTCTCTGTTTTGCCTTTAAATCCAAAGTATCAGCTCTAGGAAGAAGCTGACAATTTTTTTTCCGCCCCACATGACTAGCCATTCTTGGGAGTCACAGTCACTTTTTCTAATAGCTTGATTTATAATGAAGTTTTTCCCTTGGCCCTTAAAGGGTGGATTAAAATTGTGCAGAAAAATCACCCAGAAATAAAGCTTCCTCATTTAGCTGGCCCCTAGAGCTGCCCTTCTCCTCCTACTTGATCTAAAATTCCTCACTTTCAGGAGCACTAATTAAAAAGGCAATACTTACAAAAATCTATCCTCGGAAGAAATTAGTCCCTCTCATTTATGCACAGATGATTTTTAATCTGGCATACACTTAAGGTTTTAGATGTACCAGAAAGCTAAGATCAGTTGAGAAAGTAGACCCAGTGATTAAACCTCAGAGTTAGCTACCAAAGAGAGCTGTACTTAAAACGTGATTTGATAGTTAGGGCATGAACATCAGGAGGTCAGGGTTCTCCTCCTGGTTCTGCCAGAAATTTCAGGCAAATAACCTCTCTGAGTCTCAGGTTCTTCTGCAAAATGACAGCCCCAGCCCAGATGATACTCTGGTCCTTTCCAGCTCTGTTGTTCTGTGGTTATGATTCCAAACAACTCACTTTCCTGTGGTACTTCATAGCCTACTCTTTTCATGACAACCCTGGGAGGTTGTTAAAATGAGCATTACCAGCCCTACTTTAAGGGAGTGAAGTGGAAAGAATGTTAGGCTGAAAGTCACAAAACACATGATGAGTTTTTTTCAAACTTTCTAGTTGTCTGTTTAATTAGATTCCTCCCATGAACCCTGATGATAGTAGAGCTTTAATGGGGATACATGTATCATTCCCTTACATTAGAATGTAAGTGGGGTTTTTTTAGTCCCTTATGAGTATTCATTTGTGTTCACATTTTTATTGTTTTTCTTAATTCTTTTGACTGAAATTCAAAGTTGAGAATAATTTGTGTAGTATTGGTATCAATTGTTCCTCAAAAATATGGAAGAATACTACCATTAATTCATCAGTACCAGGATTTTTTTCCTTTCATAGTTCTTTTCCTTTTCTTCCTTTCCTTCATTTCCTTTGCTGAGGTTGAATTATTTAAGATCCCTCTTTGTTCTTTGGTTAGTTTATCAGTCATTTAGTAAACATTTCTTAAGTGCTTACTATATTCCTGGCATTGTGCTAAACATCGGAGATAGAGAGGTAAAAGAAAATCCTTGCTCTCAAGGAGCTCATAATCTAATGAGGGGAGAAAATAAGCAAATACATATGTTCAAAAAGATTTTATACACACACACACATATATATACATTATAAATGAAAACAATTAAAAGAGAGATGATATAGAATTAAGAATAGTTGGGAAAAGTGTTTCCTGTACAAAATGGGATTTTAATTGGGACTTAAAGGAAGCAAGAGAAGTTGGAGTTGAGGAAGAAGAGTGTTCCAGGCATGTGAGACAGGAAGAGAAAATACCTGGAATGGAGAAGTAGTTTGTCTTGCTCAAGGTATAGCAAGGAGATCAGTGTCATTGGATTGTTGTGGAGTAAGGTATAGGAAGACTGGAAAGGTTGGAGGGAGATAAGTTCTGAAGGGCTTTGAATCCCAGAGGATTTTGTATTTTATTCACTGGGAGCCAGTGAAATTTATTGAGAATAGGTTTCAGATGCAAGTACGATAGAAAGGTCCTCTGATCCTTAGGGTACAAAAGGTAAATACCTTTTCTTTCATGTCATTTCTCCTGATAAAATCATGTAAGTTTCTGATTTTGAACCATTAAGTTTCTGATTTTGAACCATTTGACAGTGCCAAGGACTTTGGGACCAAAAACTTTATTTTCTGGATCTTTAGTATTTGTGGCTGTACCACCTCCAGGATGCCAGGTTGCATCTCTATAGGACTTGCTTTGAAAGATGATGACTGGGGATAAAGTACTGAAAGCATTGCTTCTTCCAAGGCTCTTGAGTTGAGGGTCCTGAGTTGTCCTGAAAAGGATCTGAGAGGAGGTGACGGTCAAGATGGTAGTGGTGGTTTGACTTGGCACATGCTGTGCTGCCTCCTCACTCTCCTTCAGAATATTTCCATACTTCAGCTAGTCTGACTTGCCTGCTCTAGTAGAAATTGGTTGGAAATTGGTGGAAATGATTTATCCCTTCTCAACAGGGATTCTTTCTCTGAATGATGGCCATGAGGGATGGGCCAGAAGCAGGAAAGGTGGTCTGGGGGATGCTGCTGCTCAGTACTCTTGTGTCATTTATTTATTGTTAGAAACTGTGGCTGGTGGTTTTGAGGAAAGTGGGCCTCCTTTTTAATAATAATTTCTCTCCTTAGCAATGGCAATGGGAGCTAGGTTATAAGCAGATCTGGTGGTTTAAGAACTATTGACACTCCTTGAGATATCCATTCTTTTTATCCAATACATAAAATGTTATTCATTTCCCTTTGCAAGTCCCTAAATCACATGTGGCCAAAAGTAGATTTCCTCCAGGTATTCATGTGATTATTCTTTTCATGCTTCTCTTGATTCTTGTGTTTGAAAGTCAAATTTTCTCTTCAATTCTGGTCTTTTCATCAAGAATGTTTGAAAGTCCTCTATATCATTGAATGACCATTTTTTCCCCTGAAGTATTATACTCAGTTTTGATGGGTAGGTGATTCTTGGTCTTAATCCTAGTTCCTTTGAATTCTGGAATATCCTATTCCAAGCCCTTCTATCCCTTAATGTAGAAGCTGCCAGATCCTGTGTTATCCCGATTGTATTTCCACAATACTCAAATTGCTCCTTTCTAGCTGCTTGCAATACTTTCTCCTTGACCTGGGAACTCTGAAATTTGGCTACAATATTCCCAGGAGTTTCTCTTTCAAGTCTCTTTCAAGAGGTAAACAGTGCATTCTTTCAAAATTTATTTTGCCTTCTGATTCTAGAATATCAGTGCAGTTTTCCTTGATAATTTCATGAAAGATGATGTCTAGGCTCTTTTTTTTTGATCATGACTTTCAGGTAGTCCTATTATTTTTAAACTGTCTCTTCTGGATGTATTTTCCAGGCAGTTGTTCTTCCAATGAGATATTTCACATTATCTTCTATTTTTTCATTCTTTTGGTTTTGTTTTGTAATTTCTTGGTTTTTCATAAAGTCATTAGCGTCCATCTGCTCCACTCTCATTTTTAAAGAACTATTTTGTTCAGTGAGCTTTCAACTTCCTTTTTCATTTGACTAATTCTGCTTTTTAAAGCCTTCTTCTCCTCATTGGCTATTTTTGGATCTATTTTTCCAATTGAGTTAATCTATTTTTAAAGGTGTTATTTTTGTCAGCATTTTGGGGGGGGGGTCTCCTTTAGCAAGCTGTTGACTTGCTTTTCAAGCTCTTCTATGGCCTGAGATAATTGCATATTTATTTTGCAGGTACTGGATGCAGAAGTCTTGACTTCCTTTGACAGTATGCATTTCTTCCTCATCTGAAAGGATGGAAGGAAATATATGTTCACCAAGAAAGTAAACTTCTATGGTCTTATTTTTTTTTCCCCCTTTTTGGGAGCATTTCCCAGCCAGCTACTTGATTTCTGAATACTTTGTCTAGAA
>CM053769.1:420731617-420742436 GCA_028658325.1 Potorous gilbertii
TGCTAGGGGGGAACCCTGCTCCCCTCTTGCCCAGTTGGGAAAGCACTCTCACTGACCTTTGAAGGTTGTGGGTTGAGGGATCTGAGACCCTCTGCTGCTCCTGGGAATTCTGCCCCCAAGGCCTGTTCTGGTCTTGTTCCTCCCAGTGCCATGGCCAGGGCTGGGTTCTGCTCCATTCCGCATCCTGTGCAATAGAACTTTCCTGTCGGCCTTCCCAGGTTACCTTTGGCTGGAAATCTCTTTCACTCTGTCTTTCTGTGGCTTCTGCTGCTTTAGAATTTATTGAGAGTTATTTTTTACACGTATTTTATGGGCTGTGGGGGAAGAGCTAGAGTATGTTCGTCTTTCTACTTCGCCATCAAGGCTCCACCCCCCAAATGTTCAGTTTTTGAATAAGACAGGAACAGGTTTTTTTTTTCCTGAGCAGTGTCATTTAATGAGCAACATTAAGACAGTTCAAAGAAGGTAAGAAAAATGACTAAAATAGAAAGCTACAATATTCTACATTCATGAAAGTTTTAATATTCATTTGACTAAAAGTTGAGTAATAATTATTCAATTTCCATCTACAGCTAGGATGTGAATGATTAAAACATTCAGTTGTACACTTAAAAGCATAAGTTACAAATCTCTGTTTTTGACATGAAGATTAGTAAGAAGAAACAATGGTAACTAGAAAATGTTGCAGCATGCTTTTCTAAAAAATGAAATTAAAATATTATTTTCATTAAGTTCATCTTTTGAATTATTGAATTATTTCCTTTGTTAAGTCACGGTTGCCTCATCAGTAAAATGGGAATAGTATACTATGCTACTTCACAGAGTTGCGAGGAAAATGCTTTGTAAACCTTCAAAAGACATAGACATGACAAGTATATTGTTCTTGCTTTCTAGAACCTAATCCTCGGAATTTAGGAATAGAGAAAGTCATTGTTCTCCTTGAGTAAGCAAATTCTTGACTCTTGGGACTGAGCATAAAAGTAGGAAATAAAGATAGAAGGTAATTTCTATAGTTTTCATAGCACACATACCTCCTTTGAGTTCTGGACACATCACACCACACAGTTAATTCCTGCTTTTCATCCCACAGATTCCTTAAATTAGGCACCCAAGAAGAGCCACCCAGCAAAAGCAGTTGAAGTCACAGATTTGCCTTTTTTGGGCATGCTGCCAGCCATGAGGTAGAAATCATTCATCATGGACCATATAATTACAGGGGATCAGGAGGGCTTTCCCCTTATAAATTTAAAAATGAGAAGCATGAAAATACTTCCCTATAAAGGTCCTGAGATATTGCCCTTGTTCATTGGAAGAATAAGATCAGATACAAGAGAGGTAGATTTTGATTGAATCTACTCTTACCTAGATGTAAAGCTTTCTAAGTTCATTTCTATTTGAAGTGGATTAAGCTTTATGTTCCCAGATTGTTAACCTTTAAATTATGCATTTTACGTCTTTATAACTTTTCCATTTCCTTTTTTGCCTGGCTATAACTTTTCTAGTATCAATCTGTATGCCTACTTATATCACTTATCCCATCTTCTAATCAGTTTATTTATCAGGCTTATCAGAAGTGATAAACAAAAGTGAGATTGAATGAGGGACAAACTGAGAGGTGTGATGAGGAGGGAATATATGCTTTGTGGTGTCTATTTGACTGCCCAAAAGCTCTTTCTACTTTTTCATTCTTAACTATGTTCAAAATACTTAAAGTTGCTGGGTCCTTGAGACATATCTCAAAGTACTAACCAGTTTCATCTCTGCTTTAACCCTAGAACCCATCAGTTCTTGAAGAGTTAACAAATATATTCTGGCTTTATTAAGATTCTCCCCCCCTGTTACAGGAGACTGAAATCAAATGTATAACCAATTCCTCCTTTGTATGCTTTGAATGAGACTTTCCAACCTATCATCCCAATAGCCCTTTGTCAGTCAAACATCATGGGAAACAGATTTGTTCTGTGCTGCTGCTCTAGCTGGTTATACTGTGAGCTGAGGAGAAGAGTCTAGTATTTTTCCACTCTTTTGTTGGAAAGTGTGCTTCTGCCTCAGGAGGCAGTCTATTCATTCCTATGGCCTCTCCTTTTCCTTCCCCTGCCCCCTACACCCCAACTCTGCTTCCTGTTTGACTAGCTGGGGAAAAGGTTTCAGAAACAAAGAGAAAATCTAGGGAAGGGAATTCTGCTCCAAAGGTTTACAGAACAAATCAAAATACTGGCTACAGATTTACTAGTCCATGATCTGTCATACCCTTTTTTGATGGACAAAATTCCAGTGATAAAAGACAAGTGACTCATGGCTATCTCCCTCCAGTTGTGATGGTCATTCAGCTTCCTCCAACCACAACCCATTCAAATGGAATTAACTAGTGAATTTTGTCATATAAGAAGGAAAGTCTTTTAAAAGTTCATAAAGGCTAAAATAGAAATAAAATGTGTATTTATTTGTGTAAGATTACGTGGACTCTCATATGAGATACATGTACATATGTATTGTCTAAAATGGGGCTAGGGGACTATATGAACAAGTATCTCTGGAATCTGACCTACTTCTCCCCAAGGGAGACTATGAGAAGGGCTGTGAGTTTGGGTGCTCTTTTTCTTCAGGTGGCAGTGGTACTGGTGTAGAATTATATCATTTTCCCCACCTAAGTATCATTGATCTAAGATTATGATTTTTTTCAGTTTAGGACAAAAAACTTTTCCCTGGTTGTTTTTAAGGGGAAAAGGTAGCCCTAACCTTTCAAGGGAAATATTTGTCTTGCAAAAGTCCATCACAAATAGTAAAGTAAATTCATATCCAGGCAAAACAACAAAAAGAAATTGGAGAAGTTATACGGATTGTTGTTATTGTGTTTGTCCTTGATTTTCAAAGAGGACCATGACATTAGGGAGATGATGATATTACTTGCAGTTGACTTTGACTTGAGTCGGGGTGGGAGGACTGCACAAGGTCATCAACCTCACTTTCTTCTCCAGAGCCATCTAGGTGGCTCTGGATATTCATCAGGATGGATAGCTATGTGACAGAAAAATACATAAGAATAAATGAACTCATCTGTTAGGAGGAAAATTAGTTCTCAGCTCAGACTAAGAGAGACATTGACTTCACCAAAAGGGAAATTACTTCTTTAAAGTCTCTAGTGAGGCAAGCTAGAAATCAAGAATGTGTAAAAAGTCACCTTTATCTGTATCTTCTGAAATCTTTCTTTCTCTCTCTCCTGGAATTGTTCCTAAAGAGAGTATAGAGCCAAGTGTCTCTCTCAAATAATGTACAGAATTCACTATAAGCCCTGTTTATCAATTGGAATCATGTTGCACACTCAATAATACATAGAAAGCTTTGGCTTGGATGGAGACTCAAGGTATATTCCTCTACAGGTTGAAACTCTTTGCAGTCCCTTGCAAAAAGGAATTTGAAGCCTGTTATACAGCACAAGCACAGATATGAGTACTTGGAAACAAGAGTGTTTTTTTCCTAGTATCTCAAGTAACCAACCACTGGAAACAAAAGAAAACAAATGTTCATAAACAGTTCACCCAATACATATGGCACTATACAGAACATCACCTAGAGGGGTACAGTAGTGATAACATGTCTAAGTTATATTTGGGACATAGTATATACTTGGTAGTGTGACAAACAAAATGCTGGCCTGCGTTCAGAAAAACCTGAGTTCAAAACTGACCCCAGGGACTTCTGGGAGCCAAGATGGTAGAGTAAGTAGCAAGTGAGTTTCATTTTCCTTTATTGACCTCTAAAAATCCAGAAAAATATAATCCCAGGAAAAATCCTGAAATAGTGGAGTCAGAAGAAAGATGAGGCATAGCAATCTTTTAGCTCAGGAGCCCTGGGGGATTAATGGAAAAAGTTCTTCTTTCTCTGGTGGAAGAGGAGCAGTGCAAGACAAGACGAAATCCTGGCAAACCAGAAACAAGCCTCACCTTAGCAAACCAGTGGGAGCTCCTGATCCCCAGAGTGATGAGGCAGGCAAGTACCAACACTAGGATCCTTCCTCTATACCCCTTTACCTCCCCCCAACACCATGATTTGGCACAAGGGGAACCAGTAGACTCCAGATCAGAGAAACACCAAGTTCACTGTCATGCAGGCATTCTCCAGCAGAAAAAATTCCCTGTGCTGTAGTGCAGCCCTGTGTGAGCAGGCATCCTCCAGTGGCCACCCATCTACCCTACAAGTTTCAGTGTAGACCTTGAGAAAATGCAGAAAAGTCCCATATGGTCTCAGCACATGCCAGATACCACCACTGGGACCCCGCCTTGGCACCAGCCTCCAGTTGCTAGCAACTGAGGCCTCAACACACAAAGCCAGATACCAACCCTTGTTACCCAGCACAAGAAGCTTGAGACAGTGGTCCCTGTGCTCCAGGATGACAGCTCACCTTTAAAAGCCAGGAATTAGACAAACAAAAAGCAGAGGCAGACACTGGTCATAGATGCTTTCTATGAGGACACAGGAATATCAAAACACAAATTCAGAAGAGGACACTATTATAAATATATCTATACCCCCAAATCTCCAAGGAGCATATGAACTGGTCTCAAAACCAAAAAGCCTTCTTGGAAGAGCTCAAGAAGGATTTTAAAACTCAAATAAGATAGAAAAAATTGGGAAAGGAAACTAGAGATATGCAAGAGAGAAAAAATGTTATTTAATAGATTAAACTATTTATATCCCTTGATGGGAAGAAGGTAGCTGTAATTCTTGAGAAATGTATTTTTATTATGACATTTGTAAGGAGTATATATAGACAGAAGGTGTGGATATAAGATGACTTTGATACATTGATTAAAAAATTAAGGGGTTAAAAAAAAATTGTACTTGGAGAAGAGGAAAGAAGGAGGCAGAAAAGAATAAATTCCATCACATGAAACCTGTTACAATAGAGGGAAAGAATGCAGGGAGGCAAATACTGTTTGAACCTTACCGAATCAAAAAGGGAATATCATGCACACTCAGTTGGGTATAGAAATCTATCTTACCCTATAGGAAGTAGGAAAGGAAAGAGGAAGAAAAGGGAGAGCATCAATAGAAGGGAGGGCTGAAGGGAGAGTAGTAGGGGAAAGAGGAAAGAACAGGGAACGGGGTTGATAGAAGAGAGGATAGATAGAGGGTGGTCAGAAGAAAATACAGGTAAGGAAGAAAAGGGAAAAAGGAGAAAGCCTGTTATACAGCACAAGCACAGATATGGTAAGGAAGAAAAGGGAAAAAGGAGAAAAAAAGACATAAACAGGGGGAAAATAGAATAGAAAGAAAGACACAGTAATCATACCTGTGAATGTGAATGGGATGAACTCTCCCACAAAATGGAAGCAGATAGCAGAGGATTAAAAAAACATAAACCCACAATATGTTGTTTACAGGAAACACATTTGAAGCAGAGAAATAAACACAGAGTAAAGGTAAAATGCTAGAGAAGAATATATTATGCTTCACCTGAAGTAAAAAGAAGCAAGAGCAACAATCCTGATCTCAGACAAACCAAAGCAAAAATAGATTTAATTAAAAGAGATGGGGAAGGAAACTATATCCTGCCAAAAGATGTCTTAGACAATGAAGTAATATCAGTACTAAACTTATATGCACCAAGTGATATAGCATCCAAATTCTTAGAGAAGTTAAAGAAGTTATAGGAAAAAATGGACAATAAAACTATACTAGTGGGGGACCTCAACCTCCCCCATTCAGAACTAGATAAACCTAACCACAAAATAAATAAGAAGGTGAAAAGAATCTTTAAAAACTTGGATATTATAGACCTCTGGAGAAAATTGAATGGAGGTACATGGCACCTACATAAAAATTGACCACATATCAAAGCATAACCACCTTATAATCCAATGCAGAAAGACAAAAAATATTAAATGTATCCTTTTCAGATCATGATACAATAAAAATTATAAAAATTATAAAGGGCCATGAAAAGATAGACTAAAAATTAATTGGAAACTAAATAATCTAATCCTAAAGAATGAGTGGGTCAAACAACAAATCATAGAAACTATCAATAATTTCATCCAAAAGGATAACTATAATGAGACAACATATCAAAACTTATGTGATGCAGTGAAAGTGATTCTTACAGGAAATTGTATATCTCTCAATGTTTAGATGAATTAAATATAGAAAGAAATTAATGAATTAGACATGCAACTAAAAAAGCTAGAAAAAGAACAAATTTTAAATCCTCAATTAAATACCAAATTAAAAATTCTGAAAATGAAAGGGGAGATCAATAAAATTTGAATTAAAAAATTATTGAAGTAACAAATAAAACTAAGAGCTGGTTTTATGAAAAAATTAATAAAATAGATAAACCTTTGGTTAATTTGATTTTAAAAAGAAAGTAAGCCAAATTAGTAGCATCCAAAGGAAAAGGGTGAATTCACCACCAATGAATATGAAATTAAAACAATAATTAGGAACTATTTTCCCCAACTGTATGCCACTAAGTTTTAGCAATCTTAGTTAAATGGATGAATATTTACAAAAATATAAATTGCCCAGATTAATAGAAGAGGAAATAAAATACTTAACCCCATTTCAGAAAAGGAAATTGAACAAACCATCCATGAACTCCTTAAGAAAAAATCTCCAGGGCCAGATGGATTTACAAGGGAATTCTAGCAAACATTTAAAGAAAAATTAATTCCAATACTGTAAAAACTATTAGGGAAAATAGGTGAAGAACAAGTCCTACCAAATTCTTTTTATGGAACAAATATGGCACTGATACCTGAACCGGGAAGAGCCAGAACAGGGAAAGAAAATTATAGACCAATTTCCCTAATAAATATAGTTGCAAACATTTTAAATAAAAGGCAACCAAGAAGATTACAGAAACTTATCATGAGAAAAATAGACTATGACCTGGTAGTATTTATACCAGGAAGAGAGATAGTTCAATATTAGGAAAGTGGTCAGCATAATTGACCATATCAGAAACAAAACTAACAGAAATCATATGATTATCTCAACAGATGCAGAAAAGGCTTTTGATAAAATACAACATCCATTCCTATTAAAATAGGGAACATAGGAATAAATGAAGTCTTCCTTAAAATGATTAATAGCTTCTATCTAAAACCATCTGCAGGCATTAAATGTAATGGGGATAAGTAAGAAGTATTCCCAATAAAATCAGGGGTAAAATAAGGATGTTTATTATCACCATTGTTATTCAATATTGTAGAAAAATGTTAGCTTTAGCAATAAAAGAAGAGAAAGAAATTGAAGGAATTAGTATAGACAAAAAAGAAACAAAGCTATCACTCTTTGCAGATGATATGATAGTATGCTTAGAGAATCAAGGAAAAAACTACTTGAAATAATAAACAACTTTAGCAAAGTTGCAAGATATATGTTACCCACAAAGCCCAACAAAAAGAGACAGAAAGAAAATTCCTCTTAAAGCTACTATAAACAATACAAAATATTTGGGAATCAACCTCCCAAGACAAACCCAAGAACATAATTACAAAACACTTTTTACACAAAAAAAAGTCAGATCTAAATAATTGGGAAAATATCAGTTGCTTGTGAGTAGGCCAAGTTAATAGAACAAAAATGATAATTTTACCTAAAGTAATTTGCTTATTCAGTACCATACAACTCAAACTACCAAAAAATTGTTTTATAGAGCTAGAAAATACAATAACAAAATTTATCCTGAAGAACAAAATGTCAAGAATATCAAGGGAATTAATGAAAAGAAATGCGAGGGAAGATGGTCTAGCCATACCAGATCTTAAATTGTATTATGAAGTAGCAATCATCAAAACTAATTGGTACTAAGAAATAGAGTGGTAGATCAGTGGAATAGGTTAAGTATACAAGACACAGTAATCAATGACTATAGTAATATACTGTTTGATAAATCCAAAGACTAGCTTCTGGGATAAGAATTCATTATTCTACAAAAACCGTTGGGAAAACTGGAAAATATTGTGGCATAAACTAAGCATAGATCAACAATTTACCAAGATAAAGTCAAAATGGGTACACGATTTAGATATAAAGACTGATAATATAAGCAAACTGGGAGAACAAGGAATAGTTTGCCTCTCAGATTTATGGAAAATGAAAGAATTTATGTCCAAACAAGAGATAGGGAACATTATGAAATGCAAACTGGATGATTTTTATTACATTCAGTTGAGAAGTTCTTGCATGACCAAAGCAAATGCAACCAAGATTAGAAGAGAAGCAGAAAATTGGGAAACAATTTTTACAACCAGTGTCTTTGATAAAGACCTCATTTCAAAAATATAGAGAGAATTGAGTCAAATTTATAAGAATACAAGTCACTCCTCATTTGATAGTCAAAGGATATGAACAGGTAGTTTTCAGTTGAAGAAATTAAAGCTATCTGTAGTCATAAGAAAAAATGCTCTGCATCACTATTGATTAGAAAAATGCAAATCAAAACAACTCTGAGACAAGGCTTCACAGCTATCAGATTATCTAACATGACAATATAGGAAAATGATAAACGTTGGAGAAGATGTAGGAAAATTAGAACACTAATGCATTGTTGGTAGTTGTCCATTGATCCTGTCATTCTGGAGAGCAATCTGGAACTTTGTCCAAAGGGCTACAAACCCTTTGATGCAGTAATACCACTTCTAGGGCTATATCTCAAAGAGATCATAAAAATGGGAAAAAGGTTGACATGTACAAGAATGTTTATAGCAGCTCTTTCTGTAGTGGCTAAGATTTGGAAGTTGAGGGAGTGTCTATCAATTGGGGGATGGCTGAACAAGTTGTGCTTTATGAACATGATGGAATACTATATTCCATAAGAAATCATGAGCAAGCAGACTTCAGAAAAACTTGGAAAGAATTACATGAACTGATACCGAGTGAAGTGAGCAGAACCACTGTACACAGTAACACACTGTGAGATGATTAACTTTGATAGATTTAACTCTTCTCTGCAATGTAAGGATCTAAGACAATTCCAAAAGGCTCATGATGGAAAATGCTGCCTGTATCCAGACTATGAAGTCTGAATGAGGATCAAAGCATACTAATTGCTCTTTTTTGTTGTTGTTGTTTCTTCGTTCTCATGGTTTCTCCCCTTGGTTCTAATTCTTCTTTACAGCATGACTAATGTGAAAATAAATATTTTTTTTAAAAAAACTGACCTCAGACACTTTTTAGCTGTGTAACCCTGGGCAAACCCTTGCTACAGTTTCCTCATTGATAAAATGGGGGTGAAAATAACAGTGTTGCTATGAGGATCAAATGAGACAATATGTAAGAGGCATTTAGCACAGTGTCTGAAACATAGTAAGCATTATATAAATGATAGTTATTTTATTATGACATGTATAGCTCAAAAGTACATGAATTTCCATATTCATAGCAATTGATAATATATAAGCAAAGTTAGCTAGATGTAAGACAATATCATTAATAGACCTGTGTAAAAATATAATTTAACTATGATGTTGTTTAGTCATTTCAGTTGTATCCAACTCTTCATGATCCCATTTGGGGTTTTTTTGGCAAAGGTATTTGAGTAGTTTGACATTTCCTTATGTAGCTCATTTTATGCATGAGGCAAACAGAGGTACGTGACTTGTCCAGGGTCATGCAACTAGTAAGTATCTGAGGCCAGATTTGAACAAAGAAAGATGAGTTTTTTCTAACTTCAAGCCCAGGACTCTATTCACTATCCAGTTTAGCTATAAGTTTTAGCATATACACAAAACAATGAACCTATATTGCCGTAGTAAGAACATAACACAAAACAGTCAAATGAGCATATAAAAACAAAAGAAGAAATAAACATACTCTGATTTGTGCTAATATGCAGCAATGAATACATATTGGTAATAATGCAGTAATAAATATGTAAAGCATAGTTCACATGGGAAAACATTATCAGATGTACGTGTCTATTTCTTTAGGCTTGCCTGTAGCATCCTAACTTTAGCCTAGACTGATCTGATGGGTCAACCTCCCTTTTCACTGAATGATCTGAGATATTTCATCCAAGTTAGCAGACGCTGTGGCCTGATCATCAGGATCATTACAGACATGTTTTCTGCACTGATTGTCACTGTGCTTGTGCTCTGTGCATTGAATTCATATCCTAGTAGTCTCTGTAACAATTCTAGGTAAGGAAGGAGTTGCCTCTGAGTTCAATGCTCCTGCTTTTTTTTAAAATAGTATAGGTATAATCTTTCTCTGGAAATTTCACTGTCACATCCCATTTCTGGGTTAAAATGTCTTTGGAGACTCTTTTATCTCAACCTTCTCCAAGGTGTCTATTTGTCTTTTCCACCTACTCATTAGAAAGTCCAAGTAACTCTCCTTTAGGCAATAGGAAGTTGCATTGAATAGTCATGATAGGGCTCTTCCATTTTCTGGGGCTGTTTTGTAAATAATCAAGTTGCCTAGTCTCCATAACTTTAGGTGAGTAAGTTTTCCACCATTAGGCTAACTTGTGAGACCTTTGAATGCCAAGCTTTCTCCATAGAACCCAATCTCTTGTCAAAGATCTTGACCATGCACCAGAGCATCACATCATCTTTTGGTTCTGTCACTCTTTCTTTCTGAGCTGAAGCTGTGACTTGTTGGTCAACTTCTCTCAGTATCTTCCTTAATTGACAGATGAACTGAGTGTGAGTAGTTGAATCACTTCTTTCATCTGGGGGATGAATCAAAACTTATTGATAGGTTAATTCTTGCCCAAACATGAACAATGTAAGTCCTTGTTTCACAGATCACACAAGGAGGCACTGGAGTTTTAAGACTCCACCCTCTAACAGGTCCACTCTTGATCTGATCA
>CM053769.1:420742936-420760190 GCA_028658325.1 Potorous gilbertii
TATAGGAATATCTTCCTTCCTCAGACATAGGAATTGGGCAATATCCACTATGTAAGTCCAAGGCTGAAAGGCACTGTCTTTCTAGTCAATAATCCATGGCATGTTCCACCTCTGGCATAGTGTACTGATCTACTTTAGTTCTTTGTTCAAAGTCCAGTAATCTACTCACATCTGTATCTTCTTTTTTCTTAAGACCTCTGATGGTTCCTGAAGTCTCCCAGTACTGATACAGAAATCATCCTAAATATTTCTCTGAATGGACAGAATGAAATCTTTGAGCAGGAGTCTATGGATTGCACCTTCCTACTCCTGTAATATACTGTCCTCTTGTTGAGTTTCAGATTCCTTCTTTTTTTTGGTAATAAGGAATCAACAAAGTCAAATATTTAGGACCCAGTTCATAAATCACCCATTCAAAGGCTCCTCTTATAAGCTGGGACACAGTCTACAAGCATGGTGGAATTGTGCAAATATTTTGTCCCACATTATCACTTACAGAAATCTGCCAGAGAGAAAGGAAAATTATCACTCTTTTCAGATAATATGATGGTGTATTTAGAAAATTCTAGAGAGTCTACTAAAAATAATGCAAACAACTTTAGCAAAGTTGCAGGATATGAAATAAACCCACATAAGTCATCAGCATTTCTATATATATTACCTATAAAACACAGCAGGAAGGAATAGAAAAAAGAAATTCCATTTAAAATAATTACAGATAATATAAAATACTTGGGGGCTTAGCTACTAAGACAAACCCAGGAACTACATGAACACAATTACAAAATACTTTTTATTCAAATAATGTCAAATTTAAAAAATTGGAGAAATATTAATTGTTTGTGGGTAGGTCAAATAATTATCTAGAAGAACAAAAGGTCAAAAATATGAAGGGAATCAATGGGGGAAAAATGTGTTATAAAGGCAAGCAAAGATGTAATGAGTGCTTTGCCATGTCCCATTTAACTTGCCTTCCACTTGTCACTATTGTGCCCATCATATAACTTGGCGATTGAGTTGCCATTGCACACGCTCTCCTGTTTGTCATGTGACCCACAGCAACCAACCATTGTCAGTCTATCTCTAGTCTGAGAGGAATGAGAGTTATATCTTTTCGCACTCATATTGAACAGAGACAAAATGAGTGCAGACATGTCCCACCCTCACTTTGGTGGCACTTTTCAAGTTACTTGAGTGTCTGGCACTCTCCAAGGTCAGACACTCAGTTCAATATTTCTTCATATATGAGCCATTACTGTAGAGCTTTTTTGGTTCTAACATTAAAGTTTTGGGGGTAACTTTATAAAATGGGTGATAAAAAGAAACGGAAGATTGAATCAGAACTGAATGTTCAATCAGCTGTAGACAAATAGATACTTGTTTACTTAAATGAAAGACAAAATATTATTCCTTGTTTGTGAAGTAATGGCTGTCCTAAGGGAATACAATTTTTGTTACCATTGCAAATCAAAACATCCTAACTTAAGCAAATTGGGTACTAGTGAAAAACACTTTAAAGCATCCAAATTGTTGAAAAATCTCAGTGGGGAACAATGGATTTTCAAGAAAGTAAACACAGTAAATGAGGCAGCTACTAAGGTTAGTTTTCAGATTTCTAAAGAAATTGTTGCTGCTGGGAAGTCTTTTACTGAAGGTGACTTCATAAAAAGTGTTTGCTGATTGTAGTTTCTGGATTATGTCCCGATAAAAAAGTATTTTTGAGAAATAATTTAATCATTAATTATACCTTTACTTAGAAAGTAAAACCTATCTGCAGCCAGAAGAAGTTTAGCTTATTTTAATTTTGGCCCCTACCTACTGCCAAGTTGTGCAGGTCTACACTACAATAAAGTTGATCCGAAGGACTCTAGTGGTTTTTCTTCTCTGGGAACCTAAGCCTACCAATGTAAGAGCAAATTGGAAGGAGTACATCAGTCCATCAGCATGAATACTTGTCTACCCACTCTGTGTTTTATAGATATGGTTACCTCTCAAAAGGTACAATCTGAGTTTTGGTTATTTTTCTTCTTTTCCCCTAGATCTGAGACTGCCCCACTTAATCACAGTCCCAGTCACAATGCTGCTGCTACTGCTGCTGCTGTGACCCCCTCTCCATTACCATCTGTGCCGATTTGACCATTCATCCCCCTGGGTCCCTCTTAGAGATCTCCCACTATGGCAGAAAATTCTGCTTTTGAGTTCAGTTAGCAATTAGCCATTCTCTTTATGGCTTTGGAGTCCCAGGGTAAAGGTATAATCTATTTCTTGTACCCATCTACATTGAGATAACTATCAATTAACAAGCAGTTATGAAACATTAACCACTGTCAGACAATGTGCTAGATGCTGGGAATACAAATTCAAATGTAAACACTCTTAAATCTTATCTTCTACTGGAAAGATACCACAAATGTACAGAGAAGTAAAAGTGGCTTGCTCAAGTTCACAGCCTGGGTATGTATAAAACAGCACTTCCTTCTGGACAGTGACCAGCTTTTTAGCCATTACGCCACACTGCTTCTAAAGAAATGTACAGAACAAATATGTGATTTCAATGGAGAGATGAACTGTCAAAGGCCTTTAAAAGGAGATGATACTTGAGTGGACAGAGGTTCCAAGAGGGCAAAAAACAAGAGGTAGAATATTCCAAATTTGGGGAACACTTTCTAAAAAGGCACAGAGTTAATAATGGAATGTCATGTATATGGATACTACAGTTTTTAGGCCAATTTGGCTTAATTGTAAACTGTGTAAGGAGAATGATCATGTAATGAGCCAGGACAGATAGACTGGAGCTGGACTGAGGAGCTTTAAAATGCCAAAAAAAAGTTTGTGTTTTGTACTAAAGGCAATAGGGAGTCATGAAACATCTTCAGCAGAAGAGTATGTTGGTCATACCAGTGCTTTAAACATATCAATTTGGCATCTGTGCAGAGGGTAGATTGACTAAAGGAGAGGACAAATGCCGAGTATTAGGAAGCTATTGTCCAGGTAATGAGGACCCAAATTAAGATAATTTGTTGTAATTTGAGTGGAAAGAAGAAGATGAATGGTCGGATGTTATAGAGATAAAAATCAATGAAATTGGCACTCAGATGTAATCCAATATATAATATATGTATAACATCATAATATAATATAAAATATAATCTAATCCAGTCAGATATAGGGGTAAGTAAGAGTAAAGAGGTTCAGGTGACTGAGATCATGAACCTGCATGATTGGAAAAATAGCATTGCCCAAAAAAGGAGTGTTTATATTCATCTCTGCCTCCCACTCTTTAATTTCTAATGGAATTCTTTTGAGTAGCCTCTCCTAGGGATAGATTTTGAACCTCATGATCACAAGTTTGGAAGAAAAAAAAATACAAGGAACTCTGGCCGTTTCAAGGAAATAGCTTCTGCACTTCCCAGAGTTCCTTAGTTGAACTGGTTTCTGACATAATGAAATCTGAGTCATCTGGCAATGGTGGCCAGTTGCCAGATGGTGTTTGGTCTTGAAAATGTCAAAATAAAAAATTCCTTTGCATTCTAGGCAGAAATAACTTGGATTTGAAACCAAGTTTTGATACTTATAGTTGTACAGCCAAAGGCAAGTAACAGAGAGGACTAATCTCAGTCAGAAAAACCCAAGTTTGACTTCTGCCTCTGACACAAAATGGCTGTGTGAACCTGGAGCAAGTCATTTAACCTCTCAATTACCCAGGCAACTCTTAAGGCTAAAACTGTAGAGCATATACTAATCTGCCCTGGTAGAGGGAGTTTCAATAGGAGCTCTGTGCAACATTGAAATCACAGGTTTGAACACAAAACATTACTTGTACTTGATAATATAATATTACTGCTCGGTTTACAAAATAGCAGTAGAAGTATTATCCCCATTTTACAGATGAGAAAACTAACACAGAGAATGAGTATCTTGCCCAGGACCCTCAGGGAGTAAGTTCTAAGGCTATTTGAACCCAGGTCTTCAAGTTCCCAAAACATGCTATTTTACACTCATACTTGCATAACTGACCTCACACAGTGGGCCACTGGGAGAAAACATTTGTAAATCTCAAACAGCAAAAGCAAGGGGACATTATTATTAATGTTTTTTTTTTTTTCCTCAGGGATGGCCATCCCTTTGGACACTTTGTCCCCATAATCTAGGAATCCTTCAGGGACTGAAAAATAGTAACCTTTTCTCAAATGTGGCAAGAAGTGTTTACATTCCCTTTTTAGGTTGGTCTGAATTCTCTCTGTGATAGAGGGAACACAGTAGTTGATAAATGAAGAGGCAGAGGGCATCACTGCTATCTAGTATTGATCAGAATAAGTCTATGTTGCTGAATGGGGGTCTATCTTGGCTGCTCTCTTCCTGGCAGCTGTTCCCCACCTGGACAAACTGGCCTAAGTCCTCAAAAGTCCTTCTTCTACCCATCTATTTTCCACAATAGAGCCTAGAACCATAGTCCTGCATATATCGAACCATGGAAGGGACATGAAAGGGGCATATTCTTAAACTTTCATGGGGTAGAAGGCTGAAGAAACTATCCAATGGTTGTCAAATAACCTTGACACAAAGTGGGAGTCATATAGTTCTCTTAGCTCTTGTTTTGCCTTTTGATGGCTTCTTAAATGCAATTCCCAATTTTCTCAAGTCAAGGGCCCCCTTTTTTAGAGGGATCTCATCGACTTTTTATGGTATAAAATAGCTAAATGTGTCTGAGTTGTTATGGTAACCTTTTCAGACAACAGAAACAGGGAACCCCAAACAAAACCAGCCCTGCATACTTTCACCAAGAGCCCCTATTTACAAGCTGTATCTGACTGACTGACATATTCCTAGTTAATCTTCTACCAAATTAACTCAATTTGAACTAGTAGGCCAAATATTTCCTAATTGAGGAAATGCCTTTGAAAACACTTGAGAACAGATCCTCTGTCTCTAATTAGGATGGCTATCTTCTTAAAATAATCCCCTGGGGATTTTTCCCTTTGGAGTCAAATTGAGGTCTTGTTGGGCAGTTCTATCTCATGAATACCCATCCTGTCCACGCCCAACAGAAGGAGTGACTGAGAGCCTCTTGGATCTCTTTCTTCAATGCTGACTATTTAAGATTTAGCAATGCTGCCATCTTCTGGAGAAGGATGGAAAGATAAGGTAAACCAAGTGAACATAAAGGCCATCTCTGCTTTTCTATGAGCCATGTGGAGGTTATCAGGAACTTAACTGAAATCTGTTACCTCTATTATCATACTATGTATTTCTTCCCCCAACCTATTATAGCTCTCCAACAGACAGTGGAGCATTGCATGGGATGTCTTGGAATCATAAAACATCTAAGTAGGAAAAAAATTTTAACATCATGCCCAAGTCCTCTCCTTTCAGAAAATAAATGGAATCATAAGATTTTTAAGCATAATAAGAGAAGAAAAAGCTGACGTCTAGAGAGGAGCAAAGGATTTGTCCAATGTCACACAAGCCCTTGGAATAATTAAAACTATTACTCAGGGCTTCTGGTAGCAATCAACCAGAAGCAGGAATGGCCTCCTCAATTTGAGCTAAGTAGATTTTTCCCCCCCAAGCATATCTTTGTTTCTAAGACCTGGAGTTTACATTTAAATGAATGAGGGGGCCTGTATTTCCACAGTCAATATAGGAAGGGATAAAGAGAGAAAGGTGGACTTCCAAAGTAAGTTTGGTGACTAGTTCATTGTTGTTTGGGGGTTTTTATTTTGTTTTGCTTTTAAAGAAGCAAGCATGCTTTGAATTCAAGCCCACAGAATTTTGTCTTTAAGGTCCAAAGTACTAACAGTCAGTCGCACCCCATCTCTGAGTCCCTCCCCAAAAAGTTAGTTTAGACTCAAGTTCATCAACTTTACCCTTTTCACCCTTAAATGTGCAACCTATCCCCAGAGGCAATAGAAAGCCAGAAGGAGGCTTTTCAACAGTCCCCTCTCTCCTCTGCTTCAAGCAAGCACTCCCCTCTACTGGCAAAAAAAAAAAAAAAAAAAAAATTAAAAATTGACACATCAATCTTAAAACAGTTATGCAAAGGGTCTGATTTCATTCTCAGGGTGGGAACCTCCCTCCAGCCTGCTCCAAGAATCCAGCTATCCAACTTGTTGTTCACTAAAGAACATACTATTTGTGAAAGGGTGCTATGCTTAGGGAAAACAGCAATAAAAATTTAGGAGATTATGAGGAAAAATGAATTTTTCTCCTCTATTTTATCTCCTTTCCTGAACTGCTGTGAACCCTAGAGTCCCATGTCATTTCAGTGGGTTTGTCTCAAGTTTTGCCTAAACAAAATCATACAGATGACTTCAGTACACAATCTTTTAAGGACCCTAGACATTTTAACTAGTACTGAGCACACACTATGTGCCTAGCATTGTAAGACAGCTAGGTGGTGCAGTGATTAAAATTCTGAGCCTGGAGTCAGAAAAACAAATTCAAATCAGGGATATACTAACTGTATGGTTCTGGGTAAGTCTCTTAACCTTTGTCTGATGCAGTTTTCCCAACTGCAAAATAGGAACAGTGTATATGCAACAAATGAGATAATATCCGTAAAGTACTTAGCACTGCTTGTGACAGTGTCTGAGCAAAGTTGGGGCTTAATAAATGCTTCTTTGTTTCTTTCCTTTCTTTCTTTCTTCTTGTCTAAAGCACTAGGCATGAAGAAATACATGAACCTTACCTTGAAGGCACACTCAAGAAATAATTAGAGAAACATGAACAAGGAAAAGGAGAGAGAAATGTGAGCTAATGTAGCAGAACATACTCAGATTTGTCCTACCAGATTCTCATCCAACCCAGAGAAGCTTCATTATCCCATTTCTGGTCATGAGTTATTGAGGATCTGGGACTAAGTGATAAAGAGTTTTTTAAGGGTTGATGACCCAGGAGAATCTGAGTAGAAACAGAGCACACACAAAAAGTTTGAAAAGACAACCTCTTCACTTCCCTGGTGGTTTTTGACCCTTAAGGACTGCTCTGAGCTGCAAGAGTTTGAGAAAAGTTGCCATTTTGTCCTCTACCTACCCCTGTGTGTCTGAACACACAAAGTGTCTCCACATTTTTGTGTTCTTTCCTGATCTCAGGTGAACCAGTATTTACAGAGGGAATTTAGCCAGTTATGACCTGGCAATACAACATCATTTGTTTTGAGTTGTTATGTCCAAAGAATCTTTGAAAGTCCCTTCATCAAAGCAGAAGCATTAGTTTGTGATGAAAGAAGACTGAAGATTCATGTAGAAAGCATGGAATTGTGGTAGCTTTAGAGACCCTGACCCCTTGTGATAAAGAAAAATGCTAGGTATGGATTCTGGGAAGGCAGTGATCCTCCCAACAGAGAACTATTTCTAAGAGGAAATCCTCTTGAAACTTTACAAAGAAAGGAATGGATTCACTAAACTAGGAGTTAAGAGGCATCCCCAAGCCCCATATTTTCAATAGACCTGTGTGTCTGACAATCTTTGCCCTTTACACTTGAGCCCATTTTCTCTAGGAACTTTATTGGTGTAAAAACAAAAAGAAGCCCTCACCTCCATTTGTGGGGGCGGGGATTATTTTGTAGCTACTGCTCTTGCTATACCTTCTCAAGTAAGTACTCCCTTTTTAGAAGCAAATAGAATTCTACTGGGTTGATTTGATATTGGAGGGAGCAAGTCACACATGAGCTTCTGATCTACAGTATTAGAAGCCACAATCCCTCAGCCATGAGGGGAACAGTAATTCTTTAAGAATATAACTTGATAGTGCAGTGTGATTTGGACAAATGAAATCAAAAGGAATTGATCACTTAGTACTCAATTCAGTCAGTAAGAATTTACTAATTGGTACTGTCATGTACCAGTATTTGACAGAAACTTGGAAGATATGGGACTTAATTTTATTTTTGGACATGTTTTAGCTTTACTTCTGCATTTACATATTCTGAAAGTATTGTTCCCCACCACCCGCATTTAGGGGCAGAGTGTGATGTGGGTCCAGAAGACCCAAATGTACCATATGCCATCATCTCTCCACTTCTGGATTGGCCAGGTCCTTTCTCAAGGACCCACTCTTTGTCCTTCGTGGGTATGAACTCAGAAGCACCTGTGCATTTCTTGGGATTGTGGATGGGAGTCTCCTATGCTCAGAGTTCTATTGAGGACAAAGTACTTCCATCTTAAAGAAAGTTCTATGTTCCCAAACTGCTCTTTCTCTCATATGCGTGTGGTATGTTGGCCTGGAAAGTGTTACACACTTTCCAAAAGACTGAGGGGGTGAGAAGTATGTGGTTGGCCCTGGGAGCCCACAGTCACCATGGAGGCCAATAGGTGCCCTAATGATGGGGAATTCCTCAGGTCCTGGGGAATGCTGAGCTGGTTTCCTTTCTGGAACACCATCATAGGGACCTTCTCCAAACATCATAGCATACAGCACACAACCTAGGGACCAGATGTCAATTGGTTCATAAATGACACAATGGCTCTGTACAGCGAAGAGCTCAGGGGTACCATAGGAGATGGCCCAAAGCTGGGCTGCCCAGTCCTGCAAGGCTAATGCCTGTCAGGAGCCTTCCACTTGGATTCATGCCTGATTCATGGAACCACAGTCCATTAACACTGTCTGCCCATCATCGAATCAAAATATTGGTTGATTTCAGGTCCCTGTGGGCATAACCCTTGCCATGAATGCCCTCTAGGCCTCTGCAAATGCCTAGCAGCAGCAGCAGAATTTGATCCTCACACAGGAAACTGCCTTTGTCTTTCAGCCTTTCCACTTGATTCTATAGCCTACTCTTCTAGAAGAAGGTTGCAGCAGCCAGGCCTCCTGCTTGGAGCCCCGCTCTGTCAAGGTATGGGCTTCAAGGTGAAGGATACTGGAGCGCTGGAAGAGTCTCTGCATGTCAGCCTCTCGCTGGACCTCTTCCTGGTCCTGTTGCTCATGGCACGGGATTCTCTTCAGGGCATAAAAGTGCCCGTCCTGCAGTCCCTCCACCAGGTCCAAGTAGCTGAAATCCAACTTCTTCCAGTTTCTATAAGAAGAGCTATCTCTTGCTGTCGATAGTGAGGGTCCCTCGGGAGCAGATACAGAGCGTGTGGCCCACGGTGCCTTAGAGCAGGGGCAGAGTCTGCCCACTGACGGGGGCAGTGATGAGCAATGCTCTTGGGGTGGATGGTCCAAAGAGCTGCGAAGGGATCACGCGACAACGGGACTGAGGCTGAGCCCCAAGGGACCCCGGAAGCCGACCTCCTGCCCCGTTCAGGGGAGGCGGCAGAGGGCAGAGACCGGACCGCTGGGGGCCCTAGGGCGCCCAGCGATCGAAAGAGGAAGCGGGGAGGGGGGCTGGCTCCCCGACCATCACCTGCAGGGACTGCAGCCAGCGATAGATGGAGGAGGGGGACGGGTGGGAAAGGGAGGGGAGTCGACTCCCGGGCCCTACTCAGTCTTATCCTGGCCCACTCCACCCTGGGGATCTAGTTCCTGCGGCCGCCAGCCCCTGGGATTGCCGCCCGGGTGCCAGAGCTGCCACAGACCTGGCCCCTGCGGGACTTAATTTTAGCCAGAAAAGATAGATAGTATTGGGTAAGGCAGAAGACTAAAAGCAGGGTCGCCTAAAGAGGCAGCAGTGAGAAGTACACTGGACGGCATCCGAGGCTTCAGTTCTGAATCTTCTTAGCTCTCTACTTGTATAACCTCTGCTAAGGTATTCCACCTTCCCTGGGCCTGAGCTTCCTCCTCCATAACACGTTCAGGGAGGACTAGTCTGAAGTCCCTCACAGCTCTGAATCTAAAGTAAAAAGGTCCCGCAGAAGCAAAGGCATTGACCAGGAGGAGGGGTTTTGGAGAGAACAGTTTCACTAGGTCCAAGATCACTAGGTCCTAGATTCACTAGGAACAAGATCCCTAGGCATACAAGGATTCTCCTATTAGTAGAGGGAGACTATTCTCTGAATTACAGCCCTGACCCAAACTAGAAGATTTTTATGGTCTACATATACTCCATAGAAGCTATAACTACAAATTGCAGAGTTTTCACACATATGATATGAAAAGGACTGTGACCACACCTCGGTCTGTTCACTTGCACGTACCCACACACAGTGCTGCAGTCTGTCCCATGAACTTCAAATACCAGGCAAAGCAACATTAGAATATGCCATGGCTAAAGTTGGGATTGTTAAGTCCATGGTACATCAAGAGAGTGTTTAAAATAACTTGGCCTTGGGAAGACAGAAGATAACCATAATTGGTTTAGCACTTGGAAAGCAGTTGTCTGTAATTATAACCATTAGGTTAGGGATGAAAAATAAAGAGACAGACACAATCTATTCATTCATGAATGGTGGCAGCATGGTGAAGTAGAGAAAGCATTGGACTTGAAGGTAATAAATGAACAAGGTAGGTCCTAAACTAAGCTAAATTTTCCTTACTTGAAGAACTTAGGCAAGTCATTTCACCACTTTCCTTACCTGTAAAATAAAGGAGTTAAACTATTGGCCTCTAAGGATTCCTTCTAGCAGTAAATCTGCTGTGCAAATATGTTCTCATGTCCTTCAGATTTTGCAGATTCCAAGTAGATATGTTTATTACAGGGGTTGTAAATACATGGGTTGTCATGACTAAATACTATATAGCTATAAATCAATGAATACCATGCCTTTTTTAAATTTCATTTTATTTTTTCAGTTAATAAACTTTTCTCCTTCCATGCCATCTCACAACTTGAAAGAACACAAAAGAAAAGAAAAATTTCTTGTAATTCCTGTGAAAAATCCATTTTTTCTTTTGAGTGTCTTTGTTTTTGTTCAGTCACTTATGTCATTTCAGACTCTTTGTGACTCCATTTGAGGCTTTCTTAGTAAAGATACTAGAGCAGTTTGCCCTTTCCTTCTCCAGCTCATTTTACAGATGAGGAAACTGAGGCAAACAGGATTAAGTGACTTGTCCAGAGTCACACAGCTACTAAGTATCAGAGGCTGGATTTGAACGCAGGTCTTCTGGACTCTAGAATCCCTAGCTGTCCCTTAAAGTGTCTGCTTGCAGTTATTATGGTGTTAGATTTGCACTAATTTTTGATCCTGATTGCTCTTTCCTTTGATCTACTCATCTCTCCAGATTTAGCTTCTACATTGGGTGGGCCCTTCTTGGTCTCGCTCTGGGCTCTGGGTTCCCATGGGTTCTTATTCTGACTTGCACCTTCCTCACGAACCACTCTCCCCTAGGAACTTTCAAGGTTCAGAGCTCTGGATCTTTAGTGTCATCTTTGGCAACTCAGAACAGAAAGTTAGGAGTCCCAAAGCCCTTGGTCCTGAGCCATCTCAGCCTGAGTGCTGCTCCTCTTCAGGATTTCCAAGGTCCCTACCCTTACCTCCTCTGGAGAGGAAGGAGCAGGGGAACACACTGCTCTTGCTATCTCTTGACACAGAGCCTTGCCCACTACATGTGCCCTATCTCTGGTTGTGCTGATAATGACTTTGATGGAGGGCTCCCCCTTTCCTATGACTTGTAGGCTATTGACAGGTCTTTCTGTACAGTTTTAGGAGTGGAGGAAGTTAGTTATTGTTCTTTCTCCTAAGATTGCTTGGTCACTATTATGTGTGATACAGACTTCAGGATTTTGCTGAAGTTGTTGTGATGTAGCTGGGCAGCCTGATTCCCTTTCAGGTAGCTGTCTTTGGAGGAAGTTAACACTTTGGTCTTGGAAGCAAAACTACAGGTGATCCAAGGAGCAAGGAAAATGGCAGGTATAACCAGAGTGCAGCTTAAAAGCATCAATAATCAGTCCATATATTGGAAATGTCATGATATAAAGGTAAGTCATCTATCCACCTGTGACCTCTTACTCAATATATAATCAATCTACCTCTTTTTTCTGGGCTTTCTTGAGTGTTCATCAAATCATAAAATGATCAGAGGAAGACTTCCATTAAAAGGATCATAAGCTTAGATCTTGACAGGGCCTCATGATCCAGTCTGATCTAATTTTACAGATGAGGAAATGGATGCCCAGGGAGGCAGAGAGACTTATTCAAGACCATGCAGGTAAGCAGCAGTGCCATGTGTGGGTCCTATGTAGAGAAAGACTCATGGGCAAGAATAACATAAAATGAGAAGGTATAAAGGCATGTTTATCAGATAAGAATGAATTTAGTTAATCAGACAAGGTGGAAAGAAGAGTCCACATCAAGGCTATTATTATGGACCGCAGACTTCCAAGAATGTAGGTATTGGTGCACTTGTGTACGTATTTATATAAAGTGCGTATAAAATGTCCAGATGCAGGGATGTTCATGTTCCCTGCTCTTCATTTAGGAGCTCTCCTGTCTAGAACAGTAAATCAGCCCAGCTCTGTAGAACAAATTTCATAGAAATAACTGAGCTTAATGTCTAGTTAGTACAACATATGTTCTGAGGCACTTATCCAGACGGATTCACAATGAAGAGTTGTGTTCCCACAGCTTGGCTACTGCTTTTCCTTAGGGCATATTCCCGGGGGGGGGGGGAGGAGGGGGATGGAGGGGCTTGTTTTTACCTAATGCTGTGTAGTTAACAAAGCCCAGTTAATGTGTTTCCTGTCTTGGTTAACTGCTGAGAATCATTTAATTAGCCAACCTTAGGCAGTTTTTAGAAAGGGCTATTTACTAAAATGGTATGGGTGTATGTATGCAAGCATACATATATCTCATCCTTCTGATATAAAACTTCCACTTATATGTTAGGAAGTAGGTAGCATGCTTCATCTTCAGTCCTCTAAAATTAAGGCTCACAGGAATGTTTTAGGCAGGGGACCTACAAGTGCTATCCATGCTCCCAGAGTGTTTTAATTCAGGGCAAAGTCTGATCACTTCCCCTTCCCTCCTTTGACCTTTGCGAGTTCTTGATATGGTTTTCAGGTTGTGCAATGATAGACTTCTCCTTGGAGTCAGCCACTATTAGCCATCTGGGAAGCTTTGCTAGTTCAGAAGGATGGAATTAGAAGCTTTCCTTTGTTCTGGGATTTCTGTCCTGGCTATTCCTCTGTATGGTTCAGACTGGGATAAAAATATAGACTCTACTCCTCTCCCAGGGTTTGAGCAACATTGCTGCCGCTTGCATCTGAGCTTCTTCCACACTGGATAGATCACTCAGAACCTAGGACTTCTCTTCACTCAAACCTCCTTCAGTTCCCTCTTTTTTCTCACCACCTTAGGTCTGTGACCCAGAACTGGGTGGTGAAAGATAAGGCTGCCAGTTGGCACTTGTTCCTATATCACACTAGAGGTTGAGAAGCCCTAGTATTAATCTTCAGTGGCCTCTTGCCCTGGTATGTAGTCTCTCCTACACTGGAGTGCTCCCTTTGGCAAGATCCTGTACTGTGACTTTTGAGGGATATCCCCATCAGGATTTAGTCTAATACATTTTCTAGATCTATTTGGAAGAGTTTGAGGGGGCAGAGCGCATTACTTCTGTTACTCCTTGGTCTTGGCTCTGCACCCCTCCCTCAGTCAAGTTAATAAGAGACTTGCCAAGCAAACAATCCATCTGAAGGCATATTGGGGTGTGTGTGTGTGTGTGTGTGTGTGTGTGTGTGTGTGTGTGCGCGCGCGCGCGCGTGTGTGTGTGTGTTACTCCTCTACAATTGCCAATAATTCTGTGTTTCCAAAAGGAACAGAATAAGATTATGATTCCAATAGAACATAAACCCTTTAAGGGGCAAGATTTTCAGTTTTGAGTTCGTATCCTTAGTGCCAAGCACATTACAGTCATGTAAAGCCACTTTTGTGTCTTCTGTTTAATCAAATTAAGTTGAAGCACATTGACTTGGCTGGGTTCTTGCTTCTATTTCCTCTTACCCTTCTCACTCGGCCTTCTGGCATTGGAAAAAAAAGAATAATAGCGACCAACTTCTCCACTGGGCTGGACAATGAAAAAGCAGAGCTGTCCAAATTCAGCAGGCTCCAAGGTCAACTATTGTTTCTAGAAGATGTATACACACACACACACATATGTAGTCATTTGTTGGAAAGAAAGAGAAACTAAGATTTTTTTTTTTGTCTTTAAAAAATATCTCCTCAGAGTTCTAAGAAAACTCCAGCAGTATAAAAAATTAGGTCTGCTGGGTTTTTTAAATAATGAGCCCCTTCGATTGTTTGTTTTGTTTTATAATTCTTTTATCACTGTTGCTCTGCATCTTCTCCATTTATTTTATTTTTTAACTGAAAGGACTCTCTTACTTTTGGAGAATTTGGGTAAGTTGTCTTTTTGGGTTGTTTTTTTTTTTGTATGTGAAATCTGCATCAGCCACACTGGTTAAATTTGAACACTGACATTTTTAATAGGTAGTACCAAGTGACAATCAACTGGGAGATCAAATTACCATTACACCCTATACCACTCCTCAATACTCAGTGTTCAATAAGGGTTAAGTGAATTAAAGAGTATAGGCTCACATACCCCTGAAGAATGGCATGGGTAAAGTCAACCTCAGGTAGCAAATTAGTGGGGGAGATAATCTATCCTTAACACAAACACTTAAGTGCCTATTATATGCTGGAAACTGTGTAAGGGGAAGGGAAAGAGATGTGGATTGGGGACTTGCAAAGAAGATGTAAATTTGAATGACATGCCTACCAATCCCTTGCTAGTCTGAGGGCTCATAATCTTGAATAAAAGTGGCCTCTCTGTTACAGGATCTCACTGATAAATCCTGGTATGTAAATTTTCTTGTGTAAAGGATTTCCTATTTAATTGAACACGACAGTGTGAATGTAATATGTTTTGTGAATCCTGGTCTGAGTATTGATGGGAGGACACTGCCATCTGATGCTACCCTCCAGTTCTGAGACCCATTTGCAACTGCCTTATCATGACTGAGTGAAGAAACTTTCCTTTTTTGGTGTTATTTTTTTCTCATGTTGAAGGCTTTGCCAAGAAACTAGTCTCTTTCAAGTTCCATACTCAACAAACAAGTTTTCAAAATAGATTTCTGTATTTCTAGAACTGTAGATTACTAATATTTATTTAATTGCTGAAAAATACAAACTACAAATAAGAATCTATTTTTAGGAAGTGATACACGGGGAAGAGTATTCTCTGTAATTTTTTGTCAGGAAAGAAATTACACCAGGTAATTCTACCAGGTAGAAGGAATAAGGAAAAAATAAACAGACTGGATGATATAGAAGTGCCAAGAAAGCTGGTTATGATCTCTCTGTTTGCAAAAAGAAAGGTAAAGGCCACTTTAGTAGGAGGACATGTTGAACTAATGCATATTAGCAAGGAAAAGGACTTGAGACTACAGGAAACTCAGTTATATTGAATCTTTGGGGATCTGCTATGTCCTATTGTTTGATCATGAAGTACGTCCCTTTCATCCATGAAAAAAAAGAAATGTAAAGTGCATTTATTCTATCTATGTACTTTTAAACTATCTGAGTATAATATGACCAAGGTTGAAATAAGAATTAAATTAGAACAAAAGATAAAGATAGGAAACATATAGATGAGGAGGGAGATCAATCTAGGCATGGGGAATAGTTTGTGTTCATTGTGAAGCATTTGTATTAAAATTAAAAATATAATTTTTTTGTGTCATGGAGGATGATCACAGAGATAATGAGCAATGTTGTTTCACAAAACAACAAAGGTGGTCAAAGGGAAAACAAGTCTATTGGATGCTTGATATAGGATCCAACTAAGCCAGCTCATACTGAAAACATTTATAAATGAAGCAGAAATGAAGACAAAAAATGAAAATTAAAAACAGACTATGCTCAAACAGTGATAGAGCCTCCTGAATTACAACAGAACTACCAAGTTTGGATTTGAACACCCAGAAACCTAATGTGCTACATGAGAATGTAGAAAATAGACTTAAGACAATGACATCAAATAGAACACTAGCCCAAATAGAAATATTTTGTGCTGGAAGGAACATATGTTTAAAAGCATTAAGGAATTGATTTGCCAAATATCTTAAAGAAAAGACTAGATTCAATGATTATCAAAATCCAGGGGACAATATTACACAACAATGGCTGTGGAATCAAAGGACCTATGTTCAAATCCTGCCTCTGGTATTTATTTACTACTTGTGTCGAGGGCTCCTCATCTCTAAAATGAGGGGGCTGAACAATATTAATCTTGAGATCCTTTCTTGTTCTAGAGCCTATGATTTTATGAAACTTATGTTATGATTGCACTTAGTATGCATGTATTAGTCGGCCCTCTGCACCTTAATACTTTATTTAAAATATGCCTTTCCTTGCATAGTCTTTTTTTTCTTTTCACCATGTCTAAAATGTTTGTCTCATTCTGTGCTTTGGGTTCATTATCCTTCAATCAAGAGAAGGTGAGCATGTTTCATTATCAGTCCTCTGGGATCATGGTTAGTCAACGCATTAATCAGAGTTTTTAAGTCTTTTGAAGTTATTTTTCTTTACAATGCTGTTATTACTGAATAAATTGTCCTCCAGTCTGCTTACTTCACTCTTTCATCAGTTTATACAAATCTTCCCAGATTTCTCTAAAATTGCCCCTTTCATAATTTCTTACTATACGACATTCCATGATGTTAATATGCAATAATTTATTTAGTAATTCTCATTTATGGGTACCCCTTTAGTTTTAAGCTTTTTTGCTATCACAATAAGATTTACTATCAATATTTTAGTACATATATATATTTAAAAATCCATTTGGTGTAAGGAACTAGTAGGGGAATCACTGGGTCCAGAGTATGCATAGTTTAATGACTTTGGGGGGATATCTTCCTAAGTAACCTTACATAAAAGGCTGGACCAGTTCACAGCAACCCATTCACATTAATGCAATGTTGTTGGATCAATATGCATAAAATATTTGTAGCAGCTCTTTTTTTCGTGGCAAATAAATGGAAATTATAAGTGTTCTATAATTGGCTGATTACTGAAGCAATTATAATATATGAATGTAATAGTATGCTACTGAGCTATAAGAAATGATAAAAGGGATAGCTTCAGAGAAACCTAGAAGATTTGTAAGATCTGATGCAGAGTAAAACGAGCGGAACCAAGAGAATAATTTTACAATAACAACATTATTAAAAAAAATACTTTGGAAAAACTTAAAAACTCTTACCAATGTAAATGACCAATCAGATTCCAGAGGACCAAAGATGAAGCACATTAACCACCTCCTGACAAACAGTATATTACTATACTCACTATGCAGAGTGAAACTTATTTCTGCACATGGCCCGTGTCTTAACTATACATACTGGTTATAAAATTTTTGTTTTTACTTGTTTTTTTTT
>CM053769.1:420760690-420815990 GCA_028658325.1 Potorous gilbertii
TGACTAGAGGAGAACCTGGGGAAAGATATATGTGGTTAAGAAAGGTCAACAAGTGTTCAGTCAAGATAAGACAACTTTGCTTACTTTTTCCCTCTTGCATTCCCAATTTTTACCTTCAGAGAGGTAATCTCTGAGTACGTGTGGTGTTGGGGAGCCTGTATGTTTCCTGGGTCAGGGAAAGTGTGTCCTCTTAAACTTTGATTCCAGAAAGGTTCTTTGTCTTATGATTCCATGTAAAACCTTCTTTATTTTATATTTCATATCCTAACCACAGGAGGCCCCTTTAATGTAACAGATGACTGGAGACCAGGGACTGTCCACATGCAGAGAACATAGCCAAGCTAAACTCTTACAACCACATTAAAAAATCATTTAGGAAAGAAGGCAAAAAAGACTATCAATCTTTTGCTTAAAACAAGCTTTTCTAACTAAATTTTTCTGAAAGGAAAGAGAAATATATATGTGTGTGTGTATGTATGTATGTATATATGTGTATATACACATCTATATCTACCTATATATATTTATATGTATATACATATTACATATGTACATATATATGGAGAGAGAGAGAGAGAGGAGAGTATCTCATGAAAGTTTAAAATATCAGTCTTAGATTTAGTGATACAAAGAACCTTAGAATCCAACCCTCTCATTTTACAGATGAACAAGCTGAGGCATAGAAAGATTGAGTGACTTGCCCAGGGTCACCCAGCTGGAAAGTATCTGCAGTGGCATTCAAACCTATGTTTTCATTACTCCAAATGCTGCAACTTATTTAATTCATTGCACTGCCTCTCTCTGTCACTTGACTTTAAAAATATATTGATAAATCCATAAGGTGAGGGTTGCTTTTAAAGTTGTGACTTCCTTGATGCTTTTTTCTTCATCCTCCACTAGTCTTTCTCCAGTGTGTCATCATGGTAGGGAGTTGACCCTTCCTCTCAGGAGGGGTTCTACACCTGGTGCAATGGCCCATTCTGAGCCTAAGGGCTCAAATAAATAATTATGCTAAGAATAAATACAAAAGACTAGAACAATTTCCCTTCATCTTCTATAAAAACATACTCTGTGACCCGAACCGCCCCCCCCCACTCCCCCACCCTCCCACACACCTGCACAGTAAAAAGATCCCACAAGGAGATTCATTAAATACACTCTTGGAAATTTCCTGCTCCATACCTACAGCAACCTTGATGCTCCTTTCCCAAAGGCCCGAAATGGATTGCAAGTCAGTACAATTGAATATGAAGTTAAAATCTGTCCTGTGATGTTCTGGCTCCCAACAGCCTGAGAGGAGAGTATTAACTCAAGCTACCCTGGTCTGTATCATAACATCCTGCCCCACAATACCTTAGGTTTCTGAAGTTTATGCTAGTAAGACGCAAACTCTACAAGGGACCTTAACTAGGGACCTAGTGATGGATTCTAGCTGGTACTGGAAGACCAGTCCAGGTAAAGACTTTTCACTAGGTTTCCCTATAACTCATAAATTTATCAGCCATAGAAGTACTCACATAGATGCTTTAAGTATTGGAGTTTTCCTCATCATCCAAAATTCATGGACTCTGGTAAAGTATAAGTTTTGAGAATAAAGTATCTGAGAACTCAAGAAAAGTTAGGCCTAGCTCATGCAATTATTGTTGGAAAAAACCTTTTATATGTTAGACAAGCTGTGTGTGGCATGCTTATGGTCCTTGCTGTTGAAGAGACTGAGACTGCTGGATTGCTTGAGTTCAGGAGTTCTGAACCAGAGTAGGGCTAAAGTCACTTCAGTGTCTGCATTAAGTCAAACATTATAGGGGGCGAGAAGGAAGAGAGTGGGCTGTGAAACAGAGATGCTGAAGGTTGAGTAAACTAGGTCAAGTCCGAAATGGAGCAGGTCAAAGCTTTCGTGCCAGTTAGTAGCTGGGCCTGTGAATCACCACTTTACTTCCAGCCTGAGTGAGATAAAGAGAAAAGGAGAGAGGAGAGACAGAGAGAGAGAGAAGAAAGGGAGGAAAGAAGGAAGGAAAGAAAGGAAAGAAGGAAGGAAGGAAGAAAAAGAAAGAAAGAAAGGGAGGAAGGAAGGAAGGAAGAAAGAAAGAAAAAGAAAGGAACGAAGGAAGGAAGGAAGGAAGAAGGTAGCTTATGTGAGTTCAACATTGGCTACTTAACTGTTTCTTTCAATAAGGATTTAATGTGTGAAATTTTTATGATTTGAAGATGTTAACTTAGGTTTTCAGATTCTGTGAATTATAACCATTGTTTTCCAAAGACAGGGTCTTGAGAAACAAAACTTGAATTTTGCTTGTTTTATTAATATGTCATGACAGTCTGAAGAAGGAAAAAGCAGCCAAGTCTCTGATGCAATGCAATAAACTGCTGATGCTGATGAATTTGGTCTGGAGTCCCTTAAACAATTAAATTGCAACACCCTTCTGATTCCTCTGGGTGTGCATTTCTCACATGGAGGAATCTCACAGGTGAACCCTACACAAAGTTACAAATTAAAATAATTGCATTGATTCAAAGTCTTCTACTTCATATTTTACCCAAGTTATTCATATATTTAAGACCACAGAATCAAGAGCTGGAAAAGTTTCAAGCGAAACTTTTTGTAACTTTGGATGACCTGAATAATTGTCTTAATATTTTCTATGTAATATAAATATATTACAATATTTTCTTTGTAATATAAACACACCTTCAATGTTCCTGAAAATGGCTTCAATTTATGGAGGTAAGGGTAGACAGAGGGAGAAATGCTTGAATAAGCTGTGAGATCCTGTGAGAGTGAAGTGATAAAAAGGTGCAATTATCTTCTAATTCAGATAAATCCCTAATTGTCCATGATATCAGGCTTAGGGTGCCAAAAGCATCTTTTTGCTAGATAATTCTAAAATTATATATTTCTACCGAAGAGATAAATTAAGTGTTGAAACAGCCTTTAGCATTTGCAATGAACAAAAGATCAGATAAACTGGCCAATGAGTTTTGCATTTTACTTTGGTCACTCTACTTCCTGAACGTATAAGTTAAGATCATACAAAATTATGTTTGTTCATTGGTCGGGCTCTTATCTCAAAATATAACTATTCCCTCATTCCATAATTTTGGAAGGCCAGGTAGTTCACTGTTTGATAACATATTTAGCTATGAAGTATTTGGTAGTTTAGATTTAGAGCCGAGCACAGTGCCAGATACACAGTAAACACTTAAAATCAACATTTACAGATAGGCATAGAGACCTGACCTGTGATTTCATTATATAGGAGCAGTCCTCTACCAATACACTTTCTCTGCAACTCAGATTTTGGGAGTTGCCTGGGGTTCTAAGAGGCTGAGTGATTTCCCAAGGGCAGATAGCCAGAATGCATCAGAAGAGGACTTGGAACTCAGATTTTCCTGACTTTGAGGACAGTATTCTAAGCACTATGCCATGCTACTTCTTGATTGTTCAATGAATTAAATTTATGACACTTTTTTGACAATAACACATTTAATATCTTTATTTTTTATTATTTTTTTCTTCCAATGCTTCACTCTTTCTCCACCCCAGTGAGTGAAGTTTATCCTCTTGGTACTACTACCAGACTGTTCCTCTTTGTGCATGAAACAACAAACACCAGGCCCAGAGGGTGGGGGCTACTAGCTCTACCAGAACCCCTTAATATATACAGACGAAGGTTCAGTCTTGGGGAAACCTGATCTCTAAAGTAAGAAGTCAAGATCATTTTTCACTTTGCTCTTTAAGACTCTTTAACATTCCTTCCAGAGAAAATCACTGGAACCTTAGATTTAACTCATGTCTGCAGCTTCTCTAAAAAGCAAGTAGAAAGGTCCTCAATGTATAATGTAGATCAGGTATAGGACAGCTATTTGTTTCTTCCACATAAATGACCTCTCAGCATGTATTTACAAAGACTTAAAACACGGAACAGTAACTTATAACTCCTATTATACTCTTTCAGGAGGTTGATACTCAAAACATTAAAAATAGGTCATTAAGTAAGAATGTTCAATAGGCTTTTCACCTTCCTCAGTTCTTCACTATTTGAACAATTCCTTCAAGATTCATATCTGCAGTGAGCCAACTGTTTTAATTCATTTTCCTATGGATGTATTGTAGTAATTGAGGTGGGAGCCTTCTGCCCACACACACACAGGCAGCTGATGCCATTTAAGGGGTTCAAGTACTCCTGACATTTGAGACCCTTCTCCCAATGATGTTCCCCTAGATCATCCATTTTAAGGAAGGAAGGACCCTTTCTTCATTCTCTCTCATTCACCACCATCTCCCTCTCATCTTCCATTCCCCACCCCCATTTTTGTGTTAGCTTCCCTTATTAAAATGTAAGTTCCTGAAGAGCAAGTATTTTTGTTTATGTTTATATCCCCAGTACTTAACACAGTGCCTTGTATACAATAAGCACATGTTATATGCATATTGACTGACTGACTGACCTCACATTCATGAGGTTATCTCCAAGGGTAGAAAGGTACTCTGTCTCGGTGTCTTTGATTATAACCTTTGTTCAAGAAAAAGAAATACAAAGGAAAAGAGGCAGCCAGGAGCCCAACGTCCAGGCTCAGGCTTGCCAACACAACCCATTTGGTTGTTGCCATGTGTGAGCAGCTGATATTATTGCTGGAAAGTCCCAGAGAGAGTTCCATTTCACATTTCCAGAAAGGGAAAGGGAAGAGCAAGGACAGAATCTCTCTCTCTTAAAGTCTACTGAGTGGAAAGTTCTTCCTGGCACAGTGACTGATCCTCTTTAAAACAGCTCCCTTTATCCCTACAGTGTTCTGGACCAAGGGACTATTATACCATCCCTAAATGCTAAGACCTTTAGCACTGAGTTTACAAGTGGCCTAGCGTCCCAAAATTCAGGGAGTAAGACTATTTTTAAGTAGGTAATTTATATGACCAGATTTATGTGTAATAGGGATAAAGCTGAAACTCCATTTGCTTGTCATTCAAAATGCTCCACCATCTGGTGCAATCCAATCTTTCTAATCTTATCTCCTAACCAAGGTGTCATCATCAACTCATCATTGTCTCTCACCCCCATATCCAATCTGTTTCTAAGATAGTTGATTTTACTTTCATAAGATCTTACATATACCCTTTCTTTTTTCTGACACTGCCACCACTCTGATTCAGGTCCTTATCACCTCAAACCTGACTATTTTCAATAGTCTACCCCCCACTAATCTTCCTAAAGTTCACTTTTGACCATGTTATCCCATCTCCCTTCCCCAAATCAATTTACTTTCAGCATAATACCTCCAGCACCAAATATCAAACGTTTTGTTTGGTTTTAACATTCATGTTGATACTCCATCAAACAACCTAACCTCTAAGTCCATCAACTTACGCATTTCACAATGATCTACTCTACAAACTTACCTCAGTCATACAAAGTAGATCATATCTTGATCTTCTTATCACCCACAAATGTCCCATTCTCGTGAAATCTGAAATTCCCTTATCCGATTACAATCTACTGTCATTCTGCCTCTCCCTCTCCCTGGCAACCACAAACCCTGTACTTTGAACATACTGTGATCTTCCATCACTTGACTTCTTACTTCTCTCCCAGGCCATGATCCCTCTATTAATTATATTCTTTTACCTCCCCCATCTTGAATTCTTGGTGATTCAATTCTGGGTGAACCACTTCAACTCTATACTGTCCTCCATCTTTCTGTGCCAAGCCTCAGTCTTCAATCCACCATGAGCTGCTTGAATGCATCTAGAGAAAATGATGAAATAGTTCTGACTAGGTTCACTCTAAATTTATGTTAAATAATGTACACTTGACCCTCTCTGAAGCAAGGCATTCCTTTTATACATCTCTGATTAATTCACTCTTCTATTCACTACAGTGGCTTTTCCAGACTATAATCTCTCTTCAAGTCTCCCAAGGTTTCCCCTCCCTATGCCCAACTAAAAATCTTGCCTTATATTTTGCTGAAAAAAATTTGAGGTGATTTAGCGAAAGCTCCCTCTTCTCTTCTCCTCATCTCATATCACCCAGATGCTTTCTATCACTATCTCCTTCACTCTTGTTTCAAATGAAGAGGTGGCCCTTCTCCTTGGCAAGACAAATCCCTCTTCATAAACAAATGATCTCATTCCATCCTTTTTTCTCTGGTGTACTGCTCCCTCTATCATCTCTACTCTTTCTCTTATCTCCAATCTCTCCCTGCCTATTGGAGAATCAAAGCTATCTCCTTTGTCCCCCTCCCCCAAACCATCTATTTGATCCATCTATTCCTATTAGCTGTCATGCCATTTCTCATTGGTGTCTCCTCTTCCTTCCCTCTCATTTTCTTCTTGACTGTCTTCAGTCTTTCTTCTGATGAATTCCTGAAACTGTTTTCTCCAAAGTTACTACTGATACCTTGTTATTTCTAACGCCCTTATCTTAATTCTCATCTTTCTTGACCTCTTTGCAGCCTTTGACACTTGACCACCCTCTTCTCTTTGATTAAGAGAATATTTGTTAAGGACATCACAATCTTCCCAGTAATCCAGGATCCCAACCTGAGTATACAATCTTCAACCTCTCACTCTTTCTCACCCCCTATATCCAATATATTACTAAAGCCTACTGATTTTTCCTTAGGAACATCTCTTGCCCACACCTCCTTATTTTCTCTGACCATGGCTGCCCACTCTAGTATAGGTCCTCATCACCTCATGCCTGGATTGTTGCAGTAGCCTGCTGGTTGTCTCCCTGCCACAATGTTTCAAGTTCTTCCCAACTTAGTTGTCAAAGAGATCTTCCTAAAGTTCGGGTCTGACCATGTCACCTCCCATTCCCTCACTCTTATTCCATAAATATCACCTCTAGGATCAGATATAAAATCTGTTTGGGGTTTAAAGTCATTTATAACCTCCTGCTCCCCATCTCCACCCTCCTCCCTCCCCACCACATACTCTGTCAATGACACTGCCCAACTCACTGATCCTCTCAAACAAGATATCTTCTCAACTCTAGGCATTTTCATCGACTTCCCCATGTCTAGAATGCTGTGTCCTTCAACTTTGCCTCCAAGCTTCCCTGGTTTCCTTCAAGTCTTAGCTAAAATCTCACCTTCCTTAGGAATCTTTCCCCATTTATTTTAATTCTAGTGCTTTCTCTTTATTAATTATTTTCAGTTTACCTTGTATATACCTTTTTTATATATAGTTGTTTAAATGATGTCTTTCCCACTATACAGCATGGTCCTTAAGGGGAGGGATGGTCTGTTACTTTTCTGTGTATCCTAATGCCTAATAAACCTTTATTGACTGACTATTAAGGACTCATCTGGGTGGCACAGAGGATACAATACTGGCCCGAGTCAGGAGGAACTAAGTTCAAATCTGGTCTCAGGCACTTACTATCTGTGTGACCTGGGCAAGTCATTTAGCCTTGTTTGCCTCTGTTCCTCATCTGTAAAATGAGATGGAAAGAGCAAAGGAAATAGCAAACCACTCCAATTATCTTTGCCAAGAAAACCCCAAATAGGGTTTTGAAGAGTTGAACGTGACTGAAAAAATGACTGAACAAATGTGTCAAGAACTATACTAAGGATTAATTATACAAAGAAAGTTAAACATGGTCATACCAGACAATATGTAAGTTATTAAGTAGATTTAACAATTGTGTGATGGAGTTAGATTCTACCAGTTAGGAAGAGCTGATTGTTAAATTTTCAGTATGAACATAGACCCCTTGGAAATGGGCAAAAGCTGCAAACAAAGGCTTGAATTATTGTCTTCCTAATTGCCAAGACTTAAGAAAGTGATGGATAAAACATTAATAAAGCAGATTAAATTTAAAGGTATGTAGCAAGTACTTTAAAAAATACCAGTTATTAACTGTTTACCAGCACACCCTTATGTGTGTACATGTAAAGATATATATGTGTATGTATAGCTATATCTATATTTATGTCTATCTCTATGTATCTATCAAAGGGTATGCATGTATGTGTGTGTACACACACAAACACACACATGTACACATGCATTTTCTGAAAGGAAGGCAGCAGTAGATAGATGGACCAGGAATGGCTTCATGCAGAAGGTGGAATTTGAGCTGTGTCTTAAAGGAAGCCAGATAAATTAAGAGGCTGAGGTGAGCAGGTTGGGAGTTCCAAACATTGGAGATAGTCAATACAAAGATAAGGAGATGGGAGACAGTATGATGAGTAAAGAGCACAAATAGACAAATGTAGCTTCAACATAGAATGTATGGAGGAGGGTAAAGTGTAAAGGCAGAAAAAGGCCAGGCTATGAAGAGCTTTAAGTGACAAAGGAATCTATATTTGATTTTTGAGACAACAGGGAACCATTGCGACTTATTGAGAAGGAAGGTAAAATGGTCAGATCTGTGTGTCTCAAAAAATCCCTTTGGCAGATAATCAGTTGAACTGGGTAAACATTTGATGATCTTTTACTCATATCAACCCAGTCTTGTTTCCAAACTCATCACTCAATTGGTATTTCACTCTTCAAATTTATCAACAATCCCTTAAATGTCAAATCTGATGATCTCTTCTCAGTTCTAATGTTTCTGACTTCTTTGTAGCATGGCCCTCTTCTCCTGGATACTTCCAGTTATCTGAAATTACCTTTACTTTCTCCTGTTCTCCTATTGTCTCTTTGGGGTCCCCATTGGGGAAAAGCTGCAAAATGCAGTAATAAGTGAAAAGCCATATAAACTTTGTGAAATGTGGAAGCCTGGATATGATAACCTCTTAAGAATCATAACTTAGATACTGAATTATAATTTAGACACTGAGTCAAAATTTAGATACTATGACCTATGAAAGCTATAACAAGAATATTATGACCTATATGTCACCAGTACATGATAATTATACAAATTTATGTTGGGACATAACATTAGCTTAACGCCCAAGCTCATTATCAAGCAGAAAACGAAAAATATCCACTAATCAGTAGTGATGTACTCTCTAGTTCCTCTTCCCTTTATCTGTTTTCCATAATTACCACAGGGATTTTGAGGATTCTTGGGCTGGGATCCACTGAATTGTCTGGCAGCTATCTCAGATAGCCCCTCTTTTGTAAGTAATTTTAATGATTGATTAAACTCCTATAATCAGTGTGGAGCTCTTTGACTTCTTTCTTTGGTATCAAGAACACCTCATAGTTATGGGCTAGGTAGAGGGCTCCCCAGCCGGGGAATTCTTGATCTTAGTCTCCTTTGCTGGTTCATCATCCAGATCTTTTCTACTCTCCTACATCCTCATCCCAACTGTGGATATATTCTAAGACTCTGTCCCAAGTCTTTTGTTTTCTCTACACTTTCTCGTTTGACTTCATCAGTTTCCACGGGTTTAACCATCGATCTCTTTGAGGCTTACTCCCAGATCTCTATATACTGTTCCAGTCTCTTTACTGAGCTCTGCTCCCAAATCAATACCTGCATATTGGATATGTCAAACTAGATGTCAACAACTTCCTTGTTTCTGTGAGTGTATCACTATCTTTCTAGTCTCCTTGGTTCACAGTATCAGTTTTATCCACGTTACTTTTTCTTATGTTACATTTTCAATCAGTTGCCAAACTTTGTCATTTCTATTTTTACAACATATTTTGCACCATATCTTAATCTCACTATTACTACAGCTACTACCTTAGCTTGGGCTCTAATTACCTCTTGCCTTGACTATTGCAATTTTTTTGTAATTGGTCTCATTTCCTAAAGGCTCTCCTTTCCCAATCCATTTTCTAGTCAATGGTCAAAGTGATTTTCCCTAAATGCAAATCTGACCATGTTATTTTAAACTCCAATGACTTGCTGTTGCCTCTAGAATAAGATATAATCTTCTTTATTTTACTTTTAAAGCTGTTTACAACCTGGCCCCAACTTATATTTCTAGCTCATGACAGGCTTCCTTTCCTTTTCAAATTCTTTGTTCTTATACACTGGTCCTTTTGTCATTCCTCACATGGAGCACTCCACTTCTTGTCTCCATGCCTTTATACTAACTACTACACCATGCTGGGAATATGTTTTCTTCAGATCTCTGCCTCGTAGATGCCCTTACTTCCTTCAAGATTGAACTTAAGCCCAATCTTCTGTAAAAGAAGCCTTTTCCTCTCCCTTTCACTCCAGTTTTTAGGATCTTCCTCCTTAAACTAACATATTTATTTTGCATGACTTCTGTACATACATACATGTATATATATAATACACACACACACATGTGTCTTCCCCAATATACAGTAAGCTCCTTGGATAAGTATTTTTTCTTTTTTTGGTCTTTGTATGAAATATGCCTGGCATACACTAAGTACCTAATAAAATGCTTGTTTATTGATGTTATGGGTAAGCCATTCTATTAGTTGCTTTACAAAGAAATAGAAAAGGCCCTGTAAGGGCCCTAGTATATAGGAACATATAACCTAGGGAATTAAAATTTACATAGGAAATTTTAAGTGGACAATGAGTGAGATGGACAATGAATAAATAAATATTTTAGTACAGAAGAGAGACGTCTTGGGGAAAGTAGGGCTTGAACTAGATCTTTAAACACTAGGCATGTATGAAATCAGAGGGAGAGCTCTAAAGATGGATAATCAGTCTAAATCAGTGATGTGAAACTCAAATAGAAGAGGATCCCTGCCAGTGGTATCTTACCTTATAAAACCACAAATTATCCTTATCTATGTTGTACTATATTTTTATTTATTTTGTTAAACATTTCCCAATTACATTTTAATCTGCTCCTGGCTATATGCAGGAGTTTTGTGGGTCTCAGGAGGTCCTTGGGTCCTTGACTTGATTCCTCAGGTCTAAGCAAAGACTTTGAGGATATTTAAAGGACAAGGAGCATATTAAATCAGATGGAGTGTAATGATAAATCTAAAATGATTAAGGAAATTCCTTCTTATAAAAATATCATAAATAGAAATGAAATCATAGACAAATGGGACAGTTTTGTTACTGCCTTCTTAAAGTTAGTATATTAAAATCTATACATAATAGGAGTTTAAGGTTATGGGCATAATTACAATCATTTGTCACCCGTGGGGTCACATGGATTAGTTTAAATCTTCAGGGCCTAACTCAAAGTCGACCTTTTTCTCACTTTTATTCATCACTGGCCCCTCACACACACACTGCAGTTCTTTTCTATGGAAATCTCCAAAATAAAACTTACCTATCGCTTATGACTAAAATTTCACAAATCTGAACAGGACCTGCAAGCTCAGAAGGATTTTAGGTGTTTTCATTGGGACAATTAGCTTTGTGAGCTGAGGGAACAGTCATTACCAGGCTGTCTAATAGGTAGTTATTTTCCCCCTGTAGCCATTATCACTAAAAGAAATTAACCAAGATGTAAATGATTTTGATTTGCAAAGACAGAGAATACTAGAATCCACGACATTCCAGACCTTTGAAATAGCGGTCCATTCCTAATCTAAACTGTCAGAGAAGTAGATGGCAACTGATTAACTTTGTGGTATGTATCTGGGGGAGTGATACAATGTAGCGTTGGAAGCATAGCCCTGGGTCTAGAGCACAGGATCTGGAGTTAGAACTGGACCTTGGCGAACCTTAGGTTTCCTCAACTCTAAACGTTTGAAGTAGCTGCTGGGCAGGGGGGGCTTCCGCACAGAATGCTCACTTCTGCAGACCCAGATTTCCCCCCTTCTTGTGGCTCCCCTCCCCCGCCTCCCAATGTGTATTTCCTGAATCTGCTGAGGAAAGTCGAAGAGCCTTTCATGGGGCTTTTAGTGAGGTTTTGTGGTTTTAAATCAGTTCTCCAGCAATGTGATGCTCTGACTTAAAGTGGGCAGGACTAGGAGGAGTACTACTATTTCAGCTCATAGGGACAGATAATGGGTTATGGGGCTTCAGGGGTTAGGAAACTAAGACTAGTTTTGAAGAAGAACCCTACTGTGACCCTTTCCCCCCAAGGCTGCTGGAACTCCCGCAGCCTCAACTAGCCGGGCCCAGTGCGCATGCCCGAGCGGGGCAGCAAACTTTCCAGCTGTGGCCCTCCCCCACCATCCGGGTCCTCGCCGACCGCCGGGCCAGGAGCGGGCGTAGTGTCCCCAGCAGCTGGGATCCTAATAAAGTTGCACGGAGCGGAAACCGGCCCGCCCCGGCGAGAGCGCACGGAGCACCGGCGGGGACGCCCTCCCCCGTTCCCCTCCCCCTGCCTGCCTCGCTCGACTTGTAAGTGTATTCTACTAATGCGGGCTGGAGTGGGGAGTGGGGCGCGAGGGGAGACCCCCGAGGTCCGTGAGGTAGGCGGCGGCGGCTCCTTTCCAGGCCGCGGCTGCCCTCCCCACCTCCACTGCTTCTGTCGCGTCGGCTTCCGGGACCCGCGAGGCTCGGGCCGTTAACGGGCGCAGGCGGCGGGAAGGCGCGCGGCCGAGGCCCAGTGCTTCCCGGCCTCCTCCCGACGGCCGAGTTTCCCCTTGTGCCACAGTATGAGAAGTGCCTGCTATGGGCGAGGCTCCTAGCGGGCCGCTTCGGCCTGGGCCGTCGGGGAGCTGGGGCCGGGGAACTGGGATGGGTCCCTCCCCACCAAGAGAAGGGGGGCTAGGTGGAGGACTTAGAGGTCAGGCGGAGTGGGGCCTGGAGGGGTAATAGCGGCTGCCGGCTGGAGGGCGCCTGCCTGCTGCCCACCAGAGGCCGGGCAAGCGCCGCATGTGTGCCCGCCCCCGAAAAGAGGACACCGGAGCCCTATGATTAAACAACTTGGGGAGATCAGTAAGGGCTGGGCCCGAGAGATCTTGGAGCGGCCTACCAGGCCCCGGAGCCTCCCACGGTCTAGTGGCCGGTGCACCCCGGGCTGCGGCGAGGGCGGGGGCGGGCCCTGGTGTTGGGAATGTTGTCGGGGCAGGGAGGGCAGACTTCCAGCCCTTTCCGGTGTGAATAGGTATAAAACCTATAAAAACTGTGCTGGTGGGATGCAAAGCCGAGAGAGGTATTTTTGGACGGTACGGACCTCGATGTTTAAAGCTGCTTCTCTTTTGTTCCCCTCTTTTGGAATTAGAAAATTAAAAAAAATTTAAATTAAAAAAATTAAAAATTAAAGAAAAAATAAAAAGACTGGCGACTTTATACTGATCAACTAGTTAACTTTTATTTTACAGTTCGCATTATCTGGGTTCAGCGTGCTAAAATGACTTGCCCAAGGTCATCGCTAGAATTCCCTACAACTGATGGAGTTTGAGTTTCTCCCTGGTGTCTTTTATCCTTTCACAAGTATTCACCGGGGTTATTCGTTCTATATAAAGTGTGATGAACTGATGCAGTTCATTTAGTGTCTCAAAAATAGATATCAGTCTTTAATAGGTCGACTTAACCAACTTGGGATTGATTGGTCCCCAAAAGTTCTGAGGTGCTGTTAACTTCTGATTCTGCTGACATTTTTCTCCGGCTAATTTCAGTTCCAGCAGTAACTTTTATTTCCAGTCTCAGCTTTTAAACCTGTGACATGCTTTTAGCAAACCTCTCTGCTTGTTCTGATTCGGTGGATTTTCGGAGTGTAAACTTTGAAACTACCATGAGTCTAATTTGGGATTTAGGCATGCCCCAGAGCCAAAAGAGGTTTTTGTTCGCAGTTGAGCAAAAGAGCTGGAGTAAGTATAACCAGGTGTTTGGAAGTTACAAAATTTAGGGTTGATAGAGCCATCGAAGCTAACATCCAACACCAGTATTGAACTTCATCGTAGGAAAGCATAAATGGAAAATACATCTCTTTTAAAGTACAGGACATAACGTGAGGGGAGGAGAATTGAGGGGAAACTAATGCACTTCAACTGAACAACAAGTTCCAGTTGTCCTTTTGATAGAAAGAGGAGAACACATTGCAATAGTCGGGCCAGGAGGTGAGGAATGCCTGGATAACTCTGGGCCAGATCTCTATCTTGATTGTAGAGACGGTTTCCTGACCATCTGGGGATCTGAAAAAAAAAAAAAAGCATTCTTGGCTGCTTGTGCGTATAAAATGGGCGTGGTGCTAACTATATCTTGTTTACCTTATCTTTCTTTGGAAAAAGTTTTGAAGTCTGTTTGGGGTGTCACATCTTGCCTTTTCCCCAGCACTGAAGGGTGTTGTTAGCTTAGCAGCAAACACTAGCATACTCTTTTATGGAAATGAGACTGACAACATTCTTCATTACCTGGTATATAACTATTTGAATGTTAGTTTTTCAGTTTATCCTTTTAAAAAAGGATAAATCTTTGGCAAGTTCAGTAGTATTGTCCTCACTAAACTTACTGCCGAGGAAGGTTCTAAATTCCTGTCAGTAGTTTCAGCAAAAGATTTGAGAAGATTTAAATTTTTTTCAACATAAATTTATCCAAACAATTATAAAATTTAGAGAGGTAGCTGTATGTTTCAGGTTCATAACTTACAGGAAGCTATTTACAAATTCACAAGTGCCAGTGGATTTTTTTTTCCCTATGAGATCTCAAAGCATATATCAGTTCAAAGGTTAAGATTGCTGGTTAATTTTATTCACCAGTGCATAAAGGAGTCTTCATTAGAATGACTATTTAAATTTAACTTATTTCTATCCTTGGTTAATGACAGCCTTTACCACCTATGCTTATATGCTGTGTCCCCCTCTCCATTCTCCCCCTGTACACATCTTTTTATGCACTTGACTTGTATGAAAAATAAATCCTTTTTAAATCTTCCTTCCCACAGCATTGTAGGTCCATTTTCCATTACTGCAAAATGTATCCCACTTCTTCACTCTATATCAGTCACAGTTGGTGTTAGGTGATAAAGCCAGATGAGCACTTAGAACTGACTTACTAATATATTAATTTGGTAGATTCATTTGACATGATATAGTAGTCATCAGTGGAGAGTATGGAGGCATGAATGAGAATATGGATATGGGTTGGGTTTTTTTTTTTTTGTTGTTGGATGAGTATCCTACTGTCTAATCTCCTGCTACTCTTGTAGGCGCCATAGAAATGGGGAGATAGATATATGTTTCATTTCTTTTCCCTCTGGCAAAGTAAGCTGTTAATTTGAGTGGGAGACAGTGGTAGAATGTTGTTACTAATGAGACGAGTCAGGTTTTTTTTTTTTTATCATTAGTTGTGCAACATGTTCCTGGGAAAAATATTAAAAGCTTCATTTTATAGTAAAGCAGAGACAAGTAAATTCTACTTCCCTAACTCCTGAATTTGAATTCTTGATGGAACCTGAAGACATGTTAGAGTAGGACCATAATTCTTCCTGGAGAACCCTATTTCCTATTTTAATTATTAACTCAAACCTCATGGTTTGTAGTACTCTTTTTCATTCTTTGCAATGGACAGAGTCTTGTTACTTTCTGTAACTTTATATAGTCCAAGCTGCTGTTTTCTGGATTTTTGAAAATATTAATATATTTTATATGTAGCATATGATAAGTATTAAATGAACTATGATACAAAAATATTAGTGTCTGACCCTTAAATAGCTTGATATTCAAAACTTCTATGAAATTTGAACTCCTCAAATATTTTAAAACATTTGATAAGTTTTTCATGAATAAGTTTTTATTTTTCTAGAAGTGAATATTTTCACCATTAAAAGAGGGAAAAAAATCCTGTGTTCATAGATAATAGTATTTGTTAGAATTTTCCATGGCTTAAAGGTCAGTAGATTTGGGTATATTTCATATTGGATTTGCATAATGGATTATATCAGTAGGAAATTACAAAAATGTTATACCAGATAGAAAATTATGAGGCCTGAAAGTAAATCTGTTTGCCTAAGATCTCCTATCTAATAAATGTTAGAGCTCTGACTGACACTTAGGTCTCTTGACTTCTGGTCCAGTGCTCTTTCTTTTAACAGTGATGCCACTTGGTACCTTTGACAATAGAATCCCTTATGGTAGTTTGGTATGGTAAGTTTAATACTTGATTTACTTGCTATTTACTGTATTTTATAGCCACTAACACTTTTTTAAAAGCAGAGAAATGGCATGGTCATGTCTGTGTGTAAGAAAGATTATTATGGCTGAACTACATTTGGAAATAATGTATATTCAAAGGCCTCCACTGACTGACTCTACTACTCAAATGTTAACCACTATAAGGTATTTTGCGCCAGTAAAATTGGACCCTATATTTTCCCCCCTCTACACCTTTGTGTATTTTAGGTGGGCCCTATGCCTTGAAAGACTTCTTTTTTCTAACAGGCTTCTCCTGTTTACCCTTAGTATTGATTTTCTTCTATAGACCTTGCATTGTACATTGTTTTGCAGTTTCATAATGTTATTCTGTAATTGTATATTACAGCTATCTGTTGGTGTCTTTTCCCTGCTGCTTATACCCCCACCCCCAAATTTGGGTAAGTGAAGGTCTTTTCCTTCCTGAAATTTGAAGTCTATTTCTTCTTCGACTCCAGCACATTACGTAGCACACAATAGTTTACATTTGAGTTTTACTAAAATGCCTTATATATATTTTCTCATTTGATCTTGACAACATTTGCTGCTTGAATGTTGTGGATCCTATACTTTTACCTCATCTCTAACGTATAGTTTCTGTATCTGTGTTTAATAAAATAGAAGACTTGGACCTATTTTGAAGGATTGGTGAAATCAGTGATTTCTTAAAAAAGACTGGCTTGATTTCTGTGTCAAAATTTAGTTTTCATTGACTGCTCCTGGGATGCTCTTCCAGTTCCCAAAGATTGGATACCTAGAATTCAGTTTTTTTTCATGTGAATAGACAGTTCTTGAATTTTAAATTAATTTTGACATTGCTTTGGATAGCTAAATGGACTAAACTAAATTTGAGGCCTTGTTCTTATAAACAGTTTAATTTTTTTTTTCTATTGTGTTGAGCCTCATCTTGGTTGTGAAGAAAATTGTTTTAATAAAATAATTTTTATATCCAATATTATAAATTGTAACTACAGTTTATAAACTAGAGTATTTTCTCTCAGCAGGTTATTGACTTTGAATCTTTTTATGCTATATTCTATCTCATTTTATATGATATTTTCAAACGATAAACAAATATGTTGCTTTTACCTTTCACTTTACCTGATACTGTATCTTGGTTAGTGGAGGAGGGTTTATAATTTTCACATTTTATTATAACTTCAGGATATAGCTAGTACTTTATGCCATCTGCTTAATAGCCTCTAATGTATACAAAGGATTTTGCAAACCTTTTAAGTGCTACGTAGTTATCTGTTATTATCTTGTTAGCTATATTTGAGGAACAGTTAAAAGTAAAATGCTGTGTGAGGATCAATTGAAGGAAATAGTGTAATGCTTAGCTTGGAAAAGAAAAGTAATTGTCTTCAGATATTTGTAGAGCTGTCAACCTGGAGGAGGGATTGAATTTGTTTTCTTTGGAAACACAAAACACAAAGCTAGAAGCATTGGGTGAAAGTTGAAAACAGACAAATACACTTTTATGAATTAGAGCAGGGATTCCTAAACTTTTTTCATGGATGACTGGCATTATAGAGCCTACGAAGTCTTCAGAATAATGTTTTTAAGTGAGCTAAATAAAATACATAGGATCACAGAGGAAATGGATTCTATTGAAATACAACTATCAAAATATACTTTTAAAAAATTTCTTGGACCCAAGATTAAAATACTTTTCATTAAAGAAATCTGGAATGGGTTGCCTTGGGAGCGTGGTGGATTTTTCCTTATTGGAGGCCTTCAAGCAAAGACTGAATGAGCATTTTTGAGTATATTGTAGGAGGTAGACTTCTTTATTCCTTTCTTTTTTTTTTGGAGGGTTTTTATCATTATTGTTATTTTGCTTGACACATGTAAAAAGAATACAGATACAAAAATGATACATGAGAAATCACTGGTTCAATACTAATGAATATGAGAATTAGAATTTTGGGAAGATCAGGAATCTCTAGATATTAAAAAAATTGGAAAGTGCAAACCAAATTTTATGAGAAAGTCCTTGTAAACAGTGGAGTCTTAAGAGTCTTTCCATGATTTTTATTAATATTAAGAGCCTCATCCTCCAGCTCTCAGGTTTCTCAGATGCAAAATACAGATAAAGGGGATTTCCCTGACCCGTCCCTGTGGTATCACATAATCTCCCTTCCTCAAGCTTCATAATAAAGTTGATTCTCCCAAGCTCTCTTGAAAGAAAATATGAATTATTCCATAGACCTTTATTCTGCCAGCAGTACTTACCTCAATATACGTTGAAATGCATGAGGTTTATCAGCTATGTTCCATGAATGCAGTATGGTATTAAAATGTGCATCTTGGCTCATCTCTTAGACTATGGATAGGAAATAAAAATGAGATTTTCTTTTTAAATTAAAACTAAATAAATCCATCTGGTATAGTTCCAAAAGTACAGTACTTTTCTTCACATACTAATGAACCTCAAAATTAATAATTGGCAAATGAATGAATGAAAAAAGCATATATTAAGTGCTTACTACATTCAAAGCACTGCGCTAAGCAATGGGGATGCAGATAGAAAAGTAAAATAGCCCCTGCTCTCAAGGACTTCACATTCTAGGGTGAAAAACAGAGAAGCTTTCAGGTGCAAGTCAGATGGAAAGATTCTACGTCTATAAGGTGCAATGTCAAAGCAGGTGGTATTGCCTCTTCTTTAATGTCATTTCTACTTATAAAATCTTTTATCAGTCTGATGTTGGACCATTTGACAGTACCAAAGATTTTGGTGACAGGGGCTTTCTTTTCTAGGTCTTCTTATAACTTGTGACTATAGCACCTGTAGAAACATTTGCCAGGATACATCTCCACAGGTGTTGCTCTTGTCCCAGGATTATTGCTGTGGGCACTCTGATGGATGCATTGCTATTGCTAAAAGTCTTAGGTTCAAAGTCCTGGGCATTCTCCAGTGAGCTCTTGAGTATAAATGATGGTCAAGGTAGTGGGGATAGTTTGACTACTAAGAGGAAGCACATGCTTCCTGCTCTTTCTCCCAAGGTTCCTCACTGTTTCAGCTAGACCAACTTGCCTTACTTGTTGTGGGAATGACTAGCCCCCTCTCTACATCATTTCCTCAATGATGGCTGTTAGGGCTGGACTGGAAGTAGAACTAGTGATTTTGGAGGTGCAGCCATTCCGAAGGCTCCTGTGCTCATCTGTCAGCTGATGGTCATTGATGCACAGTTACTTTTCATGATGAGAAAAGTAGGCCCCCTTTCTACAATGATTTCTTCCCTCATTGATGTCTGTGGAACTTAGCCTGGAAGAAAGTCCAGCATTCTTGGGGAACATTGCTATTCCTAAGGCTCTTAGGCCCAGGGTCTGGCTATCTCCACCTGGATCTGAGAGAAGATGATGATCAAGGTGTTGTAGTATTGGTTTTACTTATCTGGCATATGAACCTCCTCAAAGTCATAGTCAAGTTTATACTGCAGCCTTCATGTAAAAAGCACTTTAGGTTACTGAAGGAGGAATTCACTATACTCCTTTTAGAAGAATACTAATGGGATATATCTATTTTTTCTGAACCAGATCTGGAAAGTAGAATACATTTTCTTCCCACCCTCCAGTTCTTCCCAGGATTGTCTAAGGGATAATGGATTTTTTTTCTAAATTCCCTCTCTACTCCCCATGAAATTCCAGATCACTTGCCAGGCCCCATTTTTTGTTTTTTAACAAAAAAATTGAAACTATAAAAATAAACTAGTTCTGATCAATTTAATGGCTTTAGATAATTGCTCAAAATTAATTAAAATTTAAAGCAAATTGAGAGGGAAACTGGAGGCTTCGTTGAACCTCATCTCATACTGGGAGTATGTGAGCCAAAGGTTTTTTTCGTTGTTATTGCAAAAAAATTAATTTTTCATTAGTTTGATTGAAATGTTTCTTCTAGTATGATGCTGCCACAAACTTTGCTACTCTTTAATTTTGGAAGCTCCAGTGCAGCCAGTATCTCCTTGTCTTGATACATTTTGTATGAATACATTCTTGAAACCTTTATGTATGAGTACAGAATGCTCACATATTTGACAACCTTTAGGTCTTAGGCTAGCTTTTCAATAACCCATTTTATTCTTTTCATGTCCTATTGTATAGGATCATGAAATTAGAATTTCGAGGGACCTCAGAGATCATCTAGTCTATCCCTCTCATTTTACAATCCCAATGCATTAAAATTTTCTAGATGGGGTTTTAAAAGTTTCTTTGTTGGGGTTAAAAGTTGTTTACTGTTGTTGACTAGTATGGATTGAACCTTTGGTTGAGTGAGTGAAACATTGGGAGAAAACCAATGCCAACTAGAAGGATTCATAAAAGGGATGATTTTGAGCTTTTAAGTGGTTTTATAATGTCTGTTAACATATATCCTGTCTTTTTCATTCCTACTACCCTACTTTAAAATCTTATTATTTCACAGATGTACTTGGCAAGTCTTCTAATTGTTTTTCACTTCTTTGCTTTCCAACCATAGATACCCCTGCCAGATGAAAATTTTCCACATAATGCTTTAGACCTTTTTCTCCATCTTCCCAATCCTTTAGGCATTCCTACTGAAAACAAAGGAAAGTCCAAGCTTTTAGCCTGAAAATAAAATTTCTTGGCTCCAGAAATCTTGACTATACCTAGTTTATCTCATCGGACCTTTCTGCTGTAAACCTATCTATTTGCCCCCCTCATTTAGAATATTTTGCATTCAAACTTCCTCCTCAAGTCTGCTCCAATAGTGCTCCTTTTGTAGGTTGCCTTTTTGTTTCTCTCTGCTAATCCTTCAGTGCTGAGATCAAGTCCCATTTCCTCTTAGACCATCCTTCATGTGGATACCCTGTTATCTGAACTTTTTTATGGTTGTTATTATTTACATTAGTTATCATTGAGTCCTTTCACCATGTCCTGTGGAATGCTTGTTCCATAGGCAACACATTTTCCTTCATCCTAAATTTTTTTCTCTCCTGTTCCTTCCCTCTACTAGTTATTACTCAAACCAGACTTCCCTCTAATGACATAACCTCCTTTGCTACTGTTTCTCTCGCTGGCTACACCTTCCTTCATTCCTCTCAGCTCACTGGTGGAGGTGAAGGAATTGGACTACTCTTTGCTCTCTTTTGCCACATCCAAGCTCTCTTCCATCCCTCAGTAATCTCTACTCCTTTAAGTTTCATGCTATTCATATTTACTACCTAATCAAAATCCTAATAACTATTTTCTATAGACTTCCAGGTTAACTCCCCTTCTGTCCTCAATGAGTTCAACACATAGCTCACAATTTTTCTTTCTTTCCTAACTTCTGTCTTCATATTAGGGGACTTCCATAAACATTATTGATGCTTCTTCAAACACCTGAACCACTCAGTTCCTCAACCTATTCATTCACTCTTCATGAACTGTGCTTTTCCCCTGCCTCAGTCACACATTAAGGTGGTCATGCTTTTGATTTTGTTATCATCCACAAATGTACCTCTTCCATTTTAAAGAATTTAGAAATCCCCTTATCCTACCATAATCTATTGGCTTTTTACCTTCTACATTTCCTTACAAAACCCTACATTTGATCTGCACTGTGACTTCTAGTCCCTTGGCCCCTCAGTTCTCTCCGAGACTGTCTTTTCTGCACACTAGGCACTCCTTACTCTTTCCTCCATCTTGACTTGTTGATGCAAGAACAAGTTCAACTCTGCTTCCCTCTCTTGAGTCCCTAGGCCCCTTGTAATTATGGTGATTATATTATATTATTATCATATCATATTTTGAATCCCTGCCAAGCCTTAGCTTTAGATCACTGCCATTATTCACCACCTTTGCCCCTACAAATGTGCTGCTTAATAAAGGTGGAGAAAATCAAGCAGTTATTGTGATTTCATTGACTACACATTTCTGTTACACAAACTCAACTAGGCCCTTAACTGATGCTAGGTAGTCTTTCTATACCTGCCTTTTAAACTCACTATCCTAGTTTCCAAAGTGGCTCTTTCAAATCTTTACATCCCTTCTCAAACCTCCCATGGCCCCTCCTTCCCCCACATTCTCAACTGAGATCCTTGTCTCATATTTTACAGAAAAAAAATTAAGGCCATTCACTCTGAGTTTTCTCTCTTACTCATCCCATGTCACTCATATGTCTTCTACCACCATCTTCTCCTCTTTCCTATCTGACATGATGAAATGGTCCTGTACCCTTCCCACTCTCCCTGCTGAAATGATCCCATCTCTTCCCATCTCCAACATATTGCACCTTTTGTCATCCCTACTCTGTCACTTTTAATCTCTCCCTGTCTACTGTCTCATTGCTTACTGCCTACAGAGATACCAATGTCTTCACTGTCCTCAAAAAATACCCAATTGATTCTTTATCCCTGCTAATTATCATCCTATATCCTTTATGCTGTTTGTGGCTAAACTCCTTAAAATGTCTCTCTGTAATTGGTACCTCCACTTTCTCTCTCCTCTCTCTTAACCCCTTAAACTCTTTGACTTCTACTTCCTTATTCCCTTGAAACTGCTCTCTTCAAAGTTATCAGTGATCTTTTAGATGCCAGTGACCTTTTTTCATCCCTCATTATCCTTCACTCCTCTGCACACCCTTAACACTATTGATCACTCATTCTTCCTTGAGGGGCAGCTAGGTGGCACAGTAGATAAAGTGAACTGTTACTGAGTTCCAGTCTGGACTTGGACACTTACTAGCTCTGTGACCCTAGGCAGATCATTTAAACTACTTTGTCTCAGTTTCTCATCTTTAAAATGACTTGGAGAAGGAAATGGCAAACGTATCTTTGCCAAGAAAACCCCAAATGAGGTCACAAAGTCTGGCAACTAAACAACAACCATCTCCTTGCTGTTCCTCAAATAAAATACTCCATCTCTTGGCTCCACAAATTTTCTCTGACTGTTCTTCATGGCTGGAATGCACCTCTCCTCATCTCTGCCTCCTAGCTCTCCTAACTTCCTTAAAAGTTTCAACTAAAATTTCATCTAGGAAGCCTCTCTCAATCCCTCTTAACTCTACTGCCTTCCTTCTGTTAATTATTTCGTATTTATCCCATATGCGCCTTGATGGTATATATTTGTTTGTTGTCTGTCCTGTTAGATTGTGAGCTCCTTCAAGATGGGAACTTTTTTTGCCTCTTTTTGTAGCTGCAGTGCTTGGTACAGTGCCTGGTACATGATAAATGTTTATTTATTGGTTGACCAAACCATTTTTGAACAGAGTATAAACTTAGTAAATTTTGGTAGCTATTTCAATATAATTAGCCTTCTTTGTATTCCTACGTATTTTATGTATTTAACATTATTCTAAGGAATACATAGGCTGCACCAGACTCTCAGAAGAACCCTTGATCTATTAGATCCCTCCTAGTGTTAAATGGGGAACAAGAAAAGGAGTATGGATGAGATAGTTCTCATTATTGGATATCAGGGGATATCTAGTAGGCCCAGAGCAACTTGGTTGCATTTGCATTCCTGACATTGAGGGTTTTCAGGCATAGGCTGGATGACTACTTATCTGGGGTGTTGTAGAAAGAATACTTTTTTAGGTATAGATTAGAATAGTTGGTTATTTAACTTTGAAAAATTCTGTGCTTCTTCTGAAAAAGTGTGTACTTTGGTAGGTTTGTGATTGTATTAATGTTGGTATTTCTTCCTAGTTATGTAGATATTAACCCCTCCAAACCTTATTCTGAACAGTTTTCGTGTGTGTGTGTGTGTATGTGTATGTGTGTATGTGTGTGTGTTTTGGGTTTTTTTCTTTTTTTGGTTGAACTTTTATTTAAGTAATATTCTTTAATGTTAATAGTTTATTGGTTGATCAGTAGAAGTTTGGATGTATCTGAGTTCAAATTCAGACCATTTGTAACATCCATCACACTATCCTGTGTGAGGATAGGCAAGTTATTTAATTTAGCAGACATTTATTAAGAGTAACATATTATAAAATGGAGCCAAGATGATGGAGTAAAGGCAGGGATTTACCAGAGCTCTCCCAAATTCCCTTCCAAACAACATTAAAATATTGCCTCTTTCCCAAAGGTCCCCTTCAGACGTTAAAATGATGCTGCAAAATGAATTCTGAAGGGGTAGAACCCACAGAAGGACAGAGTGAGACAACCTAGAAAGTTGGCATGAAATGTCTGTCTCACTGGGGTGAAAGTGGACCACAGATTGCCAGCATGGACCTTGGGAGTGACTGAATTGATATTGGTGGCTTCTGGGGCTTTCAGCCTGCATATCGTAAGGGAGTTGGATAACTGGTCAGAAGGAGATTACATTGGAAGCTGGACTCTGTTGCATTGTCCATAAACAGTTCTATGTCACAGCCCCAGGCTGAGGAGAAGCACTAACAGGGGTAGGGACCTGGACACAGTTCCAGGGTAGAAAAGAGTGCTTGTGGTCATTCATAGACAAGCACACAGGCTAAAATAGCAGTAATCACACCTTTCCTTACACTATACCATCTTGAAAGAACTGAAAACTTAGAGACCCCCACAACTAGCTCCGAAAACAGGAGCATGGAAAACCTGAAGCTTGGGATTAGTGCCACCTCCTTCCTGGAAGCAGAGTACAATTTTAACATAAAATTAAAAGTCAATAATTAGACTAGAAAAATGGGAGCAAATACCAAAAAAAAGAACCTTCCCATAGAAAGTTACTGTGGTGACTGGGAAAAGTAAAATATTCAGAAGATAGTAATATCAAGACAACTACATGTACAGTCTCAGAGAAAAAATGTGAATTGGTCTCAGGCTCCCCCCAAAAAAAGAATTCCTGGAAGAGTCAAACAAGGTTTTAAAAAATCAAATAAAAGGTGGAGGAAAAATTGGGAAAAGAAATGAGAGTGAAGCAATAAAATCATGAAAAAAGAGTCAGCTCTTTGGTAAAGGAGACATAAAAAATACTGAAGAATGTAACACTTTTAAAAAGAAATAAGCCAAATGATTAAAGAGGCACAAAAATCTAATGAGAACTCCTTAAAAAGCAGAATTGGCCAAGTGGAAAAAAGAAAGGTACAAAAATTCACCGAAGAGAATTCCTTAAGAAACAGAATTGGCCAAGTGGAAAAAGATATACAAAAATTCACTGAAGGGAAGAGCTTAAAAAGTAGAATTGACCAAAACACAAAGAAGGTACAAAAGTTCACTGAAGAAAGTAATTTCTTAAAAATTAGAATTGGGCATGTAGAAGCTAATAACTCCATGAAATATCAAGATACATTAAAGACAAAGTTTTAAAAAGTTAAAAAATAGAAGAAAATGTGAGATATTTCATTGGAAAACAACTTGGAAAATAGATTGAGGAGAGATAATTTAAGAATTACTGAACTATCTGAAAGCCATGATCAAGCAAAGAACCTAGATACCACTTTTTAAGAAATCATCAAGAAAAACTGATATCTTAGAACCAGAGAGTAAAATAGAAATTGAAAGAATTCACTGATCACCTCCTGAAAGAGATCCCCAAATGAAAATTCCCAGGAATATCACAGCCAAATTCCAGAGCTCTTGGGTCAAGGAGAAAATATTGCAAGTGTCCAGAAAGAAAAAATTCAAATATGTGTAGCTACAGTTAGGATAATACAATATTTAGCAGATTCTATATATTAAAGAATTAGAGAGTTTGGAATATGATTTTTCAGAAGTCAGAAGAGCTTGGATTACAACCAAGAATCACCTACCCAGCAAACCTGAGTATAATTCTTCAATGGAAAAAGTTATTCAGTGAAAAGTGAATTATGTATTATATATTATATTATTATATATTATAATGAAATATATAATATATATTATAATGAAAAGAAATAGAATAGAAATTTTGATATTCAAACATGAGACTTAAGAGAACCATAAAATACTAAACAGGAGAGAGTTTATAAAAGATTAAATAAGGTTAAGCAAGAGATAGCGTTATGGAATATAAAGTGAATAATTTTGATTACATCAAATTAAAATGTTTTTGCACAATACCCTTTGATCCAGTGGTGACACTATTGAATCTATATTCCAAAGAGAACATAGAAAAGGGAAAAGGACCCATATGTACAAAAATATTTATATATTCTGTGGTGGCAAAGAATTGGACATTGAGGGGATGCCCATCAATTGGGTAATGACAGAACAAGTTTGTGGCATATGAATGTATGAAGTACTATCATGCTGTAAGAAATGACAAGCAGACAGAGTTTTATAAAAACCCGAAAAGACAAATAAACTGATGCAAAATGAAGTGAGAAGAACCAGGAGAATATTGTACATAGTAACAACAAAGCTGTGAGATAATCAACTCTGAATAATTTAGCTTTTCTCAGAAGTGATCCAGGACAATTCCAAAGGACTTATAATGGGAAATAGAGTCTGAATGTAGAGCAAAGTATGCTATTTTCACCTTTATTACCTTTTTTTGTGTTTTTTTAAACTTTTGGTTTGTTTCTTTCACAATGTGATTAATATGTAAATATGTTTTACATGATTGCATATATAATCTATTAAAATTTTTTACTTTTTTCAAGAGGTAGAGAGGGGAAGGAGGGAGAAAATTTGGAACTCAAAATTTTTTTAAATGAATGATTAAAAATTATCTTTCATGTAATTGGAAAAAATACTATTTTTTAAAGAAATTTTTGTACAAACAAATGAAGTCAAGATTAGAAGAAAAGCTGAAACCTGGGAATAATTTTTATAGCAAGTTTCTTTGACAAAGGCTTCATTTCTTGAGCATATAGAGAACTGAGTCAAATTTGTAAGAGTACAAGTCCCTGCCCATTTGTTAAATGGTCAGAGGATATGAACAGGCAGTTTTCAGATGAAGAAATCAAAGCTGTTTATAGTCATATGAAAAAATGGTCTCAGTCACTATTGATTAGAGAAATAAAAATTAAAACAACTCTGAGGCGCCATCTCAAATGTAGCAGATTGGCTAATTTGACAGAAAAGGAAAAGGAAAAATACAAAAATAAAAGACCAAATGAGCTAGTTGCTGGGTCTTTTACTAGAATTCTTCACTTTGATCTTCATCATTCAGTTCGCCTACAATTGTGCCTCACAATTCTGATCTAGTTTGTCTCTAGACATCTCCTTCAGTTCTCCTCTCCAATACCCCCAACTTTCATTTTTCTATATACTTTTCATCCACATACCAGTACACAAATATGAGCTCAAATTTATGATCTGTGTGGGCTCAAGTTTTAAAATGTTAATGTATTCTGCCAGCTATACATTGGCCAGGTTCTCCTTATTTCCCTCATTATGTCCTTTTCTTCCCTACCTATCCAATCCCAGGTAGTATAGTTGATGTCTGATGATTGATACTAATTTTAAAGCCAGTGGAACACCAGTCAAAAAATTAGTTCATTTGTTCTTGACTGGCAGTTGTCAGATTGACATCTCAATACCCAGTCTCCACCATTTACGTGACGTGCAACAACAGACTGTGTCCTTGCCATGGTATGGGTCACATTTCATAATATAGTTGAAGGGATCAGAGCAGCTTTTGGGGAATCTCAGCCCAGGGAATTGTTTATGTTGTTTATGTTTACGTTAATGACTCATGTCTTCTTGGCAGACATAAGTGAATAGATGTCTGCTGGCGAGCCAGTTGAGGTTGATTCAAGTCAGGCAATTGATGTCTATGTTTCATTTGCAGATAGCGTGATTGGAAGTCTGGAAGGTAGAGTACCAAACACCTTCCAAAGCCTTCCTTCATAGAGGGCAGAAATTGAACTTTGAGCTCACTCCCCTTTGCATCTGCTGTTCTACCTGGTTTCAGCTCCACAGAACAAGATTCCCCCAAGCCTATTGGTGTCCTCACTTTCTTGCCTCCTTAGAGCAGGGAGTGTCTTTTTCTTAATTGTATCTTCAGTGCTCAGCATGGTCCCTGGCACATAATAGGTGCTTAATAAATACTTATTGAATTGCATTTCTTGCTATTGGAGCAACTCTCCATTGATTTGATTGTGAGATGAATCCTGCATCTGTGCCTTCCTGAAGGTATGGAATATTAGGAAATTCTAGAGCCCTGTGCACTGTTCTGGCTTATGGATATGTTCCAACACCAGATCAATGATCTCTTTCTCAATACTGTAATGTCTGCAGGCCCAATTACTGGCTGCATCATTCTTGCCTGAGATCAGCTGCTAAGGGTAGAGCAGCTGCCTATAGATAAGGTCCTAATCTCATCCATTACAGCATACTACTGATTTGCAAAGGCTATTCTGATCATGTTTCTTGGCCCCTGTTTCACCATCTCCCCAAGGTCTTATCCCTGGACCACTGTATCACTGGATGTGCTACCACTGGGTTGGATACCATGCTTCAAGCAATATAGTCCTTTCAGGCAATCCCTCCATCTCTCTCTGGCCCGATGTGCACAGAGTCCAGTTCCTTACAAATGGTTGTTCTAATATGTGTTGACTACAAACAGGCTATGTAATCTTTGCCAACAATGCAAATCACTTGGTTGATAACAGTAAAATGTGTCAATCTTATTTGTGATGTTCTCAAAACCAGGACAGCATGAGCTCTTGTAGTTTTTACTACATTGAAGAGACTTTGAGTAGGCCCCTAGCTATAGACATTGAAAAGTTTCATCTACTTTTCATGGAGAATGTAATGCAAATAAAGTTGACTAAAATGTTTAGAGATACAAGGTCTCACTGTTGTTATCAAAAATGATTTGACTTGAAAGATATGTAGCCAAGTACTATTGATTCAAAATATCTCATGTAGGACCCCTTCTCTCTTCTGCCACTACCATTACTCAGGTGCCAGCCCTTATCACTTCATCACCTGCACAACTACAGTAGCCTTATTGTTGATCTCTGTGCTTCAAGTGTTTTCCTATTCCAGTCCATCCTCTACTCAACTGTGAAATTGATCTGACCATGTCACTCTTCTATTCAGTAATGACTCTCCGTCACTTCTGAGATCAAATGTAAAATCTTCTGTTTGCCATTCAAAGCCCTTCATAACTTGGTCCTTTTCTATTTTTCTAGACTTTATTCCACCCCCTCCATCTCTCCACCCTTCCCCCATCATACTGTACAATCCATTAACAGTGGCCTCCTCATTGTTCCTCAGACAAGATATTCTTTCTCCTGACTTGGGGCATTTTCACTTACCGTCCTCAATGTCTGGAATTATCCCCTTTCTCATCTTTGTCTCTTGGTTTTTCTTGCTTCCTTCAGGTCCCACCTAAAGATTCTTAGTGAGTTTCTTCTGAGATTATCTCCAGTTTATCCCTTATATATCTTGTTTGTACTTAGTTTTTTTGTATGTTGTCCCCCTCATTAGATTATAAGTTTGAGAGCACTGTTTTTTGCCTTTTTTTATATCCTTAGATGTTTAGCCCTGTGCCTGGCATGTAATAGCTACTTAATAAATATTATGTGACTTGTAGAGTGTTCTCCGGTTTTATAGGAGGGAGAAAGTAGTTTCAATTATAGATTGTTCTCTCGATTGCCTTCTTCCCCCGCCCCCCCCCAATTCTTTTGGGTAACCCTTCCTTTGGGATATCTTGTAAAGCAATACCACAGTTCTTTCAAGATTGTCACCTCCATCACAGATTTCTTTGTGTATGCCTGCTCTTGACCCTAAAGTACCATTTTTACTTCCTATAGCTCATTGGGATCTGAGATGTTAGATTCCAAATATCTAGGGAGGTAGGTGATGATACATTATTGGAAATCAAGAGAGAGAATGTGTTGGTTGCAATAGAATCAGAATTCATCCGTTGTAGAGACGTAACTTGAATCTAAAGGAGATAATGCATTTTTCAAGAGAGGTGAGAAGAGAATCCAGGACTGTGTCCTGGGCAACAGCCTTGCTAAGCAGATTGAAGATCAGTGATAGTCAAAAAAAAAAATGAAGAGATTGCTCAGAGAAGTAGTAGGAGGAAATGATGAACAGGAAGACTTCAGAGAGGTCTGGAAGGGCCTATATGATCTGATGCTGAGTGAAAGGAGCAGAACCAGGAGAACTTTGTATTCAGCAGCAACCACCGTGTGTGAGGAATTTTGCCCTTCACAACAATGCAAGGACCTAAAAAATTCCCAGTGGACTCTTGAAGCAAAATACCTTCCACATCCAGAGAAAGAACTATGGAATTGGATCGCAGAATGAAGCAGATCATTTTCTCTTGTGTTATCTTTTGTTTTCATGGTTTCTCCCATTCATTTTAATTCTTCTATGCAACATGACTAAGGTAAAAATATATTTATTAAGAATGTGTGTGTAGAACCTACATAAGATTACACGCCATCTTATTTTTGGTAAGTGAAACATAGAAACCATAATTGGGTTTTTTAAAAAGATTTTTTTTTTTAAATCTCAACAAGTTTCCTAATTCCATACAATTTATTTTTTTACTCTTAAAAATTATTTTTAACATTCATTTTAATGCTAAATGAGGTGGGAAGTGGGAAGTAGGGGGAGAAAATCTAAGATATATGGAAGTGATTATAGAAAACTGAAAACAAATTAATTTTAAAAAAGTAGAAGGAGTACCATGTGAGAACAGTACAGTGGTGGCCACGGTAGGAGTGATTTTCCAGAAGAAGGGAAAGATATCATCAATAGTACCCCATAATACAAAGAGGGTAAATTCTCAGAGTACATAATAAGATTTAGCAGTTAGGAAAGTGGCCAATAGAGACCTTATAAGCCATTTAATTTAGCATTTCCAGGGGTGGGGAACCTTTGGTCTTGAGGCCCAACATGGTCCTCTAAGACCTCAAGTGCAGCCCTTTGACTCAATCCAAATTTTACAGAACAAATCCTCTTAATAAAAAGATTTGTTGTGTAAAACTTGGACTCAGTCAGAGGGCTGCACCCGAGGACCTAGAGGGCCATGCATGTATCGCCATGAGGCCGCAGATTCCCCACCTCTAGTTTAGCTTCTTTCTTTCACAGATGAGGACACTGAAACTCAGACTGAACTATCTAAGATTAAACTAACAGCTGGATGATTGGTGGCATAGCCAGGATATAGACTGTAGTTACTCTTAGTCCACCCTTCTTTCTACCATACCATGATTCCTCCTTATTTAAGAGAACAGTTGCCGTTGGGTGGTGGGATTGGAAGCCAGGTTGCAAGGGATAGCAGGAAAGTGGCTGGTAAGCATCTTGGGTATATAGTCTTACTGAGAGTATAGAGTAGAAGTTAATGGGAGAAGATGATTGCTTGAGGCAATGGTAAGGTCAAATAAAGATTTTTAAAGGTGAGTTAAACCTGAGGCACTAGTGGTTTTCCCAAGGCTCTAGTCTCTAGCATCCCTTTTGTGTTTGCATGTTTGCAAACTCCTGGCTTGAAGACACAGAGCCTAGGGCTTCAGACAAAGACCTTAATTCTAATAACCTAGACTGAGTTCATGCATGACACTAACTCAGTAATTGTATCCCTGGATTCTGGGGAGTAAGGCACATCCAGAATATATGAGGAACATGTATTTGTTTGCTTTCTGTGTCAGACCTGAGGCCCAGATCCTTTCAGTGCTCAGTGTGGTGTGTGTGAGGTCCCTTTTGAGACACTGTTAGGCCTTTGCCTGTGGTTCCATCAGTTCTACTCCTGTTGAGTTGTCAGAGGTGCATTTGGGGGCAACACTGTTACTGTCTGAAATCCTTAGGACATCAGATGCCGAGTGTGTATATTGAGGTCTGGTCCCTCTTAGAATTTGTAAAATAGAAATTCATTCAGAATGGCTGAATGTATAATACTATTTCTCATAGTTTTCTCATTGTATATCTTCCTGTTGTATAGTGATAGAGCTTTTATCACGTGGAAGGGGTCCTTGTTGTTTGTCTTTTGTTTTCTAAGAGGACCAGAGACATCACCAGGTGATGTCTTGACTGGTGCATGAATTGGATTTAAGTGGGGCAGAGTTCCACAAAGCTATCAGCCTGACTCTTCCAGAGTCATCAGGAGTCCAGGGGCAAGACAACAGTCAGGATGACTGGCAAGTTGTGTACCTTTCAGATGTCATTGGAAAAGTAGATGGACTAATAAACATGTATAGAGAATGAGAGAGTAAGTGGGCTTTAGGGATGCTGCAGTAGCAACTACAAATTGTCAGAAGATAAAAAAGCAGGGGGTTCTTAGCCACTATATGGCCCCATAATTGGTTTCCTTTGTAATCTTATGTATTGTATTATATTCATTTAAAGTCATCATTCTGAGAAGGAAATGCATAAGTTTCATCATATTAACAAAAGGTCCATGAAATGCACAAAAAAATTAAGAAATCCCAGGCTAAAGGAAGGCTTGTAGCCTGTTGGTTGATCCTTTACAGAAGAGTTAAAGAATGACTTTCACGTACTATTAAAGTATAAATTCTATAGTTTCTGTAACACAGAACTTTTATTTATTCTCTATTGATGTCCCCATTCTGAACTTGGTTTTTGTAGTGTGTTTGTATAGGCTAATTTTTTCTGTATTATTAGTTAATGATTTACTAGACTGATTATTAAACACAGAAGACATATTATATATAAATTATTTAATTAGGGCAAAATGGCCTAATAAACTAAGCTTAAAAGATTCTTTTATCTAAAATCTGTGCACTAAATATTTCCTAGAATGCCTAATCTATAGTAGTTTAACATTCTTCATTGTACTATAGAATAAAATGAGGGGTTGTAAAATTATAGACAGTTTAAAAATTGAATTTCTTGAGATTTGTCTCAATCCCAGATAATAAAGTGCTTTCAGTTTTTTGGAGGGACATGAGTTGAATCACTTGTATCTTTTGATACTAAAATGTGGGGTATACATGGAGAAGCAACAGTACTGATCAAGTACTATGGTCAGAGTTAGTAGCATACTATCAGAATGAAAGGATAAACTCATTTCTGTTTAGATTTTTTTTTAAGGTAGTATACTTTGTCAGGGGTGTTCAGATATGGAATCGTCTGTGTTAAAACATTAAATTAAAAAACTAAAAAAGACTATAGCTTAAATGTATGTCATCTGCTGTAATTTATGATCTAAGGCCACTCTTTGCCTTAAAAAAAACAACAACAACAAAAACCATAAACATGCGTTTTTGTCCTGAGGAAATTAAATAGTTTTAGAACATTTTAAGATTATAGTGATCCTAAGGAGGATGTAGATTTTCCTTGTGGTGTGTATTCTGATTAGCAATCTGATGTGGCTCTTGATGTCAAGAATGCATATACAGCCAGTAAACCTGAGGAATCATGCTTAAGAACTAATTTAGAGGTGGTGTCCACCTATAGAGAAAGAACAGATGGAGTTTTGACTGCAAATTGAAGCATAATTTAAACTTTATTTTTCTGGCAACATGATTAATATAGAAATATATTTTTACAGAATTTCACATGTGTAATTAATACCACATTTCTTACCTTCCCAATGGGTGAAGGGAGGGATGGGAAGAAGCATGAAAATTTGGAGCTCAATTTTTTTAAACAAAAGAATGTTAAAGATAATTTTTAAGAGTAAAAAAATAAATTGAATGGAATTAGGAAATTTCTTGATTTTTAAAAAAATCTTTTTTAAAAATCCAATTATGGTTTTTATAAAAGTTTCACTTACCAAAAATAATCTGTACTTGCAGATTTTTAAAGAAATTCTTTAACTATTTGTCCTGTTTATTTTTTCTTTAGGATATACCTGATGAAAGAAATGCTGAATCTTCCTGAAGATAAATCAGTGTTTTCCCATTATTGGTTAATTGGTTCTTCTGTAGAAAGATAGTACGTTGTTTATCACTGTGATAATCTCTTCAAATACACATTGACATTTAGTGGTAAGAAAGTTTCTTGAAGATTTATGTCAAATGACGTCAATGGCCAGTTTGTTCTCTTTTACTAGCCCAGCTGTAAAGCGATTATTGGGCTGGAAACAAGGTGATGAAGAGGAAAAATGGGCAGAAAAAGCAGTTGATGCTTTGGTAAAAAAGTTAAAAAAGAAAAAGGGTGCTATGGAAGAACTAGAAAAAGCACTGAGTAGCCCTGGACAACCTAGCAAGTGTGTGACTATTCCTAGATCGTTAGATGGAAGACTACAGGTTTCTCACAGAAAAGGCCTACCCCACGTTATTTACTGCCGAGTCTGGCGTTGGCCTGATTTACAGAGTCATCATGAACTGAAGCCATTGGATATTTGTGAATTTCCCTTTGGATCTAAGCAAAAGGAAGTTTGTATCAATCCATACCACTATAAGAGAGTGGAAAGTCCAGGTATGTTTTACACTTTTTTTTTTTCCTGAGGGGGGAAATGTTAGAACAGAGCTATATTTCATTTTATTTAATGTAGTGAGTTTGTTAGAGATATAATGACTAATTAGTCCAGTATTGTTTCTTGTATTTCTAGTTGCACACTGCCTCTTAGTCTCTTTAGTTAATTGCTTTCTAATAGTTTTCACTTAGTGTGTACTATAAATTCCTAATTTTCCATGATTCACATGGGGTGGGCAGGGCCTTTAAAGATAAGATGAAGTCAGGTCTTTGAAAATAATAAGCTTAAAAATGACATATAGGAGCAACAGGTTAATAATAGCTGAGATATATAACCCTTTATAGTTTCCATAGAACTGTGCCTACCTTATCTCATTTGACCTTGATAATTCAGTTACAAAGGTATGATAGTAAATATCATCCCCATTTTTCAGATGGGAAACTGAGACTTAGATTAAGGGACTTGTTATAGCCCCTTAGCTAGTAACTATTGAATGCTGCATTTGACCCGGACTTATATAAATAAGCAATATTAATTAGTCAGAATTTATTTTAGTATTTTTGACAACTGTCTTTTGTTCTGTTACAGTCTTACCTCCAGTATTAGTGCCTCGACATAGTGAATTCAATCCACAACATAGCCTTCTGGTTCAGTTCAGGAATCTAAGCCACAATGAACCACATATGCCACAGAATGCTACTTTTCCAGATTCTTTCCAGCCTCCCAACAACACTCCTTTCCCCTTGTCACCAAATAGCCCTTATCCTCCTTCTCCAGCTAGCAGCACATACCCCAACTCTCCTGCCAGTTCTGGACCAGGAAGTCCATTTGTACTTCCAGGTAAGAATTAATTTTATTTGATCTCTCCAAATCCCAAATCACCCTACAAAAAGAATAGTTTCTTTTTCTAGCCACTTGCCATTTTGAGTACTTGTATAACCTAAGGAGGCTAGAATTAACTTTATTTTGTGAAATGATTTGTTTTCATTTAAGAAAGATTAAATTTGGCTCTTGCCTTTAAAAAAATTTCTGAATTTAAAAAACTCCCTGCGGGGAGAGGAGAGGGTGAGGATGTGTCAGGAAGAGACAGACAGAATATTTTCAAAAACAGAGTTGAATAGAAAAAGAGTTTCATGTGAAACTATGAATCTCTTACAGCTTACTTTTCCTTTAAGGATATATAAGTATACATAACAAATTTAACATGTTATCACAGTGGTTATAAAAATATTTGATCTTTGGTATCTCTATTAGGAGTTCTGAGGTAGTTATGTTTTTATAATAAGCATTTTCATAGAGTTCAAATTGGACTTTAAAAAGAAGTTTTCTTTTTTTTTTTTTAGATAATTGGTAAAATAATTTTCTTTAAATAGTGAGACAGTAATTAACAGATTACTTTTTGAAACTTGTATGTTTGCTAGTTAAAACTTAATAGACAGGTATATAACTAGAACAGGGATGGAGAACCTGCATCCTTGAGGCCACATATGACCTACTAAGTCCTCAAGTGTAGCTCTTTGACTGAATCCAGACTTCACAGAACAAATCCCCTTAGTGAAAGGATTTACTCTGTAAAACTTGGATTCGATCCCAAGGATCTAGAAGGCCACTTGTGGCCTTGAGACCTCATATTCCCGACCCCTGGACTAGAACCTTCATTTAGGTGGATTTTTTTGTCAATGCCTTCCATTCATGGGAGAAAATAGTGACAAACAAGAACAGACTCTCAAGTTGTTTTTTAATATAAATCCCTGATTATTTGTTTGAGTTAGTTAACCCTGTCTACACTTTGATTCGGTAAATAATATTTAAAAGGTTGGACCTGTGGGCAGCAAGATAATTGAGGTAGAAAGCTTGTATTTCGTATGTATATACTCTAGTTATCAAAACTGGAAAGCAGAATGATAATGTATTACGAGATTTCAGCAGCAAGATTTGAAATCACATGTTCGATGAAGCATGAGATCCTCATTTGTAAAATGGGGGTAATAGTAGCACCTATCCAGGTTGTTGAGAGAACCAAAACAAATAATCACTGTAAAATGCTTAACCCAATACCTGGCACATAGTGAATACTATGTAAATGTTATTATCCCATCCCCCTCGGATTTCAAGTAATTATACGGAACTTTCTACTTGTACTAAAATTTCAAAAATGAGGTGCTTCAATAATGAACTTATACCTTTCACTTGAAAAGTTTCAACAAGATATTTAAGAGTTGGTAATAAATAACATATAAATTACCACTTCACATTTTTTCTTTATGTAATTTAAGCTCTTTTAGCCTCTAAGGTGTTTGGCTTCTGATGTTCCCAGTATTTTTTTCTATAATGTCAAATTATGTTTTTAGTGCCTGTGGCATCTCAAACATTTAAGTACAAAAAAAGATTTTGGAAATAGAAAAAAATTAAGATGATGGTCATCTCCCTGTCTCTGGCTAATGGCTGAGGTTTGTTTCCTATGAATTGTTAACATCTAACATATACCATCTCTGAGATGAAAGATCTTTACTTTTCAGCTATGAATACAGTGCTTGGGTTTTGAGTCTGGATCATTTGTGGGAACAACTAACATTTTTCTAAGGATGGCGAATGTTGGTTTAGTAAATATGTCTAGTGTCTTTTGTAGAGTAGGTGTTTAATAAATACTGCTCCTTGTTGCTTTTGTAACTACTAACCAAACCTTCCCTTTTACTCTGTACCTGAATTGAAAAGTGGATTTTTCATCATTACTGCAGATATTTTCTTAATTTTCTTTCACTTCTAGAAGGAGTGAATTCTTTTTTTACTTTGAGAATTATGTGACTGTCCTCCTTTAAAAAATAAATTCTTCTACTTATGCCCTTGATCCTATCCCTCCTATCTTCTCCAGGAACTTTTTTTAAGTTTTATTTTAGACTTAAGGGCCAGAACACAAATACATACTAGAGAAAAGAAACAAAAAACATTCATAAACTTAAATATTGAAACTTAAATTCAAAGTAAGAAAGAAAAAATAGCATGTTGTATAGGTAGCAGAACATGAGAGGATTCAAAATATGTAACGATAAATTTCATTTCAAGAAAGCCTATATGATAAGTAATACATGTTATGTTGAGAATTGTCCATCTTTTATTTGCTATCTTCTGAGTTTTCTTTTGTTCTCTGCTGTGCACTTTTTTACTTCTTTTTTCCCTTTCCCTCACTTCCTGCCCCGAAGGCTACAATAAAGTTTAAATATGTTTCTCCATAGCTATCGACATATACATACTTTCCCAGATATATTCTACACCTGATGTTTGTTTTTATGTTTTGCCTATCTCTTGTTTCCTATCCTTCTTGCCTCCTTTACTTCATTTTTGCCCACTAATTTGCCCTCCTATTACTCCCTCCAAGGAACTTGCCCTATCCTCGCATTCTCATAAATCTAGACATCCTTCTATACCTCCCTTTTACCTATTCCCTCATTCTCCCCTCTAAACATCCCTTCCTTGTCCTCTTTCCCCTTCCTAGGCCCCTCCCTGTTTTATTTCTTCTGAATTGAGAAGACCTTTATGCTCTTCTAAATATAGATGTATTGTTCTCTCTTAAACCTATTTCTGATGGAAGTAGGTTACCAGAACTTACCAGCCCTCCTTCTCCAATTCCTGTGGATCATTTCTTCCTCTTGCACCTCATTTGTATAAAATAGTTACTCTTTTTAGCTGTTCTTAAATGGTTTTACTTTTTGAATTCATATACTCAGGTTTATCCAAGGCTTTCTTATGAGTTGCCCAATTACTAATTAGAATCTTAGACATACATTTTCCTTATATAAAAAGTAAACAGTCCTTATGAATCCATTATAATCAGCCTTTGGTATGTACCTTATATTTTTCTTGGTTCTTATATGTTGAATCTTCTATTGAATTTAGGATTTTTTTTTTAACCAAGCCTTGAAAGTCTGAGAGGTTTTTCATTCAGGATAATACTTTACTCTGCAAGGTATGACAGTTTTCCCAAGAGCCCCAGTTCTTTTGTTGTTCAGTATATTGTGTTCTAAGACCTGTAGTCCTTTAGTGTCTTTACTGCTATGTCTTGTGTGATTCTAATTGTGGCACCATCATATTTAAGTTGTTTTAATCTTGATGTTTCTAATATATATGCCCCCTTGAGCTGGGGGTTTTGAAATTTGACTGACATTCCCATGAGTTTTCCTCATAGGATCTCCTTTTAGTGGTAATTGATGGTTTTCCCATTTCTACTTTTCCCTCTTGTTCTGTTGCTTCAGGACAATTTTCTTGAATCATTACTTGTGTTACTGTATCAAGATTCTTTTTCTTTATTGTAGCTTGGTTAGTCCAGTTATTTTCATTGTTTCTCTTCTTGATCTCATCTCCAAATCTGTTGTTTTTCTTATGTCTTACTCTTCTATTTTTCATTATTCGTATTTCATTTAATTATTTCTTTATCTCTTATAATTTCAGTGGCGTCACTTTGCCCAATTCCAATTTTCAGGGTGTCATTTTCTTCCTTAGGATTCTGGATCTCCTTTTCTAGTTGGTTGACTTTGTTTTCACAATCTTCTTATCTTTTTTAGACTATTTTTTTCTTAGTTTTTTCCTCCATCTCTGTTACTTGATTTTTACAGTCTATAAGATCTTCTATGAATTCTTTTTGGGAAGGTGACCATTTGACATTACTCTTTGAGGGTTTCCTTACTTCAATATCCTCTTCTGAAGATGAATCCCAGTCATCTCTATTCCCATAGTAGCTGTGTAAGATTGGATTCTTTTTCCTTTGCCTGTGCATTTTTTATGATAATAGCTTATTTTTTTTTTAATCCACCTCCTGGGGTATGGGAAGTGGTGCCTCTTGCCCCAGATCTTCTTTTCTCCCTTCTAGCCTGGAACCAAAGTCAAACCTCCAACCTCCTGTAAGTGCCCACAACCAGGGACTTTCTACCCCACTGCTTCTGCATTTATCAGCATGTGCTGGTTTCTTCTTGCCCCTTCCTCTTTGCATCACACCTGGGTCTGGTGTTCCTTATCAGCAGAGGTTCTCTCAATCTACCTGGGCTCAAATGCCCAACTCCCTTCCCTTTCTGGAGGTAAAAGCTTCTGTAGCTGAGGCGGATGCAGATGCAGTCTGTCAAACCAACCGTCCCCATGACTTGCCCCTTGTTAAAGCAGACCCTAGCCTGAAAGTGTTTACTCTTCACAGGGACCAAACCTCATCCTGGGATTTTTCTTCTATTCTTCCCAATTTGTCCCAGGAGGACCATGGTTGTGCCCCTATTCTTATTTATCTTCACCCACACTTTGTTTGCCCTAAGGTATTATTTTAACTCCTGTGTGAGAGCTTTGAATTTTCTGAGCTACTCTGACGTCTTCCCAGTATCCTTTGAGTTTTTCCTTTCTTAAATGTTCCTTGATTGATAACAACTGACTTGATTCTTATCTCACAATTCAAAAGGAAAATCAGGTTTTGGGGTATATAATGTATAGGTGGTCTTTCATTTAAACTAAAATAATGGCACATCAAAATTGCTGTGTTGTAATAAAATATCTTGAAAATGCGTATTTATTTTTTGTGTTGCATAGAAGAGGATCCTGAATTCTTTTTTAACTTTGATTACACAAATCCAAGTAGTTAGTGACTTTTATTTCTAAATGGGGGGAAGGGCAATTGAAGAATGAGTAAATGATTAAGTATTTATTGAGTACTTAACTGTGTGCTAGGCACAATGCTAAGAGAGAATGTTTTAATGGTTCCAAAGCATTTTTGAGATGTGAGCGAATAGCTTTTGATATTAACACAGAGGTAGAATTCTTTATGACTGGTGGCTAGGATGAGATTGTGGACATCAGATTGAGTGACAGATTTTATCCAAAGGCTTATGCTCTGTCATTTTAATGAAATATCAGATATGTAAGTGTTCAGTATGGGAATCTAGGTGGTGGAGTGAATATAGTATTGGACCTGGAGTCAAGAAGACTCATCTTCCTGAGTACAAATATGGCCTCAGACACTTAGTAGCAGTGTGACTTTGGGCAAGTCAGTTAACCATGTCTGACTCAGCTACTTGATCTGTAAAATGAGCTGGAGAAGGCAATGGCAAACCACTCCACCATCTTTGCCAAGAAAACCCCCGATCAGGTCATGAAGAGTTGGACGTGAATGAAACAACTGAACAATAACAAAAGTGTAGATAAAGTGAAGGTAGGTATCCTGTCACAGGAATTAGGTATAAAGGATAATGTTCCTTGGCACAAGTTTAATCAGTATTTGGGGCCTGAAGTGATTCTTCTATCCCTCAAATTATCTATGACTTTAGTGGTTGTAAGGGATATTTCTTTGGAATAGTTAACATATATAGGCTTTAAAATATAATTTTTTGCATGTAAACATAAAATACTCGTTCAGTTCCTAAATGAGATTATGATAATTGGAAAACATTTAGTATAGTTTCTTCATCACATGAACAAACTTAGTTTAAGATTCTATTAGTATGGAATAGCTTCATTATGCTGATTTTTTTTTAAACTGACAAACTTTAAAACTGAAATCTTTTACATATTGACAACAATTTGGTTATTACTATAGGTAAGAAGTGAACTGTAACTGAACTTCCTTAGTATTGCTTCAGCTTTCTTACAATGAAACATTTGAACACCTGAGGGAATTGTGCTAGTATCACAGTTTTTTAGGCAAATTTGAGTAATTATTGAATGCTTTTGACAGTCATTTTTAACATTTCAGTCTGCCTCTGCAGAAGTATATTTACAGTGGGATAATCTCTGTTCTTCAAATTAACTTGCAAAAACTATAGTTCTAAGTATTATGAACAAGTAGGAGAAAAGCTTGCAAAATAAAAGACTCCTTTGTTCATGATCTTGTCTATGGCAAAGATTGTTATTGTTTAGTCATTCAGTTGTGTCTCGCTCCTCATGACCCATAGAACACAGCACACCAGGCCCTTCTATATTTCATTATCTCTTAAAGTCTGTTCATATTGATGTTCATTGTTTCCATGACACTATCTATCCGTTTCATCCTCTGCTGTCCTCTTTTCCCTTTGCCTTCAGTCTTTCCCAACACCAGGGTCTTTTCCAATGAATCCTGTCTTCTTATCATGTGGCCAAAGTGTTTTAGTTTCAGAATTTGACCTTCCAGTGAATAGTCTGAATAAATTTCTTTAAGTATTGATTGATTTGATTTCCTTGTGCTCACGGGACTCTCAAAAGTCTTCTCCAGCACCCCAACTCAAAAGCATCATTCTGTGGTGCTCAATTTTCCTTATAGTCCAGTTTTCACAATCCTATTTTGCTACTGGAAAAACCATATTTTTGACTATATAGACCTTTTTCAGCAAGGTAATATCTCTGTCTTTTAGTACGCTGTCCAGGTCTGCCATAGCTTCCCTTCCAAGGAGCATGCATCTTTTAATTTCATGGCTGTAGTTACTGTCTCTTTGAGCTGAAGAATATGCAGTCTGATGTTGGTTCCATTTCTTCTCCCTCTGTTTGCCAGGAAATGGTTGAATCAGTTGTCAGGATCTTAGTTTTCAATGTTAAGCTTCAAGCCAGCTTTTACACTCTTTTCTTTCACCCTCAAGAGCCTTCTTTGTTCCTCTTCACTTTCTGCCATCAAGATATGCATTTCGTATACATATCTAAGATTGTTGATATTTCTCCTGGAAGCCTTAATTCTAACCTGACATTTCACATGGTGTACTCTGCATAGAAGTGAAATAAATAAGGTGACGGTATGTATAGCCTTGTTCTCCTTTTCCAGTCTTAAATCAATCAGTTGTTTCATGTTCAGTTCTAAGTGTTGTTTCTTGGCCCTCGTGCAGGTTCCTCAGGAGACAAGTACTATGATCTGGTACTCCTATGTCTTTGAGGACTTACCACATTTTGTTGTAGTCCACATAGTCAAAGACTTTTTTGTTGTCAATGAAGCTGAAATAAGTGCTTTTCTGAACCTTCCTTGTTTTCTTCACAACCCATCTTTTGTTGGCAATATGGTTCCTCTGCCTCTGAAAATTAGCCTGCTCTTCTGATAATTCTCAGTTCACATATTGCTGAAGCCTAGCTTGCAGAATTTTAAGTATAACCTTCCTGGCATGTGAAATGAGTGCAATTGTTTGGTAATTTGAAGGTTCTTTGGCATTGCCCTTCTTTAGGATTGGGACATAAACTAATCTTTTCTAATCCCGTGGCCACTGATGAGTTTTCGAAATTTGCTGGCATATTGAGTGTAGCACTTTAACAGCATTATCTTTTAGGATTTTAAATAGTCTGCTGGAATTCCATCACCTTTACAGTCTCATTGCTAACAGTACTTTGTAAGGCCTCTTGACTTCATTCTCTAGGATGTCTGCTCTAAATCAGTAATGTTAAGATGTTTCTTGTGATGTTAAGTGATGTTAGGATCTTTCTTCTTTGCTTCTTTTGTTTATTCCTGACACCTCTTCTTAATCTCTTCTGTTTCTGTTAAGTTTCTACCATTTTTGTTTTTTATCATGCCCCTTATTGCACCATGACATGTTTCCTTTTTGCTAGAAATCCATAGATTCATTTCTGGTTTTATATTGTCTTTAATTGCTGATGCTTCAGTTTAAAAATGGTATATTTGATAAGATTTTCCTGTAAAAATAAACTGAATATTTTTCATTAAGGCTAATTTTTATATACTTTCTTGATAACTTAGAGAAAACTCAAAAGTTTGCCTGTCATTTTTGAATGCTTCATTAATTTTATTTTATTTGCTTTTAGCCGATACTCCCCCTCCTGCTTATATGCCTCCTGATGACCAGATGGGTCAAGATAATTCTCAGTCTATGGATACAAGCAATAATATGATTCCTCAGATAATGCCAAATATATCCAACAGAGGTAAAAATAAATATATAGTTCTTTGATGTTCTTTTTCACCTTCACCTGTGTGTATGTGTGTGTGTGTATATATATATAATTCAGTACACTTTAGATTTGAATCCATAACGCAAAGACATCAAATAAACAGTGAGTACCAATAGTACCTTCTTGAGGCACCTGCCCATTCTTAGGATGCAGCTGTCTGCTTCCTTCATGATTCTTGAGTTTACAATATTACCTGTCTCTACCCTCTCCTTTCAGTTGCATAGGAGTTTTACTGTGTTCCTTTTTTGCTCAGTTTCTGCTGGTATAACTGGGACCTGACTAGATGGCACACTCTGGGACTCAGAGTTCTTCCCTGGTTTACTTGCTCACATGGACTATCTCTCGTGACACATCTCACTATCTTTGTCTAATGAAGAGTGGTTATGATAAGCCATCTGAATTATCTACTAGGAGGGAGAGATGGTGGGCCCTGTAAAATGCTCAGCTGAGCAAACAGAGGAATCCGGCTTTAGTCAGAAAAGTTGTTTTTACTGCTGTTGACCAGCACGCTCTCAGTTGACTGTGCCTGTTTTAGTCAAGTGGTCAACTTGTAGTTGTCTCTTTTGAACTTTTATTCATATGCTTAAAATTGGCAACAAGGCAAAAGCTTTTATGATACTCATGTCTAGAAAGTTGGGTACTAGAAAGTAGCTTAAATGAAACTTTCAAATATGAAATAATGGAGGGAAAAACATTAGATCTTTTCAAAAGGTATTATGGAAGTGGCAGATATTTTCACAAAATATCCACATCTTAGGTTTGAAACTGAACAGAGAATTTGTGCTTGGCACTTCTGCAGAAGATATTAATTATGAATTATGCCCATATATTTAGGAATAAATTATTTGTACTTATATATATTCCCTGCATTTGTTTCTTTTATTCATATTTAATATTCGCTTGGTATTCAAGAAGTATGAGAGACTTCTTCCTAGTGTTTTAAGTGTACAATTTTAGGGCTTTAGCATGCACCCCATTCAAAGTTTTGTACTTTACTCTTCTTTTGCTAATTTATAATATGTTTAGGGAAAATATTTGAAAGTTTCCTTTTTTGAAATGGAAGAATATTAACAAAATGGAAGAATATTAACAAAAAAATATGATTTGCCCAGATTAACAGAAGAGGAAATAGAATAATTGAATAGCTTTATTCTTAGAAAAAGAAATTGAACCAGACCTACAGATGAGTTTTGAGGAAAAAAATGAGAACCAGATGAATTTACAATACTTCTACCAAGTATTTAAGAAACAATTAATTCCAATGCTGTTAAGCTTTTTGAAAAAAAAAAAGGAGTTCTGCCAAATTTCTTCTAAACCAGGGAAGGCAAAAGCAGAGAATGAAAACTATAGGCCAGTTTCCATAATGAATGTTGATACAAATAAAATGCTAGCAAAGGGATTATAGCAATATATCACAAAGATCATACACTAAGACCAAGCTGAATTTATACTAGGAATGCAGGGCTGGTTCAATATTAGGAAAGCTGTCAGCATACTTGACCATATCAATAACAAAAACAAGAAAAATTTTATGTACATATGCACATATGTATGTGTGTGTATATGTGTATCTATATATATGTGTGTGTATATGACTATATCAATTGATGCAGAAAATGTTTTTGATAAAATATAATACTCATTCCTATGGAGAAAAAGAAAGCATAGAATTAAATGGTGCTTTCCTTAATATTTATCTAAAATCAAAAATAAGCATATTTGTAATGGGGATAAACTAAAAGCCTTTTCAGTAAGATCAAGGGTGAAACAAAGCTGTCCACTGTCAACATTATTATTCAGTACTGTACTAGAAATTCTATCTATAGCATTAAGACAAAAAAAAATAATTGAAGGAATAAGACAGTGAGGAAACACAACTGTCACTTTTTGCATATGATATAATGATGCATATTGCCAATAAAACCCATGTATATTGCCAATAAAACCCAACAGGAAGAGATAGAAAGAGAATTCTATTTAAAATGACTGCTGATAGTATGAAATGCTTGGGAGTCTCCTGCCAAGACAAATACAGGAACTATATGAACACAGTTTAAGAACATTCTTCACTCAAATAAGATGGATCTAAGTAATTGCTCTAATTAATTGCTCATGGGTAGGCTGAGTCATTATAATGACAGTACTACCTAAGTTTATTTATTCAGAGCCATACCATTCAAACTTCCAAAGAATACTTTATAGAGTTAAAAAAAAACAATAGAAAATTTTCTAGAGGCACAAAAAGTCAAGAATATAAAGGGATTCAATGAAACAAAAAATGTGAAGGAAGGCAATTTAGCAGTACCAGATCTCAGACTATAATATAAAGCTGTAATTGTTACAGTTTGGTACTGAATAGGAAATAGAATGGAACAGATTAAATACACGGTATACAGAAGCAAATGAACACAATAACCTAGTGATCGATAAACGCGGTGATCCCAGCTATGGGACAAGAACTCACTATTTCACAAAAACTATTGACAAAAGTAGAAAAGTGATCTGACAGAAACCAAGTATAGACCAAAATTTCATACCATATACCAAGAAAAACTCAAAATGGACACATGATTTAGACATAAAGTGTTTATATCAGAGGTAAACTGGATAATTTTGATTACCTTCTACAAGCAAAACCAGTGCCACCAAAATTAGGGAAAAAAAAAGCAGGCAACTGGGGAATAAATGGTTACAGCAAGTTTCTCTGATAAAGATCTTACCCTCAATTGATAAATGATTGAAGGATATGAACACAAAATTTTCAGAAGAAGAAATCCAAGCTATCACTAGCTTGATAAAAATGCTCTAAATCACCAATAATTAGAAGAAATGCAGATGAATATAAGTGAGGTACCACCTCATACCCATCAGGTTGGCTAAGGTGACAGGAAAGGAAAATGACAAATGATAGTGAGAATGTGGGAAAATAGGGACACTAATGTACTGTTAGAGGAGTTGTGAACTGATCCAGCCATTTTGGAGAACAGTTTAGAACTGTGCCAAAACGTCTGTTAAACTCCCTTTGACCCAGCAATACTTAATAGACCTGTACCCCAAAAGAATAAAAGGAAAAGGATACATGTGTACAAAAATACTTTTAATAGCTCTTTTTGTGGTGGCAAAGAATTGAAAACTGAGGGCATACCCATCAGTTGTGTATTGATTGAACAAGTTATAGAATATTAAGGTGATGGAACACTGTGGTACTGTAATAAATGATAAAGGGGATGATTTCAGAAAAATCGGGGAAGATTTGTGTGAACTAATGCAAAGTGAAGTGAGGAGAAGCAGAACGGTTTACATAATTACAGCCATATTGTAAAGATAATCGGCTATGAAAAACTTAGCAACTCTGATCAATTTGATAATCCAGAATATTCCACAGGACTCATGAAAAACGCTTTCCATCTCCAGGGAGACAGTAGATGGACTCAGATTGAAGTATATATTTTTTCTCTTTATCTTTTTTTCAACTAATGCATATCATATATTTCTTGCCTTCTTGAGGGAATGGAGGTAAAAAAGAACTTGGAACTGATATAAAAAGTAAAATTTTATGTATTGAAACCACATGGTAAAAGTGACAGAAGAATTTGTATTGTGAGATAATGACTATTTCCTAACATATGATTTCATTTACAGATGTCCAACCTGTTGCTTATGAAGAACCCAAGCACTGGTGTTCAATTGTCTATTATGAATTAAACAATCGAGTTGGAGAAGCTTTTCATGCATCTTCAACAAGTGTTTTAGTTGATGGATTTACAGATCCTTCCAACAACAAAAGTAGATTCTGCTTAGGTCTTTTGTCAAATGTTAATCGTAACTCAACAATTGAAAACACCAGGCGGCATATTGGAAAAGGTAATATGACTTGTGACTTTTGTGATCATCTAATTCAAGCCCTTTATTTTTTACAATGGAAGAAATTGAAGTCCAGAGAATAGAAATAACTTGCCCAGAATCATGTAACAGAGCCAGGATTTGGACTCAGATCATTCAGTGTGAAATCCATACTGCCTTCTTAATAGTTCCTAGGTCATATTTTTGTAGCTAGAAGTGGATTTAGAAATCATAGGATCTAATCCCCTCATTTTTTAAAGGAAGAAACTGAAGACTAGAGTAGTTAAGTGACCATTGTCACAAAGCTTTTCTAGCTTTTTTTTTTTAACTTACCATATCAGGTAGAATTTGAATCCTGGTCTTCGTGACTTGAGACCTGCACTCTTATCTTACAAGTAAGTTTTTATTTATATTCAGAATTTTGAGTGTTTTGGGTTGAGGTAGCTGATTTTAAAGTTCCTATTGTTTGAGAAGAGCTGGAGGGCACATATGTTAGAATATCACGAATAGGTTTCCCTGAGTCTTTCTATGTCCTTTCTGGGTTTTTTCTTGTTTAGCAGGCTTCTTACTGCTCATGAAAGAAATATATGTATGTATATCTGGGATCTTTGACCAAGGAAAATGAATTCTTTTTTTTTTCCAAATATGAGCTTTGATAATGAATCCAATAATAAATTATAGAACAAACTCATTTTAGAACAATTGTGGGAGAAAAATCAGTTTCATAATGAAAGGACTTTTATTTCTGTCTCTACTACTTATTCACTCAGATATTAGAAAACACTCATTGCATCATTTTCTTCTCCTTCCTGGTAAGAGTTGTGTACCCAAATGCTTTGGAGTGAAACTTGAAATCAGCTTGAGATGATTCTCATGTCTTTTCTCTATGAAACGTACCCTTTCATCCATGTTTGATTCTTATACATTTGGGGAATGAAGTAATTTTACCATGCATCTACCCCAAAACAAATTAGGACATTTATTCAATTAAATTATATAAACGTATTCTAAAATTATTGAACTTACATAACATTTTTTCCATTAGACAAAAGTAATTGGGAAGTGTTTTGCTAAATTTCATTTTAAAAGTAGTTTACATAGCATTTAACATTTATAACTCATCATCCAAATGCCTTCTTCTCCATCCTTCCAAAAAGATAGCAAATGATTACTGAGGGTGAGAAGAAGGAAATACCAGAAACAAAAATAATCAGGATGCACGCTTGACATGGTTGTCATTTGCATATGAAAAAGGATCATATCCCATTATAGAAATGGTAAAAGGTTGCCATCTAGTGGTTGCCTGGAGCAAATGTTATGTAAACCTTGCATAGATAAAAACTACATTGTGTTTGTGATATTAGTCATTGAAATTTATTTAAATATTTATTTTTAATGAATTTCTTTTCAAGGGGTTCACCTTTATTATGTTGGAGGAGAAGTCTATGCCGAGTGCCTGAGTGACAGCAGCATATTTGTACAGAGTAGAAACTGCAACTTTCATCATGGCTTTCATCCTACCACTGTCTGTAAGATTCCTAGTGGCTGCAGCCTAAAAATTTTTAACAATCAAGAGTTTGCTCAGCTTTTGGCTCAGTCTGTCAACCACGGATTTGAGGCAGTCTATGAACTCACTAAAATGTGTACAATTCGAATGAGCTTTGTGAAGGTGAGTAGATTCTGTTTTGACCTAATTTGATTTGCCACCTGGTACCATAGCCCTCAGTGTTTGATTTTCTTCAAATTCTAATAGGGAAAAACATTTCATATTTTATTTTTCTATTAATGCAGTTGAGACAGTTAATTTTTATGTGAGTTAATGTCCCTAAAATGTCAACAGAAGATAATTCCCAAATTTGTTGCCATTCTCCAAATTATAAAGTATAAAAGCGAACATTCTAAGTTTAACTACTGAAGAGGCCCAGTTGGGAACTCTGTGAAAAAATGACCATCTTGTCAGTAATTTTAATATTAGTATATTTCCTAAGTGAGCTTTTGTCTTAAGAATTGTTTTGTGTAGCTGAGAGCTGCTTTGTGAGAGTGACATAGTTCTGAGAGCTTTCATATAAGTATGTAAGCTTTTCAGCATTTGTTATTTCATGAGTAAAATTGAGAAGAATGATCTCATTTTGTATTACCACATAAATACTTTAATGCTGCTGTTACATTACACTGAGGACAAAGTCAGAGAAGAATTTCCAGATACTTTCATTCTTCTTTGGTCTTCCCTTTTCTGAAGTCTGGTTGGACCATTGTTCCTTCACTATATGTATATGACTGGTATTTTTCTATTAATAATAGCCTATTAGTTAAAGATGTTTTCCTTTTTATAAGAAGACAGAAGATAACCATTAAAATGATTTTAATATATTTGCTAATTTTCTGTGCCCTCTCACCTCCAATTTGCCTATATCATCACTTCTGTATGCACAAAGATAAGTAGTTAGATCCAGACTATGTGGGGTAAGTTAAGGAAGAAAACATTTTCTTTCAGTTAGCTAGTGTTAACATATTCTGAATTTGAATTAAGTAAATAGCTTCTTCTACCCTAGAGCAGTGTTTATCTTTAGTGAGTCATAATTCCACCTTTGGTAATTTATTGAAGTCTTAAATTCTAGAAGTTTACTTTAATGATACCTTATAATTCTCTTAAGATTTTAAGTTGTAAAGCATTGCTGATCTGCATTAGTGAAGAGAATTTGCTCATTATGAGTCCCCTACATTAATGAAATTACAGGTCTCACCCCCAAAAAATCAATCATGTATATGAATAACACATTGATTTATTATAACTGCCACTTGTTTAGATTCATAATTGATAATTTTTATCATTCTTATAGAGGAGAGTTTTTTATAAGTACATTTTTTATATCAGAAAGTTAAAGTTACATCTCAATAAAAACATACTATGTTGTAACAGCCTGAGGAGAAATTTAAATATCTCTTAATCTTTTATAGGGCTGGGGAGCTGAATATCATCGGCAAGATGTTACCAGTACTCCATGCTGGATTGAAATTCATCTTCATGGACCTCTACAATGGCTGGATAAAGTACTTACTCAAATGGGCTCCCCTCTTAATCCCATATCTTCTGTTTCATAGTGCTGAAGTCTTCTCTTCAGTTACTATATTAGTGACCTTATTTTAATTTTAGAGAAACCTTCAGTATGGATACTGTGAGCTTACGTGGAGAACAGATATTACAGCTTACTTTTTTCTACCTACTTGTGACCAATACATTTGTATTTTGTAATGAATTTATTTTTATTCATGGTTGTGTTATAAAATGGTAGTTGAAGTCTCAAAAACCACCTGAAAGGTGCATTGCAAGTATTGTGACCATATATAAAGTCAATTATTTGATTTTGCATTTATCTTAAACTGGAAAATGCATTTACTTCAATGTCACACCAGTTTTTAAATGAACAAAAAATACTCTCAAAGTGTGAGAACTTCAGAGGGCATGTGTTTCTTTTTTTTTTCTTTGAAAAAAAATATTAAATGTGTTTTAGTTAAAGAAATGCCATTCACTGTTCTAGCTTTCAGATAGTAGTAAAGCAAAACTATACTTTTATAGATAAAGCATCATAAAATATACATTTATTTCCTCTAGATATTTGCCTTACACAATAATGTGACTTCAATGTATATTTTGAAATACACTTAAAAAAATATTACAGACAAGTGGTATCAGATATGTGACAATATTCTAGTTCTGTCATGAACACTACTGTATATAGCTGGATGACAGGTCACAGGTTTGGTCCACTTTGATCATGTTGCCTTTAGCCACCATTGTAAGGATTGTAATTTAGTTAAGAATAATCTTTTTTATTTTGCACTTTTATGGGTGAATATTTTTAGTGTAGCCTTTGACAAAGAGCCCAAACAACCCAATTGTAGTGTTAATCATTAGCTTGTTTGCTATACCCCTTCTTGTGTCTTAACACAAACACTTCAATTTGTAAATGACAGCACATACTTAAGTTGCAAGAAGATTTTTTTCTTCAAGTTTTTGTTTTATTTTCAACCAAAATTGTAAGATTTTTGTCTCCTAGCTTTAACTTGAGATGCCTTTTCACTCACACTTGTAATCAAGGGCATTAGTTTTTTTTAGTTTAGTTTTTTATTTTTCCCCAAATTATATGTAAAAAGTTTTCAACATTACTTTTTAAAATTGAGTTCCAAATTCTCTTTCTCCTTCCCTATCTCCTCATTGACAAGGCAGTCAATTTGATATAGGTCATACATGTGTAGTCGTAGCATTACTGTTAAGAGCCTGATTTCAGCCCCTAGCGGGATTCAGGTCAGGCCTTTTCTCAGAAACATGTGCTTTATGGCAAATAAGCAGTTGTTACATGGCCCAAATATAAGAAAAGTAAAATCTCCAGTGATTTCCATGGTTGTTCTTTTTAGAGTTTACGCATAAAAGATTGCAAATTGTACTGTTAGCAGTTGTGCAGTAACTCTTCTAATTCACTACCTAGATAAATGGCAGTTAAGCACCCCCAAATAAAATTTTTAAGGAGAGGAGTTAAAACTTTGAACCTTCAGTGTTGGTTAACCAAGCTTCTTGTGAGCTGCTATAATTTTCAGATTAAAAGAGCAGTCACCTTCTCATGGGTGGAGTAAATGCAGCTAAAGGAAAGGATGCTTTTGAAATAACTTATTTAGTTACCTGTCCTCAGAAACTTCATTTTTGAATGCCTTTATAGAGTATATGAAAATTGATATGATATAGGTAAGAAGGATGCAGGTATACTAATTTGGGGTTTTAGAATGCTATATTTACTTGATTTCATACTTTACTGATCTTAAGAAACAAATGTGCCTTTTTGATGGAGAATGTGATTCCTTTGGCATCTATACAAATATTTATTTGCTTTTTGTGAACTGCAACTAGTATATAGATGATGTTTGTTATTTGGTTGAAATAAGCAACACAAATTTATATGTTACTCTAGAGATGAATGCTTGGCTAAATGAAAGGAATGCTTAAAAGTCATATCTGAGTCCTACATGTAAATATTATTTGACATCTGGATCCTGAGTCTTCTAAATTCTGTAAATTCTATGTTTTTTGACTCTGCTTAGGAAATAATCCTAGCTTTCTTTATTTTATTGTACTCTCAGAAAACCAACTTGAGGAAACTTTGATGATAGAAGTCAATAAAGCTTAGTTAATAACAGAAAAGAGCCAGTGAATCATTTTCATGATGATTTAAATGCATTTTACAGTTTTGACATTAGATTAGGGGAGACATTGAGTTTTGGTGGTTTGAATAGCTAGGTGTTTGAATTGATAAAAAGTACAAACTTCAATGACTGCTAGATAGATATCATTACCCTTCTGAAGTTGAATTTAGTTTACATATGCCTCATGAAGCCCCTTGCTTCTTTCTCCCACCCCCAAAGAAAATTTTAAATAGCAATATAGATAGCAAACATCATATGTATATCATAAACACTGCAGTATATTAAAACTTGGATTACTTGGCCAGCTTGAATTTCCTCTTCTGAGCTGAGTTCAAGTGCTGTCTTTTTGGTAGGAATTTAATTGAGTATTGTCACCATAATTATAAGTAAATTGAATTTGGAGAATCACAGTTTTAAAATCAGAAATGGTCCATTCTAGATGGAAATGATTTATCTACATGAGACAGATTTTTTTCTGGTATTAGAGCAACTTTTTTTTCTCTGAGTGCTTTCAAATCTCTCACCTGTTAATCTAGAGATGTTTTTTAGGTGAATATAGGGTATAGGGCTATAATCTTTTTATCACCAGTTAAGAGAACTTCAAAGAGTTTTAGAATCTAAGATACTGTTTCACCTTCAGATCCAACTCTGGGGTACCAATTGATCCTCTTGATGTCACTACGCACTATATACTTCTCCCTACTGCCAAAGCCCAGTAGTTCACCGTAATGAATTAGGTGAATTGAGTTATTATTGATAAGACAGTTAATGAGGGATAGCATAAATAAATTATATTATTGGATCAGAAACACTTGATTTTTTCATGGTCAACATATGAATTAGAGAGAATAGGCATTGAGATCCACCAGTATATAGTCTTTGGATTATTTTGTTCTAAAGCAATGGTAAACAAATTATCTTTGGAAATAAAAATTTGAAAATAATTGTATCAAAAATTATCAGGGCACATTTCTGCTATAACATAACATAAATATGTAATACAAACTTTTCTCAAAACAAAAGCAAAATCCAACAACTGTTGTGTTTCCTGGGCTAATCTCATATAGAAAGATATATATATGTTTTTTTTTCTCCAAGCACCGGTCTCACTCTTCCAATTTCTTTAGCAACCCTAAAATAAAAATTTAAAGAGAGAGACAAAACAATCAAGACTATGTCCTCTGCTTCTCCGTGCACAGTCATCTGGCATTACCTATAAGTGAGACTGAAGAATGAAGTTTTGCCAGGAATGGCCAGTAGTATTAAGGTATTTATTTAGTGGTGCTATACAAAGTAAGGCTCAGGAATGGGGCCCAGTTTAGTCCAAGGTGCAGAGTTTTTCATAATGAAAATTAGCCCTTAAAATATAGCTATGTCACTACAAAATCATCCTAGTGAAAATACAGACCATCATTATTATAACAGGCTTTTGTGTGGTACTTTCATTACAGGAACTTTGATAAATGCAGTTAAATGTGATATAGTCACCCTCTTGCCTTCTTCCATGCTCTCTCTGCCCCCATACCTTCACTGAATCATAAATTGTATTTGGAGGATTTTTTTTTCGGGGCAGGGGGGTTGGGTGTTGATACAGGATGAGCTTCAGCTCTAAAGAAGCCCTTCTAAATTTTAGTCAAGAAAAATTCAAGAAGAAGGTTTATGCTGTTGTCTTCAACATAATATATTAGGCACTATACTAACACTCTGAATGATAAAAAGGTGAGAGATAATAGTACATGATGACATACTGACATCCCAAAGAAATTGGCTCAGAAAACTGAACTCACTAGGGTTGATACTATTATGTATCATCAAGACTCTGATGTGGTCCAATCAGTTATTTGTTTAAGTGTTCTTGAAGGGCTGTTCTCTCTCAAATAATATTGAAAATTTTAAAAGTCATTTCAGATTTTCATCTTACACATCTCCTAGTTGATTTACAACCTTAATTACTGATATGCTTATCGAACGTCTGTTTTGTTTGTATTTTAAGCAGATTAAATGCCATTAAGATTAATAATGCCTAACGGTGGTGTTCAGAGTGATTTTATGGCCGCAGACCATGCAACTAATATTGACAAGCAACATTATAAAAATTCAGACTGGACAAGAAACTAGTATTCACATTGGCTACCTTTGAAAGGAAAAAGAAATGACATGAAGTTTTCCCCTTTGAATGCCCTTTACAAAAATGTGTTTTGATCTAATCATCTGGATTCTTAGTAGAGAACTTTTTAAGTTTTAGCAACTCTTAGTAGGTAACAATTTTGCAGATATGTTTTTAAAAAAAAACAACATGTTCATTAAGTGACACTTGGAAAAGGATTGTTTTATTTTTAACTGATTCTCTTACCATCATGAAGTTTGGGACTTTTTGTATATGTGTGTGTATGCTTTTCTAAAAAAAAAAAAGAAATTTGATATGCAAATGATAGACCAAATTATTTGATTATTCCATCAGTCTGTATCTCATTTATAATGCAAGCATTATCATGCTTTTGTTTACATTATTGAAAATGAGATTCTAGCAGTTTTAATTTTCTTCTCTTTGTTAATTTGTAAAATGTATTAGTCTATTGCGCTTTACAAATCCATAATGCTTGAGTTTTTGCATATTGCTCGTAAATACTCTGTATTTCAATAAACCTCATTCTTTTCTCTTGCTATTAATTTTTTTTGTTTTAAGCTTAAATGCAAGAAAAAAATTAGCATTTCCCTGTAAAAAGTAGAACATAAGATTGTACATGAAATCAGAAATCTCCTATCTTGTGATGCTTTTTAAGGAGTATGGTAAATTCAACTTACATTCAAAATTGCCTTGCTGTGCTTCTTTCTGAACTGTCTTCTATTCTCCTCTGTACATTGTATAAAATATTTTAGTGATCCTTTTTTGGCATTTCTATTGCCAGTTCACTCTCCTTTCTAGCCATCCCCCCAAATTAAAAACGAAACAGAACCTTTATAGTAATTAAGCACAGGTGAAACAAATCCACACAGTTACTGTGTCTGAAAACGTATGTCTCTTTGTGTTTTGATCCCATCACCTCTTTGTCAGGAAGTAGGGAATATCCTTCATCCTAGGTCCTTCAAAGATGAAGTTAATCATTGCTTTTATCAGAGTTTTAAAAAATCCTTAAAAGTTGTTTACATTTTTGTCCATATAGACATTGTTTATTTGGTTTTGTTCCCTTAATTCTACAAAAAATCATTACCTAGATTTTCTGAGATTATTTTTTAAAGTGTAATAATACTACATTCGTATAC
>CM053769.1:420816490-420829290 GCA_028658325.1 Potorous gilbertii
TATTTCATATTATCTTCCATTTTGTCATTCTTTTCGTTTTGTTTTGTGATTTCTTGGTTTCTCAGAAAGTCATTGGCCTCCGTCTGTTCCATTCTAATTTTGAGAGAACTATTTTCTTCAGTGAGCTTTTGCACCTCTTTTTCCACTTGGCTAATTCTGCTTTTGAAAGCATTCTTCTCCTCATTGTCCTTTTGAACCTCTTTTTCCGATTGAGTTAGCTTATTTTTCAAGGTGTTATTTTCTTCAGCATTTTTGGGGTCTCTTTTATCAAGGTACTGACCCTTTTTTCATGCTTTTCTTGCATCTCTCTCATTTTTCTTCCCACCAGCTTTTCCTCCACCTGTCTAACTTGATTTTCAAAATCCTTTTTTATCTCTTCCATGGCCTGAGCCCATTGGATATCTATTTCAGATGTTTGAGATACAGTGGCCTTGACTCTTATGTCTTTTCCTGATTGTAAGCAGTTTTGTTCCTCATCAGAGAGGAAGGGTGGAATCATCTGGTCCCCAAGAAAGTATCCTTCTGTGGTCTTATTTTTTTCCCCTTTTCTGGGCATTTCCCCAGCCAGTTACTTGACGTCTGAGATTTCTTTCAACCCCCACCCAGATCTGCCCAGCTACTGCTTAGGGTCTGAGATTCAAATGCTGCTCCCCAGGCTCAGGGCTTTCAGTGGAGGGCCTGGCTGCTATTCAATGTGAGCTTTAGTTCTGGTGCTCAGGTGGGGGCAGGGCCACCTCCCAGTCTCAGTTCCATCAGGGGGTTTATGTGGAGACGTTCTATAATGGATCTGAGGTCCTGCCAAGCTCTTGCTTGCTCCGGGAGCCTCTGGCTGCCCACTGCCTCTGCTGCTGCCTCCTGAGGAGACCTGAGTTATGGAGATACTCCGCTCCCCTCTCAGCCAGTCCAGAAGTCTCTCTCACTGACCTGTAGCACCTGTGGGTGAAGGGACCTTTGCAGCCACCTGAGATTCCATCCCGGAAACCTGCTTGGATCTGTTCCTCTTGGTGCTGCATGGCCAGGGAAGGGCTGGGCTCCACTCCCATCTAGTGTTCAGTGGATCTTTGGGGTTAGTTTTTCAGGGCTCTCTGGAATAGAAATCTCCTTCACTCTGTTGCTACATGACTTCCACTGCTCCAGAATTTCTTGGGAGTTCTTTTTACAAGAAATTCATGGGCTGTGGGTTCGGAGCTAGCATATGTGAATCTTTGTACTCCGTCATCTTGGCTCCTCCCCCAAAATTGGTTTTGATCTCTTCCATGGCCCAAGAGCAATTCATATATTTCTTGGAGGTTTTATATGTAAGAACTTTGACTTTGTTATCTTCTTCTGGTTGTATGTTTTATCTTCTTTATCACCAAAGTAAGATTGTAGAGCTGTGTTTTTCCCAGCCCATTACTTCACTTTTACACTCTTTGTTGAGGTAGGGCTCTGTTTCCAGTATGTAGGGTAAACTGTTCCAAGCTTCAGGGATTTTGCACAATTGTGTTCAGAGGTATTTCTAAGGACCTTTAAGTTTTCATTTTTTCCACGATGGTATGATCTAAGGATAGGTGTTTACTCCTTTCCTGGCCTGTGCTCTGGTCTGTGAGTGACCACAAGCACTCTTTTCTGCCCTGGAACTGTGAGAAGGGTCCCCTCTCCACTGCTGCCACAAGCTTTGCTCTGCTAGTACTTCTCCTCACCTTGGGACTATCACCCAAGATGGCAATCCAGATCTGAATAAGCAAAGCAATAGGATGCCGCCTCAATGGGAGCAATGATACCCTTGAAATCTTCTTCTGAGCAGTTATTTGGCCTGAGAGCTCTGGAAACAGTCACTGCCATTGCATCCACTGTTCCTGACTCAGATCTTTCCATGGCCTGCTCCTGGTTTGCTGGAATTAGGTCTGTGTTTGCATGGCCTGTGCTGGACTGAGCTTCCCTCTCATTCTTATGCATCAGACCTTTACAATCAATCCTCCAGGTTGCCTTGGGCTAGAAATTTGTTTCATGCTGTCTTTTTGTGGGTTCTTTTGCTCTAGAATTTGTTTAGAGTCCTTTTTAAAAGTTGTTTGGAGGGGTTTGGGGAGATCTCAGGTGAGTCCCTTTTTTTACGCTGCCATCTTGATTCCTCTCCCCATTTATTTTGTTTTAAACCACTGCTTTGATTAATTTGCTGCCCTTTTTTCACCCTCCCCTTCTCTTACCCATTTCTCTTCCTATTACTCTATTGGTAAGTTCCATTTCTATAAACAACTGATTATGTCTGTGTGTGTATGTATGTGTGTGTGTGTGTGTGTGTGTGTGTGTATTTTTCCCTCTTCAAATCATTTCTGATGAGAGTGAGATTCAACTATTCATTACCCAACATTATTCCCATTTTTCCCTTCATTGTAAAAAGCTTTTCCTTGTATACCTCTTTTATGCAAGAAAAAACTTTGCCCATTTTACATCTCCATTCCCCCTTCTCACAGTGCACTGTATGGGTGCACCTCACCTTCATCCTTTAGATCATTCCAACATAATTGAGTCATGCTCATGCCCTCTATTTGTGTAATCTCCTTTTAACTGCCCCAATAATGGTAACCTTCTTAGAAATTGCATGTTTTATTTTCTCATATAGGTATTTAAACAGTTTAATTTTATTGAGTCCTTTATGATTATTCATTCATGTTCACCCTTTTATGCTTCTCTTGAATCTTTCTGTTTGAATGTCACATTTTCTATTCAGCTCTGGTCTTTTCATCAGGAATGCTTTGGAGTCTTCTATTTCATTAAATACTCATTTTTCCTCAGAAGAAACATACTTAGTTTTGTATCTTACTGATGATTCTAGTTTCTCTGCCTTCTGGAGTATCATATTCTAAACCCTCTACTCCTTTAATGTGGAAGTTGTTAAATCTTATGTGATCCTGACTATGGCTCCATGGTATTTGAATTATTTCTACCTGTTTGAAGAGCTAGAATTATTTCTACCTGTTTGAAGAGGTAGAAATGTCATGTCAAAGAGAAAAGACATGAGAGCTCTAGGATTTGACTATAGTATTAAAGGTAGCTTTTTTTTGGACATCTTTCATAGGAGATTGGTTAATTACTTCTATTTTATCACTTCTATTTTCCAGATCAATTGCCTTTTCTATGAGATACTTCACATTTTCTTCTATTTTTTACTTCTTTTGACTTTCTTTTTTTGTTTTATGATGTCTTTGGGAATTATTAGCTTTTACTTTCTCAATTCTAACTTTTAAGGAATGATTTTCTTTTTATTTTAGTAAGTTAATTTATTTGTTTTTAGTTGTCAATATTTACTTCATAAGTTTTAAATTTTCCCCCTCCTCCCCAAGACAACCTGCAATTTGATATAGGTTTTGCATATCCATTCCTATTCAACATATTTTCACAGTGGTTATGTTGCATAGAAGAATTATTATAAATAAAAGAAACCATGAAAAGGAAAAACAAAGCAAAAAATAAAATAATCTATTTTCCTCTGCATTCAGATTTTTTCTCTAGATGTGGATGGCATTTTCCATCCTGAATTCTTTGGAATTATTTTGTATCCTTGCACTGTTAAGAAAGGCTAAGTCTATCAAAGTCAGTCCTGTGATACTGTGACTATTACTCTGTACAATGTTCTTCTGGTTCTTCTCATTTCACTCAGAATCAGTCAATATAAACCTTTTCAGGTTTTTTCTGAAGTCTACCTGTTCATCATTTCTTTTAGCACAATAGCATTCGATTACATTCACATACCACAACTTGTTCAGCCATTCCACAGTTGATGGGCATCCCCTTAATTTTCAGTTCTTGTTCACCACAAAGAGAGCTACTATAAATATTTTTGTACATGTGGGATCTTTTTCCATTTCTATGATCTCTTTAAGATACAGCTCTAAAAGTGATATTGCTGTGTCAAAGGGCATGCGCATTTTGATAGCTCTTTGGGCATAGTTCCAAATTGCTCTCCAGAATGGTTAGATCTGTTCACAGATTAATTAATGTTCCAACTTTCCAACATCATCTCCAGACTTACTGTTTTCCTGTTTTGTCATTAGCCGATCTGATAGGTGTGATGAGGCGCCACAGCCTGGTTTTGATTTGTCTATCTCTGATCAATAACGATTTAGGGTATTTTTTCATATGACTATCAATAGCTTCAATTTCTTCCTCTGAAGCTGCTTGTTCATACCCTTTGACCATCCCCAATTGGGAATGACTTGTATCCTTCTAAATTTGACTCAGTTCTCTTTGTATTTTAGAAATGAGACCTTTATCATAGACTCTAATTCTAAAAATTCTTTCCCAGTTTTTTGTTTTCCTCCTAATCTTGGTTCCACTGGCTTTGTTTGTACAAAAACTTTTCAATTTAATTTAATTAAAATTATCCATTTTGAATTTCATAATGTTCTTTATCTCTTGTTTGGTCATAAATTCTTCTGTTCTCCATAAATCTGACAAATAAACTATAAATAATTATTTTCTTCAGTAAATTTTTCTATTTCATTTTTCATTTGGCCATTTTTGCTTTTTTGTTACATTTTTTCCTCAGTTATCTTTTGGTGCCTATTTTATCATTAGGTCTATTCTGTTTTTAGGGTAGTATTTTCTTCATTATTTTTGGTAACTTTTGCCAAGCTGTTAATTCTCTTTTCATAATTTTCTTGTATCAGTCTCACTTCTTTTTCCAACTTTTCCTCTATCACTCTCATTTTTTTCCTTTAATTCTTCTAAGAGGTCCAATTAGGATTATTCTTTGAGAGTTTTGTCTGTGTTTTATATTGTTATCTTCTTTGGAATTTATGTCTTAGTATTCCCTGCCACCATAGAAGTCAAATGCAATTTGTGTTGCTCATTTTTTCCAGCATATTTCTTGTCTTTAAAGTTTATGCTGACATTGGGCTCCACTTACCTAGAGATGAGGAGTCTCTGTCCTAAGGTACAGACTTTTTTCTTGCTATTATTTTCAGAGATACTTCTGAGGAACTGCAAGGTTTTGGTGCTTCCAAAGTGGTGTGATCCTGAGAGCTGTGATCACTGTTCTCCTGGTCTGCACTCTGGTCTTTATCCATGAAGGCCCTCTGTTGTCCTATAGCCACAAGTGCTCTCTTCTTTACTTGTGAACTATGACCATGGTCTCTGTTACCTTGTGGCCAATCACCTTGAACAACCACTTTGTATAGAATCAGAGATGCTATACATATCACACACTTCTTTTGTTCATGTCTTAAATTTTCTAAGACTGGAAAAAATTCTTCATCTGATGTTTTTTTGATTCTGCTCTTCCAAAATTTGATTTGAGCCATTATTTTAAAGTTATATAGAAGGAAATATTGGGAAAGTTTGACTGTGTGGTTACCCCTAATCTGCCATTTGGGTTCCTGACTAACTTTTGTATGGCTCTGAGATGAAAGAAGTTACCTTGGATGGAAGTCTCTACAGGTCTTCAGTAGCCTTCTCAAGTCACTCCCACCATAGTGGTGTTTGATATCTGTTCTTAGAGAAATTCCTTTATGGTACCACCATTGCTTTCTGTAGTTTCTAAAATGTCAATGACTGACATGGATACTACTAAATGAAAGTCCTGAAATATTTTTATGCTTTCTATCGAACACTATGGAAGAATGCTTTCATTCAAGATGATGATACATTAATGGATGGATGGAAAGATTTATTAAGTGCTTACAATGTGCCAGATTTTTTGCTAAGCACCAGTGATAGGAAGAAAAGCAACCAATATAGTCTCTGTCCAGAATTTACATTTTAACAAGAGAAGACAATATATGAGTGCTGGAATGGGAAGTTGAGAGAGGAGAAGCAAAAGGTGCTACATTGAGGGGACAATGTAGCATATGAAGAGAGAGAGGATTATTCCAAAATGATTCTAGGAAAGTAAAGTAATGCATGGAGGGGGTCCTTCCCAAAATTATGACTCCAGGGAGGAAATCAACAATCACAAGTGTCAATCCATAGAGCAGAGGTCTTCCAGGAAAACAATTTTGATTCTGGATTTTAAAAATTATACTATTTTGGTATAATTGATCTCAGTTGGACTCATGCTACTGAACTACAAAGGACTTTTCAAAATTCAAATATAAGGGGATAAATTTCCTTTTCAAAATCATTTGAGACATGTGTACTGATTATATTTTTATATACATTTTTTATTCAATATCATTTCTGTAGTTTCCATTTAATGAGAATTTTCAATGATTTCAAGGTTTTCAATCTTTTTCTCTTCAAATTTCTGTATCCATTCTATTTCATTTTTGTCAAATTTAGGTTTAGTGATATTATTATGAGTACTACTGATTACCCTGTACTTATTGGAATATATTGTTATGTGACTTGGAACTCAGGGTACTGTCGACAAAAAGCAGTATGAAGTCCTTGCCTGAAACTAGGGAAATGTTTCCATATGGAAAATTTCATTAAATATTCATTCATTACCCATCTAATTCAGTGGTCAGTGCCATCTACTATAAAGGTTTTTTTTAGGAGATGGCGCATTGGCACAAGAAACATCATTGGTTCTGCTGTTCTTTCTATTAGTTTACTATGAAGGCTACTGAATTTCCAAACGCAGTTAAAAATTTAGTATATATGAAAAACAGAACACATTCATTCTGAAACCAAGCTAAGAGCAATTTGTGGATTTAAATATTTGTGTATACAAAATCCAAGCAAATCCTGAAAAAACGTCTATGCAAAATATAACAATTTCAATTATACAGATATATGATTTTAAATGTAAGGTAAAAAAATACAGCTCTTCATTAAATGACCACATACTTTCTGCTCTAGTCAGTAGGTGACATAATTATAGGTTTAGAATTATGGATCTTAGAGATCATTTAGTCTCTCATTTTACAGACAAAGAAATTGAGACCTAGATAGGGAACCTGAGGTCCGTACGGGCTAAGATTCTACAAAGTGAATTTTAATTAGACTTACAAATCTAATTTTTGCAAATCATGATCTAGTTTTGTCATTATTTCACTGTCTGGTCTTGAATAGTCCCTTTCCCTTTCTAGATCTTATTTAACCCACCTATAAATTAAGTGTCTTAGACTGGATAAACTCTGAATACTCCATTTTAAAATTTTAGAATGCATTAAAGGCTATTTATTAGTACAGGAATATACACATATATAGGTATGTGTATAATCACTATATGTATATTCACATATATTATTTATATGTATATAATAAGTATCCTATACATACATATGTAACTAGTATCCTGTATACACACACAGATACACATGATGTACCTTGTACTGAGCAGTTTTACATATATGTAAATATATGCACATATATGTGCATGTAAATATGTATGTATACACAATGTATATGCTCACACTGTTTTCCACATTAAATAAAAACTTTCTCTAAAGCTTTAACATTCCTCTTCACTTTCACATTTCATGTCAACTTTATGATTTCACACTAGTCCTTTGTGACACAAATTTCTTTCCTATTGAGATTTCCTTGACAGGATAGGGAAAAATGTTTTTGCCTCTCTTTTAACCTAAAAGTCATATGTTCAGGAAATTGTTTTTAGTCTTCACAGCACACATTCTAAGGGATGTCAGTTTTCTAAGAGGTTTGAGAAAACTCCTCTTTGTATTCTCAAAGATGATGTGAGCCTTATGGGGAGGGATGTGGGAGGAAGGATGGGTTTTTTCTTGGTTTTTAGTTTTAAAAAATTTTGTATGAGTTCAGGGTTGTTGAAAGAAAAACATAATTTGAATGATTCAAATATCATTCCTCTTGAAAGTTATGCCCTTTCTTTGACAATAGGGGTCAGTTTCAAAGAAACAGGGAAATGTAACTGAAATGAATGATTAGTCATCTGGTTCTGTCCTAAGACACAGAAGAGGAATGCTAGGGCTTCTGTCTGATTTGACTAGACAAAAAGGACATGACCTTTAAAGACAAAAGCCAAGTGTGAGAACTTCCCTGGCAGACCTGCTGAGAGAAGGGGAACACAGAATCTCCCTGAAACCTCAGGCACCTGTGAAGTCTAGGTAAGAAAGGACTAATAGATTTGAAGCATAAATTTTCTTCCTCATTTTAAAAAACATACTGTAAATGCATTATGGAATCTCCAAGCTTTTGAGGTTATGCTAACCAATCCAATATGACCCATAAGCATTTTAAATGCCTTCTGGGTATTAGTAAAACACTGCAAAGTAATAGGGACTCAAAGCAAAACAAAAAAAGATAGATTCTATCTCAATAAGCTTGTATTCTATTGCTTTAATTTAGCAGAGTCCTCAGTAGTAGTATTTCTTAATCAAATATTTGGATATTTCCATATTATTTTAAATTTAGTGTCATAAAACACATTTTATTAAAATTACTAACTTCATTCACTCATTTTTATGAAAATCTCATTTTATAGGTTGCCCTGGATGTTATCATCAAGTTTCCTGGATAATATTGATTGCTACCTGCTTTGAAAATTTGCAAGTAAACTCTGACTTTTATATAGTATCATTTACTTGAGTGTCTGGGGCTAAAACAGATGAAAGTTCAATAGAGGCAATTTGCAATGGCATCCCCAAAAGGTTCCTTTTGCATCAAGTTAAGTTCTTTTGCATAACTCAGAAACATCAAGGCAAGCTCATCAAGCTTTCCAGTGACACAAGACTAAGACAGAGCTAACATATTGGACGAGTCATAATTCAAAGAGATGTACATTGGGTAGAATCTGATAAGATAGGGAAAGCAACTGAACATATAATTCATTGGTATGGGGATCTTTCAGGTAAGGAAACTCCCTCTACCAAATCAGATCTACACTTTTTCTGAAATTTGTAATCTTGGAGAGCTGCCTTTAGCTTTGAGAGATTAAATGATTCACACAGCTACCATATTTCAGAGGAAGAACTTGAACCATGTCTTCTTGGCTTCAAGGCCAATTCTGTATCCAGTATACCGTAGAATTTTACAGGGATAAAAGTAAAGTCTTTTACTTGTGTTCCAAAAAATTGACTTTTTAAGTACAAGATAGGGGAGGCATGGTTAAACATTAATATATATGAAAAAATCAGGAGATTTGGGGGATTTTAGTGGATTATAAACTCAATATGAGTCAATACTGTGATATGGCTGCCAAAAAAGTTAATGTGACCCATTGCATTAAAAGAAGCATAACTTCCAGAAATAAGAAGGTGATAATACTGCTGTATTTATCCAAATCAGATTACACTGGAATATTACATTCAGTTCTGGTTACCATCGTTTAAGAAGGATGTAGGTAAACTAGAGAGCACCAAATTGGATGACTAAGATGATGACAGGTCTTGAGTCCATGACATATAAAAAATTGGGGATGCTGAACATGGGGAAAAGAAAATCCTGATAAAAGAAAAGGGAGAACAGAGGGGCAGGGAGAACATGACAGATGCCTTCAAGAATTTAAAATTTGTCATGTAAAAGAAAGGTTAGAAGTTCTTTTGGGCCCCAGATTGCAGAATCAGAGGCAAAGAGGAAATGTTAAGTCTTATATTGGGTGAGTGAGTGGTTGGGTTGGGACTGAATTCAACAATTAGAGTTTTCCATAAGTAGAATGTACTACCTTGAAATGGACTAATCCATCCAGAGAAAGAACTATGGAGCTGAAATGAAGAGCAAAGCAAACTTATTTTCTTTTTTGTTTTGTTCATTTTCTTTCTCCTGGTTTCTCCCATTTGTTATAATTCTTCTGTGCAACATGACTAATGTGAAAATGTGTTTAACAGGAATGTATGTGTAGAATCTATAGCAGATTGCAGGCTGTCTCAGGGAGGAAAAGGGGAGAGGGGGGAGAAAATTTAAAGCTTACAGAAGTGAATGTTGATAACTAAAAATAAATAGACCAATAAAAAAGAAATGTAGTGGAGTCACCTTTGGAAGTTTTCAAGCAGAGGCTAGAAGATCATTCCTCTGGTATGTTTGGGTTGGACACTATAGATGCTGCTGTTGTTGTTGTTGTTTCCAGTACCAAAATTATGTGATTTTGTGATGTCCAATGATAATTATTCACTACAAGTATTTCATATGCACTTTAAAGTTTACAAAGAACTTTCTCCAGAATAATCTTGTGAAATAGATAGAATATTTTAAACTGAGAAAGATACTCTCTCTAGAAAATTTTATTTCTCTTTCCCCCAAAGGAGAATGATACCTGGAGAATGCCAAGGCTAGTTCTTGAGATTCAAATCTTTCTTTGCCCTAAAGGGAAGAAAATCTGAGGAAAATGATGTCTATGAAATTAAAGAACATTTTTATTAAGTAGTGAAATGAGACGTATAACTTGCCGAATTTTAAACAGCTCAAGGAAGCATAAGGGGATGATATGTATACTTTTCAAACAAAATAAGGTAGAAAATGGGCTGGTTTGAGGAGAGGAGGGGGTATATTATGGACTGAGAGTTCTAGGTATGATGGGAGGGAGAGATCCAGGAAGCCAGGGGATGAAGACTTTCAGGGAACAAGGCACCAACATCATCCACAACTTGAGTATAAATAAAAAGATAAGTGGGACATTGGATATATCAGGATGACCCCCAAGAATCCAAAGCTAGCTGATAGCTTATCTTCAGAGATTTCTCAAGGCTGGCTTGAGCTAAACTAGCTGCAGCCTCACTGATTCTGCACTTCCAGCTAGGTTTCACTCCTGGTCATGGCAGAAAATTGTTCTGTGTCCTAATTGGTTGATCAGTCCCATACAGTTCTCTTCAATTACCTGGATAATTGCAAGGCTAAAGCAAATCAAGGTAATTTGCATATCCATTTTCACAGTATGGTAAGTATCATCATCCTCATTTTACAGATGAGGAAACAGGGTCAGAAAAGGATAAGTGACTTGCCAGAAATCACAGAGCTATAAGCAACGAAGCAAGAATTTTAATCTAGTCTTATGAGTTCAAGAGCAGTCCTCCTCTCAGTATAGCACACTGCCTCATGTCTGGATTGCACTAAGTATTCCTGCAATCATATCTGAAATGACCTCCCTTAGAGTCATGCTTTTTGGTGAAAACATTTTCTCCAATACTTTCAGTAAAATGTAAAGGCAACACAATATCAATAACATGAGTCAGTATTCCAGATTAGCATCTGGGATGCTAAATCACCTAACATTTAGCAAGTTGAAGGAAAAAAGCAGGTTAGTTTTGATGAAAGAAAGGATTAAAGAAAGGAACATACTGTCCCTCTATTCAGGAGCCCTAGATGTTCAGAGGATATCCGAAGACAAAGGGTACATGGATGGAAGAAATGCCAGGTGAGGTCCATTCAGAAGAGGATGATGTCTAATAAAAATTGACTTCACAACTTTTCCTCAAAATTTGACTCACAGTGGAATAGTACTTTGTGGTAAGAAATAATGAGGTGGATTTTAGAAACATAGAAACATAAAACATAGAAAGATCTGCATGAAATAATGGAGAAATAAGCAGAACCAAGAGAACAGTGTACACAGTAACAGCATTATTGTTTAAAGAATAACTGTGAACTAAATGATACTGAGATACTATAAATATTCAAATCAATTACAAAGTATATATAAAGAAAGATGCTATCTGCCTCCAGAGAAAGAAGTGATAAAAAGGAGTATGCATAGCATGGTTTATATATGTTTATGTATCTGTGTCTAATGGTAGTCTTCTCTAGTACAAGGTGGGGAGAGAGGGACAGAAGGAGACAGTTTAAAATGTAACCAAAAATTCAGTTCAAATAATTTTAAAAATGTGACAGTACAGTGAAAAACACTCATAAGAAGGGTTTGTACAAATTGAAACAATGAACATTTTTCATTTTGATATGTCAATTTACCCCACATATAATTATTCAGAATAGCATTGGAAATGAATCTTCCTTCTGTTCTATTTGGTCAGAGTGACAAGTGCTTTCACTCAGGGAGCCAAAATTTAGAAAATCAGACTTTCTTCTTCAAGAATTCACTAACCTGGGAGGAGCCAAGATGGCAGAGTAGAAAGATTCGCATATGCTAGCTCAGAACCCACAGCCCATAAATTACCTGTAAAGAGGAACTTCCAACAAATTCTAGAGCAGTGGAAGCCACAAAACAATAGAGTGGAGGAGATTTCTGTTCCAAAGAGCCCTGAAAAACTGACACCAAAAGTCCATCGTGCACCGAACCAGGAGCAGAGCACAGCCCTGCCTTGGCCACATGGCACAGAGAGGAGCAGATCCAAGCAGGCTTCAGGGACAGAATCTCCAGCTGCTGAGCAGGTACCTCCACCCACAGGCACACAGGTCACTGAGAGAACCTTCTGGATTGGCTGAGAGGGGAGCAGGGGTTCTCCATAACTCAGGCCACCTTGGGAGGTAGCAGTGGGGGAAGTAGAAGACAGGGACTCCCAAAGCAGGCAGGAGCTTGGATCTATTGTTGAAGGTCTTCACATAGACCCCCTGAAGGAACTGAGCCCTGAGAGAAGGCCCTGCCCCCACCTGAGTACCTGATCTTAATCTCACATTGAGTAGCAGCCCTGCCCCCACTGAAAGCTCTGAGGTAGGGAAGCAGCATTTGAATCTCAGACCCCAAGCACTAGCTGAGCAGATCTGGAGGCCAGGTGGGTGTGGAGAGGAATCTCAGAAGTCAAGTAACTGGCTGGGAAAATACCCAGAAAAGGGAAAAAAAATAAAACCATTGAAGGTTACTTTCTTGGGGAACAGATATTTCCTCCTTTCCTTTCAGATGAGGAAGAACAATGCTTACCATCAGGGAAAGACATAAGAGTCAAGGCTTCTGTATCCCAAATTTCCAAAATAAATATTCAATGGGCTCAGGTCAGGGAAGAAATCAAAAAGGA
>CM053769.1:420829390-420846706 GCA_028658325.1 Potorous gilbertii
CTCAATTGGCAAAAGAGGTTCAAAAAACCAATGAGGAGAAGAATGCTTTCAAAACCAGAATTAGCCAAATGGAAAAGGAGGTACAAAAGTTCACTGAAGAAAATAGTTCTCTCAAAATTAGAATGGAACAGATGGAAGCTAATGACTTTCTGAGAAACCAAGAAATCACAAAACAAAACCAAAAGAATGAAACAATGGAAGAGAATGTGAAATATCTCATTGGAAAAACAACTGACCTGGAAAGTAGATCCAGGAGAGACAATTTAAAAATTATGGGACTACCTGAAAGCTATGATCAAAAAAAGAGCCTAGACATCATCCTTCATGAAATTATCAGGGAAAACTGCTCTGATATTCTAGAACTAGAGGGCAAAATAAGTGTTCAGGGAATCCACCTATCACCACCTGAAAGAGATCCAAAAAGAAAAACTCCTAGGAACATTGTGGCCAAATTCCAGAGTTCCCAGGTCAAGGAGAAAATATTACAAGCAGCTAGAAAGAAACAATTCCAGTATTGTGGAGATACAATCAGGATAACACAAGACCTAGCAGCTTCTACATTAAAGGATCGATGGGCATGGAATAGGATATCCCAGAAGTCAAAGGAACTAGGACTAAAACCAAAGTATCACCTACCCAGCAAAACTGAGTATAATACTTCAGGGGAAAATATGGTCTCTCAATGAAGTACAGGACTTTCAAGCATTCTTGATGAAAAGATCAGAGCTGAAAAGAAAATTTGACTTTCAAACACAAGAATGAGAAGAAGCATGGAAAGGTCAACAGCAAAGAGAAGTCATAAGGGACTTACCAAAGTTGAACGGTTTACATTCTTACATGGAAAGACAATATTTGTAACTCTTGAAACTTTTCAGTATCTGGGTAGTTGGTGGGATTACACATACACATAGACACATGCACACGCACGCATACACACACATACACACATGCACGCACACAGAGAGAGAGAGAGCACAGAGTGAATTGAATAGGATGGGATCATATCTTTAAAAAACGAAGGTAAATGGTGAGAGAGAAATGTATTGGGAGGAGAGAGGGTGAAATGGAATGGGGCAAATTATCCCTCATAGAAGAGGCAGGCAGGAGACTTTTTAGTGGAGGGAAAAAGAGGAGAGCTGAGAGAAAAACATGTAGTTTACTCTCATCACAATCGACTAAAGGAAGAAATGAAATGCACACTCATATGAAAACCTATCTTACAATACAGGGAAGTGGGGAAGAAGGGGATAAGCAGGGTGGGGGAGATAGTGGAAGGGAGGGCAATGGGAGGAGGGAACAATTTGAAATCAACACTCTTGGGGAGGGACAGGATCAAAAGAGAGAATAGCAACAATGGGGGGCAGGATAAGGTGGAGGAAAATATAGTTAATCTTACACAACACAACTCTTATGGATGTCATTTGCAAAACTGCACAGATATGGCCTATATTGAATTGCCTATCTTACAGTACAGGAAAGTGAGGGAGAAGGACATAAGCAAGGTGGGGGAGATGGTGGAAGGAGCAATTTGATATCAACACTCTTCGGGAGGGACAGGATCAAAAGTGAGAATAGAAGAAATGGGGGGCAGGATCGGATGGAGGGTAATATAGTTAGTCTTACACAACATGGCTGTCGTGTATTGTTCTTGCTACTAGGAAATAAGAAATACAGGTAATGGGGAATAGAAAGTTGAGCCCTACAGCACAGAAGAGAAGATGGGGTAAGGGAAGGGAGGGATGATAGAAGAGAGGGTAGATTATTGATAGGGGAAATTAGAATGCTTGGTGTTTTGGGGAGGGGACAAATGGGGAGAAAATTTGGAACCCAAAATTTTGTGAAAATGAATCTAAAAAGTTAAATAAATAAATTTATTTTAAAAAAGAAATATTTAAAAAAAAAAGAATTCAATAACCTACCATTCCTGCACCTCACTTATCTGTTGGTTTCACACCACAAACTTCCAAAAGGCATGTATGAGTTTGTACAAAACAAAGAAGGAATTAGCAAATAGAATTTTGCAAATAGAAAAAGGGATATAGATAATTATGAGAGCAATGTGTTGGAGAAGCTGGGAAGCGATAGGTTCAAAAGTGAGTGCAGAATGGTTGACTTTCGCAGGGACAAAACTACTTCTTCATTTGATAAGGGTGTGAAGGAGGAGATGAAGATAGGCAGCTAAGTGGAACACTAGGTAGAGTGGTGGGCCTGGAATCAAGGAGATCAGAGTTCAGATTCAGCCTCAGACACTTACACCTCTAAAAAATAGGCTTTAAAAAAAAGTCCAAGGTGTTTAAAATGGAACTACTAGGCTATGCTTTTAAGCCCAAATCATTCTGACTTTCACGGAATAGCTAACAATAGCCCTAGCCCCAGTCTCAGTGGCTCATTATTTAAGTTCTGATGGCTTAGAATGAATGTAAACAGAAATTGTTTTTCTGCTCTGGCCAAAAACTCTGAGAGTCTTCCCCTCCCAAACTACTATCTTTGGGATGGTAAATTCTACCATCTTTTGTCTCAATTCTTTGCCTATCCCTTAGTCATCCCTTAGTGATATGGTCTCAGACAAACTGAGATTTTAGAAAGACTTTAATTTAGGAAAACCAAGGTCACCCACTGCATCATGAACCATCTCCAGCCTCTTGATCTCTATCTCACCACTAGACTCCAATGACTGGAAGAGAGAGTAAGGCTGAGGCTAATGATGTGGTACAGCTCTGAGTCACTCAAATCCAATTCTCCAGAAATTCAAGATATCATCCTCCTGATTTTATTAGTTCTCTTTAAGACCCAAAGAACAACAGCTAGCATTGCTATGTCTGAGGATTCACTAAATAATAATAGTTGAGAAATTTGTCCTTATATCAAGTGTAAATATTCCCTTTTAGTAGCACCAACCCATGTCCTAGGTTTTCTTTCCAAGACCAAACAAGACCAACTTAAGTTTTAAGTGACATTCTTTCAAATAGTTAGCATGCCCAAGCTTTTCCTTTCTGACTCCCCTCATATCCTAATTCATCTTTCCTCCAGGTTAATCATCCTCTGTACCTATGACAAATTCATTTATGTGTGAACTAGAAGCCCTTTACCAGACTAATTGTCTTCTTTTATTCCAAGTTAAAATGTCCTCCCTTAATTTGGCCTCTAGAACTAAATGCAGTGTTCAAGATATGGTCGAATTTTTCAATATTTTATTTTCCACTTTCCAAAGTTTCATGCCATGTTAGTTTTTTCTAACTTCTATTGCAAATCAAGAAAAGAGAGTATTTTAAGAACATAAATTTACAAAGGAATTTAAATCCTTTTAAGTAAGCATTTGGCAATGTTTACCCATTGGCTTTGAAACTTTGGTGGACCCTTAGATGAGCCCTCTCTGCAATAGTACATATTTCAACCTTTCGTTACTTAGTTCATGTTTCTTTATTCTTTGCTTCAGAATAAAAATATTTTTTATTTGACTTTGATTTGGAATAAATCTTCTATTTATTCATATAGATGTGAAATGAGTTCACAAGGCATGTTATCATGTAATTAATATAAGTCTGGTCATATGAATCCTTTACAGAGGCTACATTAAAGGGAAAGACAGAAGAATGATATTGTTTCTAACTTAAGTCTCATAGGAAATATACCCAAAGTACTAGAGACTTCTTTGCATCTAAGTTGTTTTTTTATTGTGTGTGTGTGTGTGTGTGTGTGTGTGTGTGTATTTAAATATCTCCATAGCACAAAATACATGCTTGGCTGGAGTCTTTTGCCAGTAATATGTCACCATCTTAATATTTTTTATGCCACTGCTTGCATGTGGCCTGTCAGGCCTGGAGATAGGAAGATCTAAATTCAAATCTGGCTTCTGATACTTACTAGCTATGTGAATATAGTCAGATCACTTAACCTCTGTCTGTGTCAGTTTCCTCATCTGTAAAATGGGAATAAAAATAATGCCTACTTCCCAGAGTTGTTGCAAAGACCAAGTGAGGCAATAATTATGAAATGCTTAGGATGGTGCTTGGTACAAAGCAAGCACTATATAAACTTATATAAACTTTGGGGATATTTATAATTTTAATTACTTCTGGACCATAATGTTCCATGATTTAGCACAGTCATAAAGCATCGTCAGAATATGAGTGTTTCTGCCCCAATAGAAGCTTTTCAATTTTATGAAACCAATAATTAATTAATTAAATTAGTTAATTTAAAATGCTCAGAAGGAAGCCAAAAGACAAACCAAGGAAGGAAAATTAAATAAATATTTTGGAAGCAATTGGGATTACTTGACTTGCACAGGGTCACACAACTAACTAGTAAGCATCTGAGGCTAGATTTGAAAGCAGGTTCTTTTGACTGCAGGGTCAGTGCTCTAAACAGTGAACCACTTACTGCCATACTATGACTTTTCTGATTGTAATATAAAGATAGACTTATGACGTTACTGGTATAAAAAACTCCCAACTGAAGAAACTCCCTTTACTAACATAGGTAGAAACCTTTTCCGAAACTTATAAGGTTCCCCAATTGTTATGTATCAGAGACAATGCTAGACCCCAAGATTTGTGGGCTTCAAGGATAGATGTCTACTGCTATGCTACACTGCTTCTCTAAAAATTGTACCAGTAGATATGGACCTCTATATCTTTTTTTTTTTAAAAAAAACTGTGTCTAATAGCAATTTGTACAGTTCTCACACAATCTGCTTTGTGGTTAATTTTCACATAATTTAGAAGTTTGTGCTTACTGGTAAATAATAAGTTCACAGTGGAAAAAATGAATATTATTTGAAAGGATATGGTTTTGTGACAACATAAAATATGAAATCCTTGAAAGTGATCTTCCATTTCTCAAATGCTATTCAACCTAACATCCTCCTACTACCCAATTTTTGTCTAAGTTTATGTTCCTTGTTTCCATGACGCTATCTATCGAAGTCATTTCCTACATGAAATGGTTTTAAATAATCAATAACTAATAAGAAAATTTGGTTCATTGATTTTCTTAATGTTACACTGAATTGTTTGACTAAAGATATGATTTCCTATGAAATAGAGTAAGTGAAAGTATGATTATCCCCTTCTCATACTCTCACCAAGGGTATCCAATATTTATGAGGTTACGATCACAAAAATTTTGGAGAGATGAAAATAAGCATGATTCATTATTTACTGAAACATTAGTTGTATTTTTAGTAGTAAGGTTCACCTTTATCCCCAAATGCTTGGAATTATCCCTACTTCCTTCTTCAATATTCAGAAAATTATATTGTTTCCAATATGGATCACTATATATATATATATATATATATACTAAATCCAGTACAATTGCTATCCTTGTATGTGTTTTTAGTGCCAATTTCACTTTCTTGCAGAGCACTAATTGATAAAACCATAATTTATTATAGAAATAATTTATTATAGAGATCTTTGTATACTTCTTTTTTTCAGTTTTTCTCTGCTGATTGTCTTTCTTTCAGTTTCATCCTTAGATTCTTTGAAAATAATATAGATTAACTTAATCCCTTAAATTTGTTGCTTCTCCCCACTATTTGCTATTTTATGAAACAACAGTATCATTCATTATTTTGCTTATTGTCATCTGCAAGGCCTTATGAATGAATTTATATTCCAAATCAGTGTTTCCCTTATCTGCCAGATATTTCTGCTTGGCAAAGAATTGAGCATTTGAGGTCGCATGCAGTTTGGAGGGTTTTTTTTTTTCCCTTCTCACTGTAAGGATTGATTTCCCTCAATTCATCTTTCTTAGGAAATGCTGATAGTGTGTTTTGATGTCTATTTTTCATCCATTTCCATTTTTTTACATTCTACACTTTAAGCTCTATCAATATTGATCATGAAATATTTTCAAATTAGTAGAATTAGGTAGATATTGTACTACACATTGTTAGAATAAGAAACTCCCCCAAATGGGGTAAAATAATTGTGAGTGATATAATATAACAGGAAGGACATTGTTTCTGGAGCTGAAGGAACTACATTCATATCTGACCTCTGATATTTACCCTCTGTGTGACCTTTACCCTGAGCCTCAGTTTCCTCACCTTCAAAATAAGGGAGTCAGAATACATGACCTCTGAGGCCCCTTCTAGATCTATTATCCTATTTTATTATGTAATATCTCTTTTGTTGGTAAATTTATATGATTAGTGAAATGAGCATTAAGCTATTTAGTATTTGAAAATCTCATGGAAAATGGAAACTAATAAAGGTACAGCCATATGAAGTCTATCATTAGGGGGTCTTAAAAGTCTGTGTATTTTATAATCACTGTCCTTAATCTAAATTCCCTTAACTTCCTAGGACTTCCCTAAATATCTAGAGTGGTTTAGCTAACTGTTAACAATTAACTAATAAATTTGTTTAGAGACAGGTTTGTGTGTATCTGTAAATTTCATAAACAACAGCAACAACTGTGACAACAATGACAACAAAATACCTGTTCATCTTGTACAATGGTTTGGGGAGAGTAGACTTTTTTTCCTAGCTTTATCATGCTACTACATTTATGAAGACTTTTACAGGCTCTACCTCTGAATATTCAAACAGTGGGCCTTTAGGAGGCACAATGGATAGAGTCTTTGGCCTAGAGTCGGGAAGATTCCTCTTCATAAGTTCAAATCTAGCCTCAGATATTTTTTAACTCTGTGACCCTGGGCAAGTCATTTTACCCCGTTTATCTTAGTTCCTCATCTGCAAAATGAGCTCACTCCAGTATCTTTGCCAAGCAACCCAAATATGGGTAACAAAGAATCAGACACAACTGAAAAATGACTGAACAGCAACACATAAGCAGTAAACTCTCTCAGTGTTTGATCGGTATACCAAATTAAAAAAAAAATCTTACTCCTCTCAATTTGTAGATTGTCAAATACTGTTTACATACACAGGCTTTCTTATTATCATGAAAACCATGAATTATACATGGGCACCTGTTTGAGTAAATAGATGCATCAATTTTTTTTAAGAATAATGAACTACTTTTAGATATTCTAATATCTATGAAAAATGTTGCCACGGAGCTGAGAATGGAATGTATTGGGACTAAAGAAAGATACAAACTTTAATACAAGTAAAAGAACCTCTATTGTATAAGACACAATATGCTTCAGAACTGATTTTTCAAAAGTTTTCAGTATTTCTGAAGAACTCATCTACTCAGCAGAGAAGTTGGTAAAGAAGCAAGAAGAGAAGCTTGACTTTTGTCCGAGAAAGAGACTGTCCCCTATATTTATAAATTCTCAGGGTAAGGGAAGGTGGAGAATAAAACAGGATAGAGATTTGGAAGGAGTACAGTGAAACAATTTCACCGTGTTAGCAATAGTCACATAGTCTAAAATAGCTTTAATCTGAGAATAGAAAGTCAGCACAGTTCAGGGAAAGAATGGTTGAAGATGGAGTAACTCAATAAGCTAACTTGTCAGTGTTTTTCCTTAATATCATTAGTCTTTAAACATATTTACAATTAGATTTAATACCAGAGCCTCATAAAACTTTGAAAGAGAACCACTTATCAGGTATGATATAGTGGGAATTCCTTTTGGTTGGGTAAGATGGTTCCTAATGTCCCCTCCTCATTCAAACAGTGTGATTCTGCGAAAATCAAAAGGATGGCAGAAGAATTTACTCTCTTTGTCACTCTCTTCTGAAAACCTTTCTGCTTCTACACTGACTTCAGTCTCTATTACATCAGACTATGAAATACACACATAGAAAGATGAAGTTGGGAAGAATAGAGGCTAGACTAGACTAAGTACACACCAAGACAGTGACACAATCTTGAAAGTAATGCAAGATTATTTTGTTATCTCAAGAAGTAGAAACTATTAGAAGAACGGACAAATATCTCAGATATTATTACTCTCTCCACCAAAAAAAACAGTGAAAACACATGAGTAATTCCTGACCTATGTATCTACTATCATGGTGGAAGGTCTTGCATAACTTGACAAAACTATGAGCTATGCCACACAGGGTTACCCAAGATCAACTGGCTATAGTGGAGAGTTCTGATAAATGGAGAAGGAAATGACAAACCACCCCAGTATCTTTGCCAAGAAAATTTCATGGACAGTGCAAAAATGAAAAAAGAAGAGATAACATTGGAAGATGAGCCCCAAAGGTCAAAAGGTGGCCACAGGGGGAGAGTGGAGGACAGCTATAACACAAAAGAACTATACAAGGAAGATATTAACATCACTGGTAACCATGATGATGTGATACCAGATTATCTTCCTTGTCTCCTGAGTAACCTGTATGTGTGCCATGACACAACATTTAGAACTGAACATAGAACAGCTGATTAGTTTAAGTTTAGGAAAGAAATACGATATGGCTCTATATAGTCATCTTATTTAATTAACTTATATGCAGAATACATTGTGTGAAATTCTAGACTGGATGAATCATAAGCTGGAATTGAAGTTTCTGGAGAAATAACAACACATTTGCATAGGCAGATGAAATCATTCTGATGACACAAAGTAGAGAAATCAAAGTTTATCATGAGGAAAGTGAAAGATGGAAATGTAAAACCTGGACTGAAGCTTAAGACATTCAAAAAAATCTAAGATCTTGGCAATTGATCCCATCACTTTTGGGGCAAATAGAAGGAGAAGAAACAGAAGTAGCACCAGATTTTATATCGCTGAACTCAAAGATCAATGTAGATGGCAACTGCAGCCTTGAAACTGCTTCCAGTTACTCCTTAGAAGGAAAGCTATGGCAAATCTGGACTACATATTAAGAAGTATAGACATCACTTTGCCAACTAAGGTCCATATAGTCAGTACTATGGTTTTTCCAATAACAGTGCATGGTTGTGAGATTTGGACCATAAAGAAAGCAAAACACTGCAGAATTAATGCTTTTGAATTGTGGTGCTGGAGAAGACCTTTGAGGGGCCCTTGAATAGCAAGGAGATCAAATCAGTCAACATTTGAAGACATTAATTTAGGCTCTACACTGGAAGGTCAAATAATGAAGTTGAAGCTTAAATAGTTTGCCCATATAATGAGAATAAAGGTATCATTTGAAAAGATCCTGAAGTTGAGAAATACTGAAGGAAAAGGGAAAAAGGGAACGACAGAGGATGAGATGAATAGTGTCATGGAAGCAATTAATATGAATTTGAACAGATTTCAGGCCATTGTGTCATACAGAGTCAGACACAACTGAATGAAGAACAACAAAGTTTAGCTGCTTTAGTTTCAAAAGGAATGCACAATTTAGTGACTCTGGAAGCTTAATTCCAAATTACTTTCCAGAATGACTGGAATAGATGATAGCTCCATGAACCAGGTATATTTCTTCCCACAGACTCCCCAAAATTTGTAACTTTCCTTTTTATCGTATTTGCCTATCTAATGAAGATGAAACAGAACCTCAGAGTTCTTTTAATTTACTTTTCTCTGATTTTTTGTGATTATGAACATTTTCTTATATAGACATTTATGATTTGAATTACTTCCTGTGATAACTGCCTATTCATATATGTTCTTTGATAATTTATGAAATGGGAAATGATCCTTATTCTGGCAAATTTGAATCAGTTTCTTATTTATCTTGAAAATGAGACCTTTGAGAAAATTTTCTCCATTTACTTTTTTTTCTGATTTTAGTTGCATTAGTCATTGGTGCAAAAACTTTTTTAAATTGTACAATAAAAATTATCCATTTTATTTTCTTTGATTTTCTCTATTTCTTTTAAACAATAGATTCTTCCTTTATCTATATACCTGAAAAGTAATTTCTTCTTTGATCACCTAATTTGTTTATGGTGCGACCCCTTATTTCTAATTTCTAGTCCTTTTTCAGTCACTAGTTCTGTGATTTTAGCTAAGTCAATCAAGTTTATTTCTTCTGTAGAGATAACTCCTCTATACCTCAGTTACTTGGTGATAGAGACTGGAATATATAAGTTCTTCAGTTTTAAGATTTCTAAGACAGAAGATTCTATCTAAGATTTCTGCAAAATTATCTGACCATGTGTTTATCAGATAAGCAAAACTGTGAAGCCATATATTTTTTTTAGAAACATTTTTCAACCTGATACTTTCCATGGAATAGACATAACCTTTGCTGACACTTGTCCTACCTATGATCACTCATTTTAAGTGTTTTAAGAAAAACTCATTGAGTTATTTCAGCAAATGATTCATTCATTCAACGTATACTATTAAGTGCCTAGTGCTTGCCAAGGACTGTACCAGGACTCTAGGGATAAAAAGAAAATAATAAATGATCTACCTTTAGAGGTTTACATCTTATTGGGAGAAAAGATGAAATACTCAGATAACTAAATGAAAAATAAGAAGTGGCACTTGAGTAGAGTCTAGGAAACTAGACATTCTCAGAGACTGAGGGGAGTAGGAAGTATATTCCAGATGTGGAGGTCAGCATATGATCTTTCTCTAACAATCTCAGCCATAACTGGTCCTTCCTGTTTTATATATGTGAATTCTACCCTCATATCTATTGAACTTCATCATATTTATCTCTGAAATATTTGGTTTGTAAATATTTCATCATCTTCACAAAACTGCTTGAAATATGATTCTCAAAGTAGATAATGAACAGCATTCCTTATCATTCAGCAAATTAAAGTGTCTTTCAATCTTTTTTCTCTTGGTCTCCTTACTTAACCCTTGCTGCTAGTTAATAAGTTTATGCATTTGAATCTTTTATAACAACAATTATATCAATTTTCTCTTCAAACTACTGTGAGCTGATTTCCTCTACTTTTATAGTGTTGTTTTATTCTTGTGAGAGCTAATTGATTCTTTTTAAGATCCAATTACAATTCCTTCCAGTAGTATGTAGTGTTTTTCAAGTGATACCTAATCCTGCTTTTCTTTCTCTCCTATGTCTTAATCATTCTTAAAGTTCCCTAGGACCTTGTTAATCCTTTTTATCCTAATGAGATCAGCCTTGTCTGACTCTACCACCTCTGCTATTTAGAAGTCATACTATTTTATTTTAGTTAGTGGTGGCAGTTTCAATAAGATGTTATCATCTCTTGTCATGGTATATTTAAAGACTCAGACTGAAACATTAGAAGCATAAATGGTGTTCACACTCAGAATATTTAGTTGGAATGGAAAGAAGAGGTAGAATGATCTTTGTGCCTGAACCCTAGTAATGAAGAGACCCAGTTCCAATTGAGGCAAAAGAAAGCACTTCTACTCTCTCCTTCAATTCCAAATTGCAGCACAACTCATGAAGCTTTAGTAAACCCTTACTACATGTGCGAGGCACCATGGACAAAATAAGAAACATATAAAATAGAATTTCTCTATTCAGAGCATTCACAAATAGGTAAAGGAAAACATTAGATTTGGGGCCATTGGGTTCTGAGAAGTCCTCCAGACTTAGTTTCTAGTCTTGATTCTACAGAAACCACTTGATTATCACTCACAAATATGTACCATGTGGAAGACACTACATTGGGTTCTAAGAAGGAAAAATGGTCACTCACTGCACACCAGGCCATTATTAGTCATCCTGACTTTTTTCTTACCACTGGACTCCAATGGCTCTGGAAGAGAAAGTGAGGCTGATTAATTGTCTGATTTATCTCATTTAATTCCAATTCACATACAAGTCAAATCATTCCTCTTTCTTGAAAAGTGAAGGACAAACAGTAACAATTCAAATCTCCAGCTGCCCATTGAACATCTTGGAATGGATGTGCCATAGAATTAAATTCAACATGTCAAAATCTGAATTCTCTTCATTTCTTCCTCTGTTAATTATATCTACATTGCCCTGTATATATCTTATCTGTAAGTTATTTTTATGTAATCTCTCCCATTAGAATGTGAGTACTTTCATTTCATTTCACTTTCTTTCCTTTCCCTTCATTTTCTTTGATATTACACTGAACAGGGAAATGAGAACTGCTCCTATAGATCCTACTGAAACATTGTATCCAATTTCATCACACCTGCAGGGAGAATAAGAAATTATTCAGGCCCCAGTTCACATTAAAGAAAGTATATCTTTAACCAGAGTGATGACACCAAAACTGCCAATTGGAAGACAGTAAACAACAGTGAATGAGGCTATGATAGGGAGTTCGTAGACTCCAGAAGCATGACTGATCCTATATCTACCCTGCTTCTGGTTATTTTCTGGTTGTTTCTTTTTGGCTTTTCTTCTGTTCACTTGTTTATCAGATTTGTTTTCTGTAGGCTTAATACCCTCCACCTGTAGATGACTGATCACTTAAGCCAGATGTCCTCTCCCTTTCCGATGTGCTATGTCACCCCTGGACTTGGTGTCAACCAAGCTCTCGATGCTGGCTGAAGGACTGACCCCTCAAATGGGACAGGAGTCAGTTGGGGGAGGGACAGCTCTATATCCAGTCTCAGGAGGAAGTTGCTATAGAAGAAAAGACTTTTATCTCTTCCCCAAAGATTCTGGGCCCAATTCTTTTGAGGGGGTGCTTGTGCTGTAGCCCCATCCTAAGATACTGTTTTTGTGCTTATTTTGTGTGATCCCTGTGCTGTAGTAGATAGTACTGTAAAGTTCTGTTGACACCAGTTACCTAAGATATTGTTTCCTATACTTGTTTTCTGTTATCCCTGTTAAAGTTCTGTTGATAATAGTTGTCCCACAACCTATGTAATGAATACTAAAGACCTTGGGGCCACATGTAATGGTAATTTAAATGGGAAGATCTTTCCCATTCATTAATAGGCCTATATGACCTGCCTGGGTCACATGGAAGCCTGAGTCACATGAGTCTCTGGTGGGAGGAACTTGCTGAAGGTGTGGAGCAGAAATGGTGGAATAGGAAGAGGCAGAGCTAGAGCAGAGCTCTGAGGAAATTTGGTAAGAGCAGTCAAAGCTGAGGGAGAGAGAAAACAACTGGCTAGCATGAGTGGGAGAGCTTGTGATTTTGTTTAAGGGAATTGGTTTGTGGGAAGTCTAAAAGAGGGAAGGCTTGGAAATGGTATTGCTCTCCGGATTGTTATTGTCTATAGATTTTTTTGTCACTAAGATTGATTCAGCTTTATGATGTTGGGATTAGACTTTATGGTGTTTGAATAAATGTTTTGGTTCTGTCTTACTTGTGGAGAGTCTGTTGTATATCATGATTCAAAATTGTACCTACCATAAGTGTTGTGAATATCATGTTGGAGCTACAATGACAAAGTTCTAAGCATTCCATAGCACTTGCTTTAGCCACCTTCATGGCTATTGGAACAAATTGTTTTCATCCACCCATTCCATCAGTAGAAATCTTTTCATGCTTGGGGTAGACATCTCTCTAACTCACCAATGGGTTTAAAGTCTACTGAATACTTCAATATACTTTAGCCCAACTTCCAAGATGGCTCCCTGAGGTGTAGCCCACCACACATTCTTGAAACCACAGATGAGAGTTAGTGGCAGTTAGTGAGTAAACAGCCCTGAAAAAGGATCAGTAAGTCCTCACACCAGGGGTGCTAGTCTTCCCTGAATAACCCATAAACTCCAACATAAAAGTAGATGTTAAGAAAAAAGTTGGACTGGATCCATAGACCTAGAAATCATCTGCATGGACCTAATAATTGAATCTATGGAAGATCATAAAATCATCAAGTGAAGTAGCATATAGAAAGAGAAGAGAGGTGGGAAACTAAATCAGAACCATTTTAACTTGTTCATGTAGATATACTTGCTTTGGCAAAGGGAAGGGCTACCTTCTCTTTCAGATAAGAGTAAAGAAGTAGATGGTGGGGGAAGACATCTGGGGAATGTTGGATGAAGACAAGAGAAGAAGAGGGAGCTCTAGGTGAAAGACTTCAACTTTATTCTAAGGGAAGGTAGGAGAATATTTGAAGAGGTATGGAAAAGGTTTGGGAATACAGGTATGGTCAGTAGGATAGTGAATCAATTAGGGAGAGGTAAAAGTATTGCCTTGCTAAAATGAGGGACTAGTTGACATTATGTAAAGTAAGTTTGTAGTGGACCCAGTCAGTATGGTTTCTTGATTGCTTTTTTTCCCCAGCTCTGTTCAGTAGCACATAAATGCAATCCAAGACCGAGGCTTATCAAGGCAAGATGAGCAATAAAACGAGGGGGCAAGAAATATTGGGCAAAAAGGTATAATAGTCATTTAAATGGAAAGATCTTTCTCATTAATCAATAGGCCTATATGATCTGTGTAAATCACCTGGAAGCCTAAGTCACACGTGGTAGAAGGAGCTTGTTGAAGAGGCAGAACAGGAAGGGCGGAGCAGAACTACGAGGAAGTGAGGGTGTGGTGTCAGGTCAGAGGGGATAGAACATAGACCAACTGACACAGCATGGCAGTTGATAGTGGGAAGAAAGGCCCTGACTGAGGGAGGGGAGGTTTGAGAATGGCTTTGCTCCCTGCTGTGATCATGTTTGGTAACTTCTTGATCACCATGACAGATTTTGCTTTCTGGTTCTGGGATTTGACTTTCTGGCATGCAAATAAATGTTTTTCTTCTACCTTCTATATGGAGAGTCTTTGATACTTGGAGATTGAGAACTTCTCTGGCATATCCATAGTCACCACCATTGCTGTGAATATTGCCTTGGCAACACGTCTGACATCACAAACAGAATTACAAGGGTTCAAAAATCTCTATTTGGAGGCAGAAATGATTTAGACAAAGACATTACTATCCCAGGATGGGAAGATTTGCTGTATTCCTTGCTATCAAGGGAATGGGCTAAAAGCACTGGACCTTCTGAAAACTAGGAAGCAAAATTACAGGAGGGGAAACTTGGAGATTTGGAAAGGAGTTTGCAACAAATACCAATAAGACCATGGAGGAATTTGGCAGGGGTAGGTGGGAGAAGCTGGATTTTATTAATGGCTTACCATATTATGTGTAAAAACAGAGATAAGATGCTTAAGGAAAAATTCAGACAGAAAAAGAGTGCAAGAGCAGCCTGGGGGTGGGGAGTGTATCAGGCAGAAGGAAAGGCTATTCATTTAGTTCAGAAAAAGCTGAAGGCTAACAAAAGAAAAGCACATCTGGTCTTTGTACAGACCCAGCCTAGTTGCCATAGTGACAAAGGCAGTGAAATAATTTTAGAGGAAAAAGTTTCTCAGTCAGAAACATGCCCAATAGTGAGGCAGAAACAGGAGAACCAAGGAGATAACTCAGTGTTTAGGGAAATAATTGAGAGTTTTGAGTCTGTTCACTCAAAGAATGGGAGAAATATTAGTATCTTGGATAGTGGGAATCAGTGATGATGGAGCTGGAGGAATAGGTATAGATTCCATTACCTGCCTGAAATTTATAGGTATTAGTCAGAGTACTTTTGAACAGCAAACTTTTAGAGATTAAAATATGGAAGGAAGTAACAATACAGTTAATCGGCTACTTTGACGGCAGAAGGCTGCTGTAGGCAGCATCCTACTGACTTTATGTGGCCTAGGGGAGATGAACCCTGGTATTCTCTTAGGGACTATAAAGGGAAGTTAAAGGAAGAGGTAATGAAGGCTGCCATAATGATCAGAAATGCAGATGCATGTTATGATTCTCCCTCTGCAGTTTACCATAGGAATACCACAGTGAAGACGGCTCTTCCTACCTAAAAGCACTGGATGTTGACTGTAATAATTGGAGAAATAGGGCACCCTCTTTCAGAGGTGCTGGACAAGATTTCATGGTTCCAGACATCATTATCTTAATAGAAAAAAATCTAGAAATATAATGAGACTTGGTACAGTTATTGATTTACCCAATGCTTTTTTTTACTATCTCATTCAAAGCAATGAGACAAATTTGCTTTCACTTGGCAGGGCCAACAATGTACTTTTACATGTTGGCCACATGGATATCTGCATAGCCCCACTATTTGTCATAGGATTGTGGCTAAAAATTTGGATGAGAATTAGAGTTACTTGGTGTAGAGCTTACCCACTACATAGATGATATTATGATACAAGGTAAAATTGTAGAAGTGGAGAAGAGTGTGATGCTTTTAATTGGTCATATGAAAAACAAAGGGTGGAAAATTAACCTAACCCTGCAAAGATTCAAGGGCCCACTCAAAATTTAAAGTTTTTGGGTATACAATGGAATCAGGGGCTGTAAGGGATGCTCCCACAAACCTGACAAAAGATTCAGAATTTTCCTATCCCCACCAATAAGAAAGAGGTCCAAAATTTTATAGGATTATTTGGATATTGGTGATATCACATATCGCATCTTGGAAAACTTTGAAATCTTTATATAAAAATACTAGGAAAAAATATGGATTTGATTGAGGACTTGAGCAGACCAAAGCTTTCGATGAAGCTAAGGTGACTATTCAGTTGATCCTAGATTTATAACGTATGCAAAGTGGCCCAGTGAAATTACAAGTGACTACACACAATGAATATTCAAACTGGAGTTTACGGAGCAACAAAGTCAAAACATGGATTTTGGTTTAGGAAACTCCCTTCATCTGGAATTTAATATATCCCTTTTGAAAAACAGTTATTAGCTACACATTGGCCTTTGGTAGAGATTGAATATCTGACTTTAGGTCATCAGGTAATACTAAGACCTAGAATTCCAATTAAGACCTGGGAAATAAGTACCTCAGTTTCTCATAGAATTGAACATGGAAAGGAAGCTAACATAATTAATTGGAAATGGTACATTCAAAAGAGATCTGAAACAGGCAAAAGTGGAGTTTCTGTTTTACATGAATCTATAGCAAACATAGATACTGAAGGAAATGGCACACTCTCTGAACCAAAGTAACAGTGATTACAATCCTTGGTAAAAGGGAATGAAGGATATGATGCATTAACTAAGGAACAAAAGAGACATGCATGTTTTACTGATGGGACAGCAAAATATTTGGGCCACAAAAAACATTGGAAACCAGTAGAATAGAACCCATGTACTAGGTGGACTTTGGAAAGCACTGGAATAGACTGAACTTATGTCAGTGCACCAGGCTATCAAAACAGAACAAGGAGGACAGGGTCATATATTCACTGATTCATGGGTGGTAGCTACTGGATTAGCTACATGAATGCCTATGTGGAAAAATTAAAATTGGGGAATTCATGGCAAACAAGTCTGGGGCAAATTATTATGGGAAGATATATGGGACATGTCTTTGGTTATTATTTTGTCAGTTGTTCATGTAGATGCTCACGTGTCCCTCACCATGCCAGAACATGAATACAATGCACATGCTGATAGACTAGCAAAGACTGCTATTCAACAGATTGGCCATACTCTGACACCAACTGATGATCTAGTACTAGCAAAATGGATTCATCAACCAGTTGGCTATTTAGGGGTCCAGGCCACACACCAGTGGGCACAATACTGAG
>CM053769.1:420847206-420863116 GCA_028658325.1 Potorous gilbertii
ACTGCTCTTCAATGGGAACTTATCTGCTGGTGCTCAGGTGGGGGCAGGGCCACCTCCCAGGCCCAGTTCCCTCAGGGGGTTTATGCAGAGACCTTTTGTAATGGAGCTGCTGTGTAGCTCCTGCCTACTGAGGTAATCTCCGGCCTCAGCTGCCTCTGCCTCTTCTGTGGCCACCACCTCACGAGGGGGTCTGAGTCCCGGAGATACCCTGCTCCCCTCTCAGCCATTCTCTCTCACTGACCTGTGCGTCCGTGGGTGGAGGGACCTTCGCGGCCGCCAGGGATTCAGTTCCCTGACACCTGCTTGGATCTGCTCACTCCTCTCAGTGCCGCGTGGCCGGGGCAGGGGGGGGAGGGCTCCGCAGGGCAGGGCTCCGCTCCCGTCCAGGGCACCCCTGTGGTTGGTTTCTCAGGGCTCTCTGCAACAGAAATCTCCTTCACTGCGCCGCTGCATGGCTTCCACCACTCCAGAATTTGTCAGGAGTTCTCTCTACAGGAAATCTATGGGCTATCGGGAGTTCTTTTTATAGATAATTATGGGCTGTGGGTTCGGAACTAGCATATGTGAGTCTTTCTACTCCACCATCTTGGCTCCACTCTGAAAATTGTTAATCATTTAGGAATGAACATAGAAACAGCAGTATGCAGCAGAAAGGCTGGAAAGTGAGGAGGATGGAACTCACCACAAAATGCAGACTTAGGTGACTGGGGGAAGGAATATAGAATGACTTCCAGTAAAGTAGCTGAAAACATCCTGTTAGTTTACTCTCCAGGAAGCTTCTTCATATTAATTCTGTGAGATTCTTCACAGCAGACTTTTTTTAACTGCTCCAGGGCCTTAAATTGTAGCGATCTGTTTCTCAGTGACACATCTTTACATTATAAGGTAAAGTCCACAACACCTACCTTTCTATTTCCATAGTCTTTCAATATTTGTCTGATTTACAATTTTGTTATTTATAACCTTTGAAACTCTAAAAAAAAGTCACATACAAATGAGAAGATGGAGCAAAATGTCTTGTACCATCATTACCTCGGGCATTTCTTTACCTTTAAACAAGTCGTCAGAGTACCTTCATCTGAAGAGTGGTTCTCCCTGGTCCTCCTAAGAGTTTGTATTTCTTCTCACATTATTTTCCTGCAAGAATGTCTTTCTTCACAAGTAAATTTCATCCTTTTTCCTTACATAAAAAATTGTTTTTCAGTCCCTTTCAGTAAACAAATTATTCACATAAAAGAGGTAGTACCTTATACAAATAACATTGTAAGTGGTAATATAAGCAGACCAAAAGTTATAAGTTAACACTCACATAATTCATGGAGCATAGTTTGGATATTCTCAGAAGACCATAGAAGGAAGTAAGTACAATATAGTTGTCTATCTTTTCCTTTCACAAGGAAGGAAACACCATTCTATATGGATAGAGGTGCTATCTGCATGATTGCTTATATGCCTTGAAATGAATCTATTCTGACTTCTGGAAAATTTCCCAGAGCTAATGATTCTAATCACTAACCTGGTGCCAGACAATATTATTTGAACTATTGTGGTATCAGGGTGCACTTTGGGGCTGGAAACATAAATTTGGGTATAAATACAACTGAATTAGAAGAATAAGTATCCCTAGGATATGACATATTTGGATGTTCATCTCAGCTTCCATGCTTCCAGAGATCCTGAGTTACTATAAAGATCAGATAGCTGGAACTGGGTATTAACTTAGGGAGAAGGAGGTACTAAAAGAAGCAGGCAGTCAAACATTTAATCCTCAACTAATTTGTCCTCTTACTCCTTAAGACACAGAGAAACACAGACAGAGGAGCAAGCATATATATTTTCTAATTCCATCAGAAGAACAGGTCTTGGCCCAGTAGTCATCACCCTTCAGTCACACACCTGAGGCTGAATATTGTGTGCTTATGTCAACTACTTTTCCCTGTGGCACTTTCAGAGCAGTTATGCAGTATGGTTGAAAGAATCCTGGTCAATAAGTTTCCTCAAATTCATAACTGACTTATGACATATTAACTGTGTGACTTTAAGAAAATTATTTAACCTCTCTAAGATTCTGTTCCCTCTTCTGTAAAATAATAATGACATTACCAACCTTACATGATGGGTGAAATGGCTACCTCTCTTTAAACTGGGTTTGATCCATTTAAGAATGTATTGAGTCCTTTCCCCACCTACTGCCAACCAGAAAGAATTTATTTAGAACAGTGGTATTGTCTAAAGATCATTTCAAAGAGGTCTTGAGGTCAAAGTTTTTCATAATAATATTAAGACATTTTTTACTTACTAAAATACTCTTTTTTTCAACTATGTATGTCTATGAGGCAGGGTTTTCAATATATATTTCAACCAAAAGAACAGATTGCAGTAAATATGAGACTCCAGCTGTCTTCTATTAAAACAAGCATTAAAAGAGATTTGTAAAAATATGAAAATGAGGCCACTCTTTTTTCACTCTTTTTTCTGTTTTGGTATATAGATTTATTTTTCATAAGAATATTTTATTTAGGTTAATTTAATATGTTTATTATTGTTATTCTTAAATGGGTTAAGAGATATTTTTAAAATGTATCTTTTAATTTCTAAGATGGCAAATATCTATAAATTTAACTTAAAAAATTTAACTTAAAAATTACCAAAAGGGGCCCTCAATAATTTTTAAAGAGTAAAGGAGTCCTGAGAGAAACATGTTTGAGAATCACCAATTTAGAAAAATATATGTGAATTGTAGTTTGCTTTCCAATTAGAAGAGTGAATAGTTGTGGTCTGTTCATGATTATCTGAATTGGGGTCATGCCTGATTATCTAAAATGACCTCAGGTCACTCCATATGCTTCACTTTCACTCAAGTCTGCCAGACTGCCATCTGCCTGAACTGTTTACAAGCAGCTCTTGATTATATTCTATACTTCTTGCTGTTCCCCAAACTGGGTACCACTTAACCTCTTTATGTATCAATTTCCTGAGCTATAAAACAAGAAGTTTGGACTCCATAGCCTCTAAAATTCCTTCCAGCTCTAAACGTATGAGTTTATCCTCTCCCTTCCGTGGCCTTCCCAGAGGTATCTGTTCCTGTGGTCAAAATGCACAACCTTGTCACTCACCTCTTCCAGTTTTGGCTTTGAAAATGAATATTTTTGATTCACAACTCCAGTTTTTAATGCTCTGCCCACTCTTCAAATTTTCTTTTCTTTGTGGCTTTGTGTATGTATGATATGTCATCATTATTCTGGCATCTCTTGAAAGGACAATTATTTTACTTTTATTTTTTTAATCCCTAGTCCTAATCACAGTGCAAAATAATTGATCCTTTATTTATTTTTAAAATTCAATTAAATCTTCTGGTATATGATCGTATCCCTTTATTATATGTCATTTTCAGAGTGATGGTAAGCCATTTTCCAAAGAAGGGGAGGAAAAGAAGAGGAGGAGGAATGAAAGCAGTAATGAAAATGATAGTCATAACATATTGGATAGAACCCTGGATCAGGAGTCAAAAGACCCAGGTTCAAATCGTTTCACTTCTACATAATATTCATAACATTCTCTTCCACATAATGCCAGTAGGATTTTGATCAAGACAACCTCCTGGGTCTCCGTTTCTAGATTACTTCTACTTCTAAATTTCTCGGTCGCTTCTAGTCCTAAATTTCTAGGTCGCTTCTAGTTCTAAATACAAAGATTTTAAAATGCTAACCCAAATCACCATCATTTCTATAGCATTTTAAGGTTTAGAAAGCATTTCACTCATAGCAACCCAATGTGATAGCTTCTCTCTTGCATTGTATCTCAGTGCACATGATATTATCCCCATCTTACAGATGAAAAAATTTAAATACTGATCACACAACTAGTAAATGGAACCACCAAAACTTGACCTTTGTTCTTCTATCTATAAGCCCAGGTCTTCTCCATTACAGGGTATTTGACTCACAATTCATTTAAAAAATTTTTTTTAATTTATTTTTTTTTCAGTTTTCAACATTCACAAGATTTTGAATTCCAAATTTTCTCCCCATCTCTCCCCTCCACAACACTCCCAAAAGAGAAAGTACCCCAATCACTCCTTTCCCTAATCAATCCTCCCTTCTATCATTTACCCATTCTCCAATCCCCCTCCCATCTATTTTCCTATAGGGCAAGATAGACTGCTGTACCCCATTGCCTGTACAATTTATTTCCTAGATACATGCAAAAAAAAAACAATTTTTAACATTCATTTTTGAAGTTTTGAGTTCTACATTTCCTCCTTTCCTCCCTCCCCACCCACTCTCATTGAAAAAAACACTCAATTTGATATAGGTAAGATATGTGTAGCCATGCACAACACTTCCATAACAGTCATGTTGCAAAAGACTAACCACATTCCCCTCTATCCTTTCCTGCCCTCCATTTATTCCAATCTCTCCCTTGACCTGTCCCCTATAATAGCGTTTGCTTCTGATTGCCCCTTCTCCCATTCTCCTACGCCTTCTATTATCCTCCCTCTCCTATCCTCTTCTACCCAGCTTTCCTGCAGGGTAAGATAGACTTCCATACCCAGTTGAATGTGTGTCATACCTTCCTTAAGACAAATCCAATGAGAATAAGGCTCACTTATTCCCTTTCACTTTCCCTTCTTCCCCTCCACTGTAAAAGTTCTTTCTTGTCTCTTTTATGGGAGATAATTGACTACATTTGACTTTTCCCTTTCTCTTTCTCCAAGTATATTCCTGTCAACACTTAATTTGTTTTTCAGTATCCTTCTTTCCTATTCAGGTGACCTTGTGCCTTCTGTGTGTGTTTGTGTATATATGTGTATATATATGCATATACACACATGTTTTATGTATGTATGTGTATATGTATGCATACATATATACACATTTATATGCATATAAATACATACATACACGTATACTCACACATATATAATATACACATATATATGTACACATAAACACATAGATATATATGTATATATACGTGTGTGTGTGTGTGTGCCCTCTAAATACTCTGATACTGAGAAAGGTCTCATGAGTTACAAATATTGTATTTGCAAGCAGGAATGTTAACAGTTCAACTTTGATTGGTTCCTTATGATTTCTCTTTCCTGTGTACCTTTTCATGTTTCTCTTGATCCTTGTATTTGAAAGTCAAATTTTCTATTCATCTCTAGTCTTTTCAACAAGACTATTTGGAAGTCCTCTACTTCACTGACTGCCCATTATTTTTCCCTCTGAAGTATTATACACAGTTTTGCTGGGTAGGTAATCCTTGGTTTTAGTCCAATCTTCTTTGACATATGGAATATCATATTTCAAGCCCTCCAATCCCTTAGTGTATAACCTGCTGAATTATGTGTTATCATGATTGTGTTTCTGTCATACTTGAATTGCTTCTTTCTGGATGCTTGTAATAATTTCTCCTGAAATATTTATTTGTAATGAATATTTTTTTATAATAATTCCTCCTGAAATTTATTTATTTTTCATTTACTTATATTATTATATTCATAATTAATTTATTATTTTTCAGATTTTTTTATTGATTAGTTTTGTAGGGTTTTCCCCCTCCCCATTTTTCTTTTCTCTAAAAAATATTCTTTGTGGCAGAGTCAATATGGCAGAGTAGAAGGACAGGCCTGCTCTAACTCTCCCCCAAAAGCCCATAAAATAGCTGTAAAATGACTCTAAACAAATTCTAGAGCAGCAGATGACGCAAAAAGAAAGAGTGAAAGAGATTTTCAGCCCAAGACAGCCTAGAACGCCAACAGAAAAGGCCTATCTCATTGGGTTCAGAGTTGAGAGCAGCCCACAGAGCAGAGTCCAGCCTTGGCCATGAGCATGGCAGGGACAGGACTGGAGCAGGCCTTGGGTTGCGGAATCCCATGTAGCAGCTGTGGATCCCAGATTCTTCCAGCCACCAACACCAAAAACAGTTCCAAAAATAAGTAAGAAAGCTCTTCCATGTGGGTGAGGAGGGAGCAGGGTCCTGCCCTAGCCCCAACCACAGGTGGCTGCAGCATCCATTTTTGGAGCCCTCAGCCTAAAGGCTCTGGGGTAAACAAGCTGCTGGTCTAAATCCCAGCCCTGAGTGGCAGCCCTGGGGTGAGGAGGAGCACTGGTGTGGTGGAGTTGGAGGTGGTTGTGGAGAGGGAACCCCACTTTCAGATCCAGGGCAGAGAAGTTTGTGGTTGCTCCCAGACTGGAGCACAGGCCAGGAGAGGAGTAAACTCCTCTCCATTGATTTGCCACCTTGGAGGAACTGAGAACTTACAGGTCTCTTAAGCATACCATCCACATGACAAGGAAATCAAAAGTCAAGAAACTTGCTGCAAAAATGCCCAAAAAAGGGAAAAAATAAAACTATACAAGGTTACTTTCTTGGTGAACAGATATTTTCCTCCATCCTTTCAGATGAGGAAGAACAAAGCATACCACTAGCCTAAGACATTAAAGTCAAGGATTCTACATCTAAAACCACCTAAATAATTATGCAATGGTCTCAGGCCATGGAATAGTTCAAAAGAGATTTTGAAAATCAAGGAACAGAGGGGGAGGAAAAATTGGGAAGAGAAATGAGAGCAAGGCAAGAAAATCATGAAGAGTGAGTCAGCAGCTTGCTAAAGGAGACCCAAAAAAATAACTGAAGAAAAAAATACCTTCAAAAATAGACCCAAAAGGCAAAAGAGGTGCAAAAAAAGTCAATGAGGAGAAGTATGCTTTAAAAAGAAGAATTAGCCATATGGAAAAGGAGGTTTGAAAGCTCACTGAAGAAAATAATTCTTTAAAAATTGGATTGGAGCAGATGGAGGCTAATGACTTTATAGGAAACCAAGAAATCACAAGAAAAGCAAAATCAAAAGAATTGAAACATTGAAGACAATGCGAAATATCTCATTGGAAACACAATTAACATAGAAAATAGATCTGGGAGAGATAATTTGAAAATTTTGGGACGACCTTAGAGCCATGATGAGAAAAAAAGAACTTAGACATCATCTTTCATGAAATTATCAAGGAAAACTGCCCTGATCTTCTAGAACCAGAGGATAAAAGAAATATCGAAAGAATCCACTGAACACTTCCTGAAAGTGATCCAAAAAAAAAAAAACTCTAAGGAATATTGTAATCAGATTCCAGAGTTCCCAGGTCAAGGAAAAAATATTGCAAAGCAGCCAGAAAGAAGCAATTCCAGTGTTGTGGAAATACAATCAGGATAACAAAAGATCTAGCAGCTTCTACACTAAGGGATAGAAGGGCTTGGAATATGATATTCCAAAAGTCAAAGGAATTAGGATTAAAACCAAGAATCACCTACTCAGCAAAACTGAGTATAATACTTCAGGGGAAAATTGGTCATTCAATGAAATAGAGGACTTTCAAGCATTCTTGATGAAAAGACCAGAACAGAATAGAAAATTTGACTTTCAAACACCAGAATCAAGAGAAGCAAGGGAAGGTAAACAGGAAACAGAAATAATAAAGGACTTACTAAAGTAGAACTCTTTACATTCCTACATGGAAAGATAATATTTGTAACTCTTGACACTTTTCTCAGTATTTGGCTAGATGGAGGAATTATATACATATAGACATAGGGCACAGGGTCAGCTGAATAGGAAGAGATGATATCTAAAAAAATAAAATTAAGGGGTGAGAGAGGAATGTATTGGGAAGAGAAAGGGAGAAATGGAATGGGAAAAAATATCTCTCATAAAAGAGACAAGAAAAAGCTTTTTCAATGGAGGGGAAAAAGGGGAGGTGAGAGGGAAAAAGTGAAGCTTACTCTCATCACATTTGCTTTAAGGAGGGAATAACAGGAACACTCAATTTGGTATGAAAATTTATCTTATAGTACAGAAAAGTAGGCTGTGGGAAGGCATGATAGGAAGGCAAATGGGAGGAGGAAGTAAACAGTTTGGGCGAATGACAAGGACAAAAGAGAATAGAATCAATAACAGACAGGATAGGATGCAGGGAGGGAATATGATTGGTCTTTCACGACATGACTATTATGGAGGTCTTTTGCATGAATGTATGGCCTATATTGAATTGCTTGCCTTCACAGAGGGAATGTGTGGGGAGGGAGGAAGAGAGAGAAGTTGGAATTCAAAGATTTAGGAATAAATGTTGAGATTTTTTTTGCATGCAACTGGGAAATAAGAAATACAGATAATGGGGTCTAGAAATCTATCTTGCTCTACAAGAAAAGAGAGAAAATGGGGATAAGGGAAGGGAGGGGTATCATAGAAGAGAGAGCATATTGGGGAAGGGGTAATTAGAATGCATGGCGTCTTGGAGTGGGGGGAAGGGAGAGAAGGGCAGAAAATTTGGAACTCAAAATCTTGTGGAAATGAATGCTGAAAACTAAAAATAAATAAATTAATTTTTAAAAAAGATAATACTATTCCAGGCACCAGAGACAGAGAGTTTGGGCCAGGCAACCCTGTGCCTGTACACATAGTTTTTATCTGAGGAATTAGTGTCAAGTCTGTATGTGCCTGTAATAAGGAGAGAACTTTCTCACAGGGGCCTTGCTGAGATTCTGGATTGCTTCCAGCAATATAGTTTTTGTCTTTTGGGGTCCAGGTCCCATCACACCGTCATTTCCACTCATATGTTGCCATGTCCCATACCATCTTATTCCCACTGTCTTCTTCTATTGTTTCTACTTGTGCTGCTGAGCACAGTTAGAGGAATTCACAAAACTGTGTGGTTATCAATTTACATTCTCAAATCTCACCTGGTCCCTCACTTCAGCAAGGCAATCCTACTCTTGTCCAATTGATTCTCTATTCTGCTCACCACAACAGTTATTCCATACTGTGTCTTCTCTCCTCAAGCCTCCTACCAGCCCACCATCCCCTATTCCCAACTACAGTGCCTCTCCTCATACTTAACTGAAAAAAAATAGAAGTCATTCTCTACATAACCTTTTATCTCCCCTACTCCTTATCTCAAATACCCATTACATTTTGTCATACTAGCTCCTCCTTTACTTGAGACTCTGATGAAAAGGTAATCCTTCTCTTTGCCAAAACTAAGCCCTTTTTTGAGCTTCTTGGAAACATTTTAATTTTTTAACTTATATTTCATTCTTCCCTCAGTTATATGTTAAAACAATATTTTTAATATTTGGGATTTTTTGCATTTTGAATTCCAGATTTGATCCCTTCCTCCCTTCCCTCCTCCTTCCTCGAAACAGTAAGGATTCACATATGGGTTGTGTATGCGCAGTGATGTGAAACATTTAAATCTTGGTCATTTTATGCAAGAGGACTCAAAAGAAAAAGAATGAAAGAAACAAAGTGACAAATAGCTTGCTTCATTCAGTTTGTATTCAGACAATATCAGTTCTTTCTCTGCAGGTGGACAGTGTGTTTCATCATGAATCTTTAGGGATTGTCTTGGATCATTGTATTGCTGAGAATAGCTAAGTGGTTCATAGTTCTTCATTATACAATAAGGCTGCTACCATGTACAATATTCTCCTTGTTCTGTTCACTTCACTTTGTATTAGTTCATGTAGGTCTTACCAGGTTTTTCTGACATCACCCTGTTTGTTGTTGCTTATAGCACAATGATGATCCATCACAATCATATACCACAACTTGTTTAGCCATTCCCTAATAGATAAGCATCCCTTTGATTTCCAGTTCTTGGCCACCACAAGGGGAGCTGCTGTAAATATTTTTGTACAAATAGTTCCTTTTCTTGGAACGCTAATGCATTGTTGGTGGAGTTGTGAACTGACCCAGCCATTTTGGAGAGCAATTTATAACTATGGCAAAAGGTCTGTAAAACTGTGCATACCTTTTGATCCAGCAATACCACTTCAAGGGCTATATCCCAAAAAGATCATAAAAATGGGAAAAGACCCACAGGTAAATAGATATTTATAGCAACTATTTTTGTGGTGGCAAAGAATTGAAAATTGAGGTGATGCCCATCAATTGGGAAATGGCTAAATGAGTGGTGTTATATGAATGTGATGGAATACTATTGTACTATGAGAAAAAATGAGTAGGCAGACTTCAGAAAGATCTGAAAAGACTTATATGAGTCAATGCTGAGTACGGGGAGAAGAACAAGGAGAACACTGTATGAAGTTACAGTCATATTGTTCGATGACTAACTCTGATAGACTAGGTTCTTCTAAGCAATGCAAAATTTCTAAGACAGTTGCAAGAGGCTCATGATGGAAAATGCTATCTACATCCAGAAAAAGAACTATGGAATCTGAACGCAGATAGAAACATACTATTTGCTCTCTCTCACTTTTGTTTCATTTTATTTCTAATTCTTCTTTACAACATGATCAGTGTGAAAATGTGTTTGATATGAATGTATATAGGGAGCCTATATCAGAATTTATGCTGTCTTGGGAAGGAGAAGGAGAGGGAGAGGGAGAAAATTTAAAACTCAAAAGCCTATGGAACTAAATGTTGAAAACTAAAAACAAATAAATAAAATTTTAAAAGAAAAAATATTCTTTGTTTTATGAAATGGCTGTTGGGGAAAAGGAAAGGAGAGCTGATTTTAGAAATTTAAGTGACATCAAATATAACAATAAAATGTATTTTTAAAAAGAACAATCCCTAACCTCTAAGGATGACTCCTAGGATATAACTGCTAGTCACTCTCTGGGGATCCAGCCTGCCAGTATAAATTGGGGTTTAGTATAGTAGCCCCAGAGTTTCCATTACACAAAGAACTATGAAAAATTTGAAGAGAAAGAGGTTGCTGGGAGCTGAGGGTAAAACTTCAGGGGAAACATGACATGTGAATTTTACTTTGAATGGAGGACAAAATTTAAATAGACAGGGCTAAGTATTTAAGGGAGGGGATTCTAGACATTTAGTAACTATGAGCAAAGAAAGGCAAAGGGATCAACCCAACAATCAACAAAACATATGTGCCAAACACAGAAATAAAATAGGCCTTGACTTCTAACATTCTATCAGGCATATGGAAATGGAAAGGAGAAAAATAAGGGACAATAAGTAATTCAGTTAGGTGTGTACATAGACTAACTAAAGAGGACTTGGATAATATTGGAAAGGTAGTTTAGAGTAAGATTGTAAAGGAATAAGGTGATAATAAGGAATTTATATTTTATTCCATAAACAGTGAAGAGGAGCTAAAAGTTTTTGATCTGAGTGACAAGATCAGAGGAATGACATGGTGATAATGATTAGCATTATGGATTAAGCACCTACTATGTTCAGGGAGGATTCTAGATACCAGGAAGTAGAGCACAGAATCTCTATACTTAACAAACTGCGCTTCAAATGTCTAGCTGGAACACACTAATGAAGAGGTGCTGACTGTAAAAGGCAACATGGAATAAGAGCCTGGCGAGTGGCACAGATTGCCCGCGCTTTCATTTGTAAAAAGAGAAGAGAGGATGAGACAGCAATCACTAGGATTGCTAAGCAGTGAGGATTCATCGGAGATTTGAGAGTACAGAGGTCATTCTATCATAGTGGTGTTTTTGGAAGACAGCTTGTGAGGAATAGATTGGAGTAGATTAAACGGTAATCAGAAAGATAAGTTAGAAAACAATTGCATAGTCTAACCAGAAAGAGATGAACTCACCTGGGATGCCTGTAATGAGGGCAGAAAGGAGGGTTCAAGGTACAAGGGAGATTATGGATATAATTGGTAGTGGAAGGTGAGACAAAAAAAGGTCAGACATGGCTTTGAGCCCAGATGCCCATAATGGAGGACTGAGTGAGAGGAGTCTCAATCCACTAAATTAAATTTCAGAATGTGGACTTTTGTCTGGGTAATGACAGAGTAAAGGCAGGGACTCACCTCAGCTTTCCCCTAAATCCCTCCAAATACCTTAAAAGAATGACTCTAAAACAAATTCTAGAGAAGCAGAACTCTGCCATTGGAGTCTGGGGACTAAATAACCTGTAACCAAAGAGAGTTCTGAGGTATAGTTGCTTTCTAAGGACTTCTGCTACTTTCTCAGCCTTATATGACCTGACCTGAAAATGATAAGCCTCACTGGGTTTTGTTGCTCTACAGCAATTAATGTCTTGAAATGGCCACTTTCTATAGACAGATGTGAACCTCATTCAGTAGAATCTGAATGGCCTTGGAGATCAAATTCAGCCCCAAATTCATTGTTATTGTCACTATCACAGGGTTAGATAGGGTACGCCATCCAAAATGGATTTAATTCTGACTATTGACATTCCTTGGATCCAAAAAGTAAAAGTTGTAGAGACAGAGACAAGATGGCAAAGACAGGGAAACTCCCCCTAAACACTCCAAATACCTTTAAAATTCATCCAAACAAATTCTGGAGCAGGAGAACCCACAAAAAGCTAGAATGAAACAAATTTTCAGGCATAGACAACTTGGAAGTTCAGCAGGAAAGGGGTTTTGCACCAGAGTAAGAGAAGAGTGCAGTCTAGCATAGGCGGTATAAGTACAGACAGTGTCCAAACAAACCTGCAGCAGATCATAGAAGACTGAATTACTGGCAGCAGTGATGGTTTCCAGATGTCTTAGCTCACAGACACCAAAATCAACTTAGAAGGTTAGCAGGAAGGCACTATCACACCTAGGTGAGAGTGGAGAGCTTTCTATAGCAGGCTACACTAGCACAGCCCTGTTTACTTTAACCATACTTGCATTTGTGTTGCACTCCTGGGGGGCAGTCTCAGGGTGAGGAGCAACAGTAACAACTGGTCCTTGATCTTGCAAGAGCTTGCCACAGTGGGTGAGGAGAATCCTCCCCACAGTTTCAGGTGGAAAACATTACTTTTGGTCACTCACAGACTGCAACATTGGCCAGGAGAGCAGTAAATACCTCTTTTTAGGTCATACATTTTTTGAAGAATTTTAGAAAAATTGAAAACTTACAGATACCTAGAAGTATTTCTTAAAATAGCTGTACAAAACCTCTAAAGCTTGGGACACTGCACAGAACACTACTTTAACAAACATAAAATTCAAGTAATAGGCTGGGAAAATTAGTTAACAATGGGAAAAATAACTCAGACTATAGAAAGTTATTATGATGACAGGAAGGTCAAAAATACTCACTCAGAAGAAAACAAAGTCAAAGCTCCTATGCCCAAAACCTCCAAGAAAAAATAGAAATTGATGTCAGGCCTTGAAAGAGCTCAAAAATGATTTTGAAAATCAAGTAGGAGAGGTAAAGCAAAATTGGGAAGAGAAATGAGAATGATGCAAGAAAAGCATGAAAAATGAATCAACAGCTTGCTAAAGGAGACCCAAAAAATGCTGAAGAAAATTAAAAGCAAACCAACCTAAATGGCAAATGAGGTCCAAAAAACAAATGAGGAGAAGAATATCCTAAAAAGTAGAACTGGCCAAGTGAAAAAGGAGGGAAAAGGAGGTCCAAAATCTCGTGGAAAAAAATAATTCCTTAAAAATTAGAATGGAGCAAATGGACGCTAATGACTTTTTGAGAAATCAAGAAACAATCAAACAAAACCAAAACAATGAAAAAATAAAAGACAATATGAAATATCTCATTGGAAGACAACTGGTCTAGAAAACAGATTTAGGAGAGATAAGTTTAAAATTATTAGACTACCTGAAAGTCGTGATAAAAAAAATGTCTAGACATCATCTTTCAGGAAATTATTAAGGAAAACTTTCATGATATTCTAGAATCAGAGGGTAATATAGAAATGGAAATAATCCAATGATCACCTCCTTAAAGAGATACCAAAATAAAAACTCCCAGGAATATTATAGTAAAATCCCAGAGTTCCTTGGTCAAGGAGAAAATATTGCAAGCAGTCAGAAAGAAGCAATTCAAGCATAGTGGAGGTACAGTTAGGATAACAAAACATGCAGCAGTTTCTACATTAAAGAGATCAGAGGGCTTGGAATATGATATTCCAGAGGGCAAAGGAAATAGGATTACAACTAAAAATAACCTACTAAGCAAAACTGAGAATAACACTTCAAGGGGGGGAAATGTATATTCAATGAAATGGAGGACTTTCAAGCATTCTTGATGACAAGACCAGAACTAAATAAAAAAAAAAATCTGACTTTCGAATACAGGACTCAAGAGAAGCATAAAAAGATAATCAGGAAAAGGAAATCATAAAATGTTTAAACTGTTTACATGCCCTCATGAGAAAACAATATTTGTAACTTGTAAGATCTTTCTCATCATTAATGTAGTTAGAAGGAGTATATATAGAAGAGTGCACAAATATGAGTTGAATTTGAAGGGATGATGTCTAAATATAAAATTAAGTGATGAGATAAGAATAAGATGGGAGAAAGAGAATGGGAGAGGTAGAAAGGGATAAATTGTCTCACTTAAAAGACGCAAAAAAAGCTTTTACAGTGGAGAGGAAAATGAGGGGGGTAAAGGGGAGTAAGTGGATCTTTCATCAGAATTTTCTCAAAGAGGGAATAACATACATGCTCAACTGGATATGGAACTCGATCTTATCCTGAAGGAAATTAGGAGAGTAAGGGGATAAGAAAATAGGGGGTAATAGAAGGGAGGGCAGATTGATGGAGGAGGTAGTCAGAAGCAAAACATTTTTAAAGAGGAACTGGGTAAAGGGAAAGAGAATGAAATAAATGAGAGGATATATACAATAGAGGAAAATAGAGTTAGCAATAATAAACTGTGAAAATAAGTGAATCAAGTTTCTTTGATAAAGGCTTCATTCTCCAAACAAATGGAGAGATGAGTCAAATTTTTTAAAAAAGAGCCATTCTCCAATAGATAAGTGATCAAAAGATATGATCAATTTTCAGATGAAGTATACAAAGCTACCTATAGTTATGTGAAAAAAAGTCTAACTCACTATTTATTGAAGAAATTAAAACAATTCTGAGGTATTACCTCATACCTGCTGGATAGATTAATAAGACAGAAAATGTAAAAGACAATTGTTGGAGGGGATGTGGGAAAAATAACACATTAATGCACCATTGGTGGAGTTTTGAACTGATTCAGCCATTCTGTAGGGCAATTTGGAACTATGTAGAAAGGACTATAGACTCATGCATATCCTTTCACCTAGTAATACTTCTGCCTGGTTTGTAAACAAAAAGAGACTTAAAAAATAGAAAAAAAAATGGAAATATAAGTTCAAAAATAATTATAACAGTTCTCTTTAGAACTGTTTTAGAAAGAACTTAGTTCTTTATAGAAATTGACAGGATATCCATAAGTTTGTCATCTTCCTGTTTTGTTATGTTAGCCAATCTGATAAGTGTGATGTGGTATCTCAGAATTGTTTTAATTTACATCTCTCTAATCTATAGTGATTTAGAGCACTTTTTCATATGACTACCGATTTCTTCAATTTCTTCCTCTGAAAACTGCCTGTTCATATTTTTTATCAATTGAGGAATGACTTGTATTCCTGTACATTTGACCCAGTTCTCTATATATTTTAGAAATGAGGTCTTTTTCACAGACAATAGTTGCAAAAATTCTTTCCCAGTTTTCTGCTTCGCTCTTATTTTGGTTGCATTGGGTTTGGTTGTGCAAAAACTTTCCAGTTTAATGTAATCAAAATTATCCATTTTGAACTTCATAATGCTTGCTATCTATTATCTAGACAAAAATTCTTCCCTTCTCTATAAATCTGATAAATATTCTATTTCTTGCTCCACTAATTTGTTTATAGTATCAATCTTTATACCTAGGTCATGTGCCCATTTGGACTTTATTCTAGTGTATGGTGTCAGGCATTGTTCTATGCCTACTTTCCACCATACCGTTATCCAGTTTTCCCAGAAATTTTTGTCGGGCACTGAGTTCTTATTCCAGAAGCTGGGGTCCTTGGGTTTATCAAACAGCAGATTGCTATATTCATTGACCACTGTGTATTGAGTACCTAACATATTCCACTGGTGTACCCCTCTGGTTTTTTAGCCAGTACCAAGTG
>CM053769.1:420863616-420879138 GCA_028658325.1 Potorous gilbertii
CTGAAGGCATTCAGTTTTGTAAAAATCGCATTTCTCTAGCACTTTAAGTTTTACAAACTTACAAACTTGTTGCCTCAGAACAACCCTAGTAGAAGAGATAGAAAAATGTATTATTTAGCCCCCATTTTCTAGAAGTACTTGCCCATAGGTGCACAGTTAAGTATTCCAGCCAAGGCACAAATGCAGAGATAACTTTAAACCCAGCACTTCTTTCACAACCTTAACTTGCTTCACTACAAAATAGGCCTTCAACTCTTCAGACATTAATTAGAGAGGAAACATTTTGCATTTTTTCCCTCAAGAATCAGATGTTAAAGGATTCTTTTTCTTGCTCACCATACGTCTGGTCTTTGAGATTACTGATTTATCTGTGGCTTGTCCACAATGACCTCCATATCACACAAGCCTGCACAGATTTCAAAGAGCTTCTTTCTAAAAGACAAGATACATGCAGAAATTGTCAAATAAACTATAAGACAAGGTGAACACCTTCAAGATCAAAGCCACAGAAGTCACAAACATTTACTCCTCCAACTGCAGAATTCAGTTATGTAACTATAGTCATTGAGAAGTACATATTATGTCAGCTTCGACCATTTCATTTATTTTTTCATACTATTTTGATTAGGGGTCATTGACTTGCACCCTTATCTCTGAAAAGAGCTCCCTACAGTGCCTGGGTGAATTGAAGAAGGAAACGAATTGATGGTCATTTAGTCTTCCAATAAGGAAAGTAAATGTGGAAATCTGCCATGCTTCTTTAATAACAAGCCAGATCCACCCTTAGTATGACAATCTATCCAGTTGATATTTCTACCCCCCTGATAATAGAGGGGAATAAAATGGTATTTGAAAGGGGACAGAAATGAAAAAGTGAAGCCTTTTGCCTTAATGCTAATTTTGAAAAGTTAAGGAGTAATCTAATTAGAAAATACAGCTTCAGGCCAATTGTTACCTCATCTCAGCCCTTGTCAACTTACTGCAAACAACCATAAAACTCTAATTGTAGTAGAAATGAAAGTACCCAACCACCTGTTGTCCCATCTCCAGTGTTATCAATCATTAGGGCATCTCTAGTTAGCTGTACCTTTTTTCCACCGGTAGCTACTCAAACACCTAATAACAGGAACAATAAAGATAAAACCCCCCAGATGGCTGAAACATTTTAATTAAATAAGGAATATTTATATTACAGACAGGCCATGGATTTCCCTTGTTCTTGATAAACACTTTTCAAGATTGCTAGGAAATGGAAGAGAGTGGCAGGCATCAAGGTTGAGGATGGTCAGGATGAAGAATTACAGAATTGTGAAAATGGAAATTACAGTTATCTCTGCTACAGCATGTGGGTTACTGGCATGGTGCTACTGTGATCTAGAAAGTCCTTGTAAAGGTTTTTGGCTCTCCCTTCATACCAGAGAATTTTGAATTATCATGGCATTAAAAGATAAAATACATTGATATTATACATATATTTTTTGCATTTCTGAGTTTCTAAACTTTCTGTGTCATCTACTGACCTATGTGTATTGTCCATGGCTACTGGAAAAATTACCAAAAAATTCCCATTTAATTTCTTATGCTGACCCATGATATACCAAAACTGTGATGGGCAAAGTTGCAATGTGGAAGGGATCTGTATCTCAGAAATCACCTACTATTGTGTCGTAATTCCCCTCTTTAAGCATGCCATCGAAATGGTTATCCATCTTCTTTTTGAAGATGATCATTAAGGGTAACCTCATTTTTTCCAGAGGTAATCCAGTCCATTATTAATAAATCAATAGGTAGAGACCTCAGAGTCCCTCTAGTTCTGATTTTGTAGATGAGAAAGTGAGGACCAGGGAGATGAAGAGATTGTCCAAAGTCAACTATGTAGTAATTATCAGAGGTGAGATTTGAATCTAGGTTTTCTGACTCAAGTCATAGCTTTTCTACTGAACCACTCTTCCTCTGTGAAATTACCCTGCCTTTAATTTTGTGCTCTAGGGGCAAGTAGAAAAAAATTTCAATCCCTTTTCCACATGATAGCTCTTGATACATTCAAATGTGATTATTATGAGTCTCTACAACTTAATAAGAAGTTTGGTGACCCAGTATACATGAAATGCAACTATTTGACTTATCATTCACACAAGATTCAAAGCGCATCATGGTAAGATGTCTTCTTTTTGTGTGTTTCATAGATTAAAAACAGAGAAGAACCTTGGAGATCATCTTAGCCCAATCCATCATTTCACAATGAAGGAAAATGAAGCCCAAAGGAGAGGCATAATTTCCCCAAGGTCACACAGCAAGTCAGCACAGACTTGAGACTAGAACCAAGGTCTCCTAATTTTCAATTTCATATTCTAGAAAGAATATGAATCTTGCCACAGCTGCCTCTGATCTTTTCTTTTAAAACATTTTAGCTGTTCATCCTCTATGTCTGGGATTCCATGTAATTTTAATAAGAAAAGTTCTGATGGTAAAATTTAGAAAGCAGAAACAAAAATAAAAAAATATAGTTCTCCCTCTCTTTTGTGCTTTCACACCTATATCTCCCATTCTTTGTTCAGCTTCTGTCACATGACCATGTACAATGTAGCCTAATTCTATTCCCCCTTCAAAGCTCTACTGTTTTCTCTGACCTACTTTTTTCTCTATTATATATGAGGTTAAACTGAAGTCTTCCTCCAGGCAGTCTTTGTCTCATTTTCTTGTTTCACTAAAGTAGATATTTCGGTAAAAAATCTTTTCCTTTCTTCCTCCCACTGTCTAACTTTTTTTTTTACTTTGCAAATCTTTTTTTTAAATAATATTTTATTTCCCCCAGATACATGTAAAAACCATTTTTAACATTCATTTAAATTTTTTACATTTCAAATTGTCTCTTTCCCTACCTCACCTCACCACCCCCTGAGAGAGTAAGCAACTTGATATAGGTTATGCATGTTCAATCATGCAAAACATATTACCATATTAGTTATGCTGTAAAAGGGGCACAGATTCAAAAGAAAAAAAAAGGGAAAAAAATACAGAAAATGAAAAAGTATGCTTCAGTATGCATTCAGACCATCAGTTCTTTCTCTGAGACTAGATAGCATTGTTTATCATGAGTTCTTTTGAATTGTCTTGGATCTTTGTGTTGCTGAGAATAGCTAAGTCATTCAGAGTTGATTAACACAAATTACTGCTTACTGTGTACAATGTTTTGGATTCACTCATTTTACTTTGTATCAGTTCATATAAATCTTTCCAGCTTTTTCTGATATCTGAAACCATGTCTTATAGCACAGAAATACTCCATCACAATCATAGACCACACCTTATTCAGACAGTTCCCAACTCGTGAACATCCTCTAAATTTCCAAATCTTTTACGCCACAAAAAGTGCTCATATAAACAAATAGGTCTTCTCCCTCCCTTTGTCCTCTATATTTTTGGCAATAGATCTAGGAGTGGCATTGCTGGATGAAAAGATATTCACAGTTTTATAGTCTGTTGGGCACAGTCCCAAGCTGCCATACATAGTGGTTGGATGAGTTCACAACTCCCAATTTTTTCCACACCCCCTTCCTTCACTTTTCCCCCCATTAATTCCCTTAATATTCTTGACCTTTTGTTCCTCTAAATGAACTTTGTTAGGATTTTTTCTAGTTCTATCAAAGAATTTTTGGTAGTTTGGTTGATATGGCACTGAATAAGCAGATTAATTTAAGTCAAATTGTTTTCTTTATGATATTGTCTCAGTTTACCCATGAACAATTCATAATTCTTTAATTGTTTATATCTGACTATACTTGTTTGAAAAGTGTTTTGTAATTATGTTTACATGGTGCCTGACCTTTTCTTGGTGGTAAGACTCTCAAATATTTTGCACTGTCTGCAATTATTTTGAGAGAGATTTCTCTTTCTATCTCTGCTACTGGACTTTTTTGATAATATGTAGACATATGTGAATATATTTTATATCCTGCAATTTTGCTAAAGTTATTCATTGGTTCAAGTAGTTTCTTAGTTGATTCTTGAGGAATCTCCAAGTATACTATATCATCTGCAAATAGTGATAGTTTTATTTCCTCATTGTCTGTTCCAATTCATGCAATGTCTCTTTCTTTTCTCATTGTTATAGATAACATTTTTAGTATAAAATTGGATAATAAGGGTGAGTGTCCTGATCTTATTGGGAAGAGCTTGTCTCCATTACAGAGCGTTCTTGCTATTGGTTTTAGATAGATGTTATTTATCATTTTAAGGAAAATTCCATTTATTCCTATGCTCTCGTGTTTTTATAACAGTAAGTGGTGTTTTTGTCAAAAGCTTTTTCAGTATCTATTGAGATAAGTATATAATTTCTGTACATTTTGTTTGTTATTCATACAGTAAACCATACTGATAGTTTACCTAATATTGAAGCAATTCAATATAAACTCCACCTGGTCAGTGAGTGATGCTGGTGATACATTGACATAATCTCCTTGTTTTTGTTTAAAATTTTTACAACAGTATTCATTATGGAAATTGATCTCATAGAATTGTTAGTTTCCACTTGCCCAAATCTAATTTTGAAGGATTTATTTTCTTTGGTTAGCTTCTGTACCTCCTTTTCCATTTGGTCTATTCTACTTTTTAAGGAGTTGCTTTCTTCAGTGGATTTTTTTACCTCCTTTTACATTTGGCCAATTATATTTTTATTGAATTTTTGCACATTTTTCCTTTTCTGTGTGTGCTTCCATGCTATTGACTCTTTTTTTCATGATTTTCTTGTATAACTCTCATTTCTTTTCCCATTTTTCTTGTGCTTTTCTTATTTAATTTTTAAATTTTCTTCTGAGCTCTTCCAGGAGGAATTTGTGGGCCTGAGGTCAATTTATATTTCTTTGAGACTTCGTATGAAGGGGTTTTAACCTTGTTGTCCTCTTCTGAATTTATTTTTTGATGTTATTTGTCACCATAGTAGGTTTCTATGGTCTGGGCTTTTTGTTTTGTTTTGTTTCTCCCCTCATTATCCAGCCTATTTTGTTACTTTTAAAGTTGAATTTTGTTCTTGAGGTACATGAGACCTTGTCCCAAGCTTCTTGTGTGTGGGTGAGGGATAGAAGAAGGAAGGATCCTGGCCATTTACTTGCTGCACTAGGGTTAAAGGCCTCCCATCTGGCCTGCTGTGTCATTGACCTAAACCGGGACGGTGGAGTTTCAATTGCTGGTCAGTGCTAGGACCAAGTGCCCTCTACTGACTTGTTCAGACATCACCTGTTCTGAGTTATGGTCCACTTTTACTAAGTGACACAAAGCTTTCTCGCAGTCCTTGTTAGTTATCTTGATCTGGAAATTTGTTTCACACTATCCTTTTGTGGATTCTGTCACCTCAGAATTCATTTTGAGGTAGTATTTAAAGATGTTTTGAGAAGAATTAGAGAGACCCCATTTAACTCCCTCCCTCTTCTTAGCTCTGCCTTTGTCCAGTGGTTTTTTTTTTTTTTTTAACAGCTTTACTCATTAGCTTCTCCAATAAAAGGCTCTAGTTAAATAGAAAGGAAATAAAATAGAAATTAATTTTAAAGTTGGTGAATTGTTATTCTAAAGGGAGAAGATGAAAATTACTGGCACTAAAAATAAATGTCAACAAGCATTAATTAATCAATGCTGCCAGGCACTGCTCTAAGAACATCAAAGAGATTTGGGGTAAGCCATGTGTATCATACTACATAGCCTCCATGATACTCTCTACTGTCTCTGGCCAATCTCAAATTCCCTTCTTGTGGTCAACTCTAAAGGATAATAAGTAGAGGAAATCACACTAATTCTCTTGTTTCTCTAGTAGTCCTATTCTGTTCAATTCAGGCAATTACACTGGCAGTTTATCTGAACAACTAGCTTTTATTTTGGAGTAGAGAATCTTTGGGAAAGTTTAGAATTATAGAACTAAGAGAGACCTTAAGAATCATACCGTGATGTCAAACTCAAATAGAAGCATATCACTGTGGGCAGCCTATTGACTCAGAAAACAACAAATTAATATTATCACTGGTGTTTTGTACCTTTATTTACTTTATACTTTATTCTAATTTCAGGCACGCTTGCTTTGCTGGCTTCAAGTTTGACAACTTGTTCATTTGAAGATGAGGATACTAAGGACCACTGAGATGAAGTAATTTGTCCAATGTTATATAACTTCTTAATACCTAAACCTTATACCAGAATCCAGACTTCCTGATTCCCAGGACAAACTTTTTTCCACTTTCCTGAACAGTCTCCCATGCTTGTTCCTTGTGTCAAAAAAAGACTCCAGCATACACTTGTTGTATGGATTCTTAGATCTGCTTTTCTAAAAGGAAAACAACTTCTGAGGGATCATCAATTACTTTAATCAAGCACACATATACATAGAGGCCTGCCACCTTTTGTTAATTTCTATTGAGGCACTGGTTCTCAAGGTTTGTGATGCCCTCTGGCTCTGAAAAGTATATATATACTCTGAGGTGAGGTTTTGTTTTGGGGAGTGTTTGTTTGGCAAGACAAAATTCTGGGTAAACCCTAAGGAGTGATGGGCTCCATTAATGGGTGGAGAAGGTTTTTAACTCTTCCCCCATCTACCACTAACCTTACATTAACATTATATCCCTCCATACTAAAACAATATATGCTAAACTCCAAAAGAGTCAGAATTCAAAACACAACAAAATGAAATGAAACCCTGGACATAGAGTGAAAAGATTTGGGTTAAAACACCTGCTGTGCCCCATATTTAGTATCTGTATGAACTTGGGCAAATCATTTAACCTTAGTGGGACTCAGTTTCTTTATTTGAGATATATGATGAGCTTGAGTGTTTGATCTCTGAGGTCTAGTCCACCTCTAAGTCAATGATTTTTTTTTTTTTGCTGTTATGTCTCCTTGAGGTTGTGCAAGTTCATAACCACCTTTGCTTTTACTCATCTGGGCAGAAGAGGCAACTGCATTTCTATAAAAATAACCTCAAATATCACACAAATACAACATTCATCTGCATAATTCATAATTTCTGATTTCACACTGTGATGAGACAATTCTTTAGTCTATCAAAGTACGCATATTCCTTAAAAACTTGTCAGGACACAGAAATTGTTTTTTCTTGTCAAATTCTATTTCTTGAATTCAGCAAATATTTGATTTTCCCTTCTGCAATTCATGAATTGGAGAATAACTGTAATATGCAGTTATTTATGTATGGGTCTCATCTCCCCACTAGATCATAAGCTCCAAGAAGGCAGAAGCCATGTCTTGGCCTAACTTCTTATCTCTTTAAGACTTATGTGTAAGACTGTGCAAAAAGCAAGTATTTCAGGTATGCTTGCTTAATTGAGTTGAAAACCAAGTGTCTGAAATTAAGTATAAATATTTAGAAACATGGGGTTTGCTAATCCCATTAATTGCATTTATTTTGAACATTTTCAGTGGCTCTCTGTTAAAACCTTCTTCCAATGACTCTTTATGGAGTAGAGATGCTTCTAAGTTCTTAAGGAGCAGGTCAAATTACCCCCAAATCCTAGCAGTTTATTCATTCTAAACTGGAAGGAACGCAAATATCGGCCAGTAATAGCTGATGTTTCCTGTACGTACACCAGCCAAGTGCCTGGCTAAAGCTTACCTTGAAAGAACTGACAATGAGATAACGATTGTCAGTGCTCTATTCTGGACTCTCTTTTTCCCCTTTACACTCAGTAGATGACTTCATTAAGTTTCCATGGATTGAATTATGATCCTTATGAAGATGACTTTGACATCAATATATTCATCAATACACTTTCTTCTGATCTCCACTCTCATATCAAAGGGGCAACTGGATGGTGCAGTGGATAGAGAACCAGGGCAGGAGTCAGAAGGACCTGAGTTCAAACATCATCTCAGACACTTGACACTCACTAGCTATGTGACCTTGGGTAAGTCACTTAACCCCAGTTGCCTCAGCCTGGGTCATCTTCAGTCAACCTGATGAATATCTGTCACTGGATTCAGATGGCTCTGGAGGAGAAGTGAGGCTGGTGACCTGCACAGCCCTCACTCACTCAAAACAAAGCCAAGCGCAAGTCATGTCATCATTTCTCTGATGGCCTGGTCTTCTTCGGCAATGAAGGACAAACACACACACACACACACACACACACACACACACACACTCATATCACCAATACCTGTTGGGCATTTCAAATTAGATATACCATAGATGTTTAAAATTCATTATGCTTATAATTCATCACTTCTCCAAAATTCATCATTCCACTCAACTTTCCTACTCCTGTCCAAGTTCTCACCATGCCTCTAGTTTCCCACGTTCCTAACCACAGGATTATCCTCAATTTTTCACTCTTCCCACCTCATATATCCAAGTAGGCTCCAAATTTTGGCATTTCTATTTCCATAATTTCTCTTAAATCCATCCCTTTCTCACTAGTCATATAAATAATATTTTGATTCACACCTTCATTGCCAGTCACCTAGACTACTGTAATAGTCTCCTAATTGTCTTCCCTGTTTGAAGTCTCTCTCATGCTCCACATAGCTGCTAAAGTGGTTTTCCTTAAGTACAGGTTTGACTGTATCATTCCTCTAGTTGATAAATTCCCAAATGTTCCTCTTCTTTCTTGGCCTTTTTAGTTTCATGAACTTCTTTGGCAGTCTGGTGAAATCTACGAACCCTTCTTATAGGAAGGTTCTTGTTGTTCAGTTGTTTCAATCATGTCTGATTCTTTGTAACCCCATCTGGAGTTTTGCTGGCAAAGATAAAGGAGTGGTTTGCCATTTATTTCTCCAGTTCATTTTACAGATGAAGAACTAAGGTAAATGGGGTTAAGTGATTTGCCCAGGGTCACACCGCTAGTAACTATATGAGGTCAAATTTGAACTCAAGAAGGTGATTCTTCCTGACTCCATGCCCAGCACTCTATCCACTGTGCCACCTACTTGCCCAATACGATGTTTTTAGATGCATACAATAAAATACATAAGATTACAAAATCAGACCTAATGAAATATAATTATCAAAACTTTTTCTTTAAATCTGAGTACATGGACCACAGATTAAGAATCCTTATTCTAATAAAAGAAAATATCAGGATAGCTTTTTAAAAGCCATTCACTCAAGTCCAAAACTTCCCTTCCAGGCTCACAATGGAATTTGTGATCTGGAAAAACTTGACCTCACCATTCATTATTTATAGCACTCAATCTCCCATCTCTCTGCTTTTGGATTAGTTCTTGAAGTCATTTAACCCTGTTTGCCTCATTTCTTCATCTGTCAAAATGAACCGGAGAAAGAAATAGCAAACCACTCCTGCATCTTTGCCAACAAAACTCAAAATGGGATCATAGAGTCAGACATGACTGAAATGTCTAAAATATTCTCCTTTTTTTAAATCTTTATCTCAAAGCATCCTTTTCTCCCTTTAAGACTCAGCATTTGAAAACAGGAATTTTTTCATTTTTGTTTGCATTCTAGTTGCCTAGTATGAGACTTGGCACATAGTAGGAGTTTAATAAGCGATTATTAATTTTGGACCATATCAGTGCATGATCACTGGTTGAAAGGATAGACAGAAGGCTGAAATTAAGGATCTTTGGTCACATGAAAAAGAATGGATAGAGACCTTAGCTGCTTGGGCATTCTACTGGGTCAAATTATCTTTGCTATTATGGAACTTGCAAACCTCTATTGCAATTCAGTGACATTTCATTTCAGCTACTAAGCAAGCTACTGAATGTAATGAAAAAACTTCCCTTTGTATTGCTGCAATAGGCTTGGGCTTGTATTTCATTTTCAACCTTTTTTAGTTCTGACCCACATAGTGTTTTATCTCTGCCTCTACCTCTTTTCCCTTCATCTGCCCCTCCCTCTTCTCTCCCTATGCCCCCTTCCTCAACTATGTAGGTCACAACCTTGTCAACATTTGTCAGAAGATTCTGGGACAAGTTGCATCACTTGTGACAGCTTCATTAACGTGAAACACACAGCTTTGCACTTTCCCTTGTTTGCTATATTTGAGCTAATGTAGAACTTTGAACTTACATGGAACAATAGAGTCCCCACCCTTTGGGAAACAGATAAAATAACATCAGGTTGAACTTTATAACTGCTTAACAAGCTGAACCCTTGCTCCAATCAGTAAGTCATCTCTCTGAACTCTTTCCCTTCTCCACTTGTGTTCTTGTTTGAATTAAGAAGCTGAAAATTCTACTTAGGGAAACTGCTTTACAAGACCAAAGAATCCCATAGTACAGTAGGAAGAACTCTGGATTTAGAGTCAGCAGACTTGGCATCAAATCCTGACTTTGTCACTTACTCCTTTGTCACTTGTACAAGTCAATTCATTTCTCTGAGCTGCAGTTTTCTCATCTATAAAACGGGAGGAAAGAAAAAGGAGAGAAATCACACGTTCTTTATGAGCCCTCAGTGTTCTAAACCCTATGACCAGAGTCTGAAACTCCATCTATAGAAAGAATCTAGTATACATATATATATATATATATATATAGGATGTACTTAGGGGAACATATAGTTTTGTCTGTAACCATCCTTCAGAATGATTAGGGGACATAACAATTTGTTTGGATAATTAAGATTATCAGACATAAACAATATTCATTTCATATTCATTCACATTAAGGTTTATAAAACACTTTTCTCACAAAAACCCTGTGTAGTAGGTAGGGCAAATAGTATTATGTTCTTTTCTTAAAAATACTGAAGTTCAGAGAATTTAAAAGGCACAAAGTTAGAAAGCTATGCATATGTATCCAAGTTGTCTGACCCCAAGTCCACTCCTTTTTTTTCTACATCATGTTTGTAGATGTAATTTCGCATTTCTACTGCTGTATTCCACTTCTTTGTCACAACCATAATGTTATAATTGTCATTTTCCTTCTGACAGCTTTGACATCTTTTCTGGGTGATGAAGAAGATCTACACAGAAAAAGAAACAAAGAGCTAGAAGTAATGAGAGAGCGTTGAGTCCAAACTACTTATTTTATAGATGAGAAAACTTGACTTCATAGATGTTACCTGACTGATACAAAGTCAAAATAGCTAGTAAGAGGAAGAACCAGGACTGAAACCAGGCTCTTCTAAAAGATTATATCCAGACATTACTCATTTACAGATTCAAAAAAGTTTATAGTCTGCAAAGTCCATAGAGGAGATTAATACCTTTACTTGTTTGCTCTGATAGTGATGAACCAATCAAGGACACTCAACACAATAGCTTCCATTTCAGAAGGGTGCCATGGCCAGCCATCTATGTCTTCATTTCTCCTCAGGCTGTACTCTAAACATCTCCATTAGGTCCCCTTGCCAGTACCTTCTATTCCACTCTCCTTTTTTTCGTTTCCTTATATGTGCTATCTTCTTCCATTAGAATGTAAGCTTCTTGAGAGCAGATATTGTATTTCCTTTTGCTTGTATTTGTATTCCCAGGGCTTACTATAATGTAAGTGCTACACATACCCCTAATAAATGCTTCATAAATGTTTATTGACGCGTTGACTGGTGAAGACCAACTTGTAGAAATGTCAACATCTCCAAAGAGGCCTGGAGGGCCATCTCTCAGGCTGCCAGCGTGTTCGTGCAGTATACCATGTCCTATGCAAACAACTTTGCAATGAAAGGCAAATGAAAGACGCTGAATACTGGTGATGTGCTATCAGCAATGGAAAAGATGGAAATTCAGCGATTCATTTTTCCTTTGAAAGAAGCACTAGTTGCATACAGACGTGAACAAAATAGTAAGAAGGAAGTTTCAGAGCAAAAAAAAAAAGATGAAGACAAAAGAACAGATTTTGAGGAGCAAGACAAAAGCAGGGAAGATGATGATGGTGAGGATGATGAAAGAATGGAAGAAGAGGAACAGAATGGTTGACAGTTGAGCTTCATGCAGAGAATGTTGAGTAAGATGATAGGAAACTTGGGGTTCAACACTGTTGCCTCCATTGTACTGTTGGACAGAGAATTCTGTGGCCTTTTCCTCCACTGCTAAGAGTGCTTCTACATGAGGACCTGAGAATACTTCTTGAATGATCCTCAATGGATGAGATCCTTCCAATTTCATTTTACATAGTCTATAAACTGTGACCTTTTGACAAGGTAGGTTATGAACTGCCATTTGATCAAATTTTTATGGGAAAAAATATAGAAGATTCATATATTTCACTTCCTGCTTTATGACAAATTTCATACTAGCTATTATTTAGGGACTGTAGAGGCAGTTGAAAATTGGAGATGTTTGAACTTCAAGCATGAGTAGCCTGTGATTGATGATGACATCGCTTGTTGAAAGAGTAGTCAAGGCACTCTGGATTCTGGGGACCATATAAACAGTCTGGTGTAAAGAATGCAACTTTCATCCCTTTGAAAGTAACTTTCAGCAAAATTCTACTTTTTTTGGTTTGTAATCTTGTCTTCCTGAGGCTTCCTTTACCTAGTCTCCTGCTTGGTCCCTATTTACCACACCCTACTTTGCACTGTGCATGTTTTGATGCGTTTCACTATATTAGTGGAGTGCTGGATCTAATGTAAAGTAGATATTTCATCTCCAAATTCTCTCCCCCTTCCTCTGCCTATTGAACAATAGTTTGAAAACAGACTTTTTGTATACATAGTCCCTTTACTTTTCATTTTGCAGTGAACCTCACAGGTGTCTCATCCTTTTAGAGCCTGGGTTTTTAATTTAACAAATGATAAACTCCCAAATTCATTTTCTCCAGGTACTACACAGAGTTACTCTCTCCAGACTGTTCTTTGCTTTGCTGACTTGCGACAGTCAATCTAGCTTAGTTTAAGAAATGTAACGTTTTCTTTCAGTCCTAGAGTATTGACTCTTGTCTTTTAAAGACAACTTGATAGAATAACTGTTATGAAATATAGTAATGCTTAGGATTATAACTCTAGTAAACCACTTTTCTAAAGTGATGTTGATGAGACCTTCATCTTTTGTTAGACTCCCCTTCCATTCACTCCCAAGTACTTTTGTCTTCAAGTTGAGTGAAGGTTGGTAGCTCCTAGAAGATCTTTGTCCCATGGCAAAAAAAAACCTGTTTTCAGCTAGAGGGCAATCCTACAGTGACCACATTCAGTCCCTCTATTAAGAGCCACCTTAAGAACTGGGAGGAAGATTTTTGCCAACTTCTCCCCATAGTCAGCCTTAATTTTTTTGGTCTATGGAGAACAAAGTGAGAGAAACAAAGTGGAGAACAGGTGAACAAAGGTACGCTACTGTCATTGACTTGGCTTATAAGGATAAGTTTTGGGGAAGAATCTTATTTTGGGAGAGGGAAATATAATAGTTTGTATAAATAAAGAAAGCTGTTTAAAAAAAGAGAATTGTTTTCTATTACACTGGTAGTCAAAATGGGCTAGGCAAAATCTTGAAACCTGAGAATTATCACACTGTATATTAATAGCAGAAAATTGTATAGTTTGCATAAATTATTTCATTTCCATTTAATATGTCTTATTAAATTATTTCATTTCAATATAATTAAATGAATCATTCTAAAGCTCCTTTTATACTACAAAAGTCTATACCTTGTTGTCCTATATTCTGGGGATGCAAAAGCAAAAACAAAAGAGTCCTTGCCCTGAAAAAATATATTCTTTGTTTATATTCTGGGTTCACAAGTGAGCAAGTACAAGTACATGTAAAGTAATACAAAATAGTGTCAGGACAGAGAGAATGCTAGTAACTGGACTGATTAGGAAAGATTGGGTAGGATGTGACACCTAACCCATGCTTTAAAGAAAGACAGAGTAGAAATCAGGAAGGAGTGCATTCAAGACGTAGGGAACCATCTGTGAAAATCCAGAAATGGGAGATGAAGGCCACTTGTGATAAACAGTCATTGGCCCAGTAAGACTTGGCCTGAGACCATATATAGAATAATATGAAATTGAAGTAGAATAGGATGAGATCTAGGTGACAAGGGCCTTTAAATGCTAATCTAAGAAGTTATTTTTATTACAGAAATAATAGGGAGCCACTATATTTTTTATTAATTGGATGATATAGTCATAATTGAGTTTAAGAAGTAATCACTAACAACTCTGTGGAATATTGATTGGAGAGGGAAAAAAATGGAGGCATGGAAAATAATTGCAATATTCCAAGTGAGATGTGAGGAGGACCTGAACTATAATGGAGGCTATAAGAATTGATTGATCTTCATAACAACCCTAGGGGTCACGTAATTACCATAATTAGTGTTCTCATTTTACAAATGAAGAAACTGAGCCTTGAGAAAATTAAGGAACATGCAATCATATACCAATAGTGTCAGAGGTAGGATTTAAACCCAGTTCAGATGACCTGAATTTTTTGATCCAAAGTATAGTTTTATCCATAGTTCTCTAATGTTTACAAACTGATTTCCTAATAACTCCCCATATTTAGTACAATTATCACCCTATTTTTACAGTTTAGAAAATTGTGACTCAAAGAAGAGAAACTGCCTCAAAACTTGTTCCAGGAAGACTTTTTCTACCTATATGTAATTGTATTGTTTTTCCTAACAAGCATTTACTTTCTCTCCTCATTTCCCTCCCTTCTCCAAGTAAACAACAACAAAAAGAGGAAAACCTGACAAGAAATATGGTCAACAAGCAATTTCCTATATTGGCCGTATCTAAAAATATATGTATCATTCTGCATTTTAAGTCATCTCCTCTCACAGAAGGTATGTAATGCGCTTCACCTTTGGTCGACTGAAATTGTCGTTTGTCACTACAGTGATCAGAGTTCTAAAATCTTTCAGTGCTGCTTTTATTTATAATGTTGCTGTCATTGTATAAATTATTCTTAATTCATGCTGTATAATATAACAAAGGCCTTCTTACTTTCCTATGAAATTCTACTCCATCATTTCTTATTATGCAATTATATTTCATTAATTCATATGCACAACATATTTAATCATTTCCCAATAAACAAATAATCCCTTCATTCCCTGATTTTCTTGTTTTTTTTTCTAGTTATTAAAAACACTTTTTTTTAGCTTGTGAGTCTTTGTCCTGTTTCTTTTTTCAATATAGAGTATATACTTAGATGTAATATTGCTGGTAAGGAGATGAATGTAAGAAGCTACGTAAGCATTTTTCCATAGGGCTCCCAAGACATTGAGTTTACGTGTCATTTCCATTTGTGTAAGTGTGTGAGTGTTCATTCTACTATAGATCAGTCAACAAGCTTTTATTATCTCATATTCCAGGCATGGTCCTTAGTACTGGGAATACCAAGACAAAAGTTTAATAGTCTCTAATCTCATGGGAACTCCATCTTACTATGGAAAGCTAATATTTCTACTGAAAGTAAGCACATTTTTTTTTCTCCACTGAACATGGAGAATACAGAATCAAAATATTGGAACAGACCTTAGAGTTCATCATGTGTATCTAAATCAACAAAAAGAGAAGGGAAAATATTAGGGGGAAAGAGGATGTGCCCAATGTCTTACAGTGATTTATTAGTACAGTCAAGGTTCCTGCCCTCAAGCCAAAGGCTTTGTGCAGAAGACTTT
>CM053769.1:420879638-420909936 GCA_028658325.1 Potorous gilbertii
TTTCAAGTTTCTAACACATAATTTACAGGGCTCTATTTTCATTTATTCTGTCCTCTTGTCTGCATGCCTGGCTCTGGTTCCCTCCAAGTCCCCTGTTCTCTCTAGGATTCTCTTTATGGAAATGTTTCTATGACATCTCTTCCCTGCCTGCCTCTGTTCCAGGATGGAGGGGAGAGATTGGGAGGGTGAGCTTTCAGTTTTAGCAAAAGAACAAGACACACTGGGAATAAAGCTGATTGTCTGGAAAGCAGATCACGTTCTGTGCTTCTAAAGAGCTGCTCACAGCAGCTTGCAGAGAAGCCTTAAATGGCTCCTATGATGACAATGTTCTGGGCTAAGGAGACACAGGCACAGCTAAGGCTTCACAGTTTGGATTAATCTCCCTCCTTCCCTTTCCCCCTAGCCAAATGAAACAATGAGCTCTGCAATCAAAGCCTTGATCCATAAATTTCAGCACCGGCCCCTTCTTACCCCTTCTTACTGTTTCATAATAATACGAATAAAAACCCACAGTAATAACAGTAGGGTTTTTAATGCCTTACACTTGATGTTTACAATTAATTACACTTTACAGTTGTGGTTGGTGTAGACACAAAGAATGTCAGAGCTGGAAAGGACCTTGGAGACCATCTGGTCCATGTATCTCTTTTCTTCGAAGGTCAAACAGCTCCGGAGAGGTAAAAATGTGTCCAACATCTATCACAATGCCTGTTACAAGACATAGCACAGTACCTGGCACCTACTGAATTGAACTGAACTGAACTGAATTGAATCAAATGACTTACTATTTAGTGGAAGAACCAGGACTAGACTGAAACCTCCTCGTATGCATCGGTGTCCTTGCTGAAGCATACACATTTCAGTACTTAGCATAGGACTAGGTATACAAGAGGTGCTTAATAAATGTTTATTGATTGATTATATATTACTAAGCACAGGAGAGGCATTATGACCACAAGGAGATATAATGGGTAGAATAGATTCAGGGAGAACTGAGTTCTAGTCCAGCTTCTGACAAATACTGGACAAGGAGACCCAGGAAAATTATTCACCTCCTCAGTTCCCCAGGCAAAATCTCTAAGGCAACAAATTGTAGACTAGTTGCTGATCTGGATTGAGAAATCGTTCCTCCCCTAGAATTCCCCATTCCAATGATATCACAGATCTAAACTGAAGAAACTCCTCCTCTCCCCGCCCCTCCCCCCATGCCATATCACTGCTAGGTTTTTCTATTTTTTTGGTTATGTCAAATTTTCAGTACTTGGACATCAATTTGAGGAAATATTTTCAGATTTCTATAGCAAAGAAACTATAGCTACTTCTGCAAAAAATATTTTCATGGATGACCAACTAAAATGCAATACAGAAAGGGTATCTACAGTCTGACCCCTGAAAGGCTTCCAGAAGAGCAATGACCCCACACATTGCTCTCAGGGCTTTGTCCACAGCAGACATGCCAAATTAACGAGTTTCATTAGAAGCTAATGGAACCACCTCTAAGCCTCTGTCTATAATATAGGCTATAAGGCACCTGGAGACTCTGGGAATCAAGTAAGCTAAGCTGATGGAGGGACTATCAGGTGAATCAAGTATTTCCCAAGATTCTAGGGCTTTCACAAAAGGCATATAGCCATCCATTGCGGTGCAATCAAATTAGGATCTTTTCATTTTTTTACTTTACTAAAAGTACCTCTAATTGAATAATGTGATTAAAGCTCTTCCCCCCTCATTAATGTGCCTGTCCGTTGAGGGAAGTTCCCTTAGGGGAGTTGTTTTGTAGGCGGGTCCCAAGTACCTTTTGTTTTTCCTATTTTGATCCTAGGTCAGAGAGGTTATGCTCTCTGGCTCTAAAAAATGTATAAATACTCTGAGGATGAGGTTTTACTTTGGGGCTTAGTTTTTGGAAGAAGATCTGTATGTCAAATGACTCTGGGAAGTCACTAAGCACCCGTCCCTCCTCCCCACACAAAACCCTGATGTTGGTACTTCCCTCTCTGTTAAAGGTGTGTGGATGTTAATGGTCAGGCAGTTTGGAAGCACTGTCTGTTGATTTTTGATTTCTCTGAAATTTTAATTTTGATTTTCTCTGATACCTATGCTCAATTAAAGTGATTGGTAACCCCAAAAGCTGCTTTTCCTTTTCTGATCTAAGAACCTGTGATAGCAGGTCCCCTCTGTGTATGTTGGGCTGCTTACTGCTACACCCATATACTTGTCTATTAATCAGCAAACACTGAGTAAGGTCCTACCATGAGTCACTTCCAACACATACGAGTGGTGAGATCCCTCGCTTCCACTTAACCTGAGTGTTCTAGGCAGAACTTGCCATATTGCAGAAACAATGTTGTCCAGTAATGGTAGAGGAAGTTCCTCATGGGGAGCTCCTGATGTTTAGAAACTCAAAGGTCCATTTCCTAGCCTTTCTACTATGGTCTAGACAGTGTGAATACAAACATAAAAGTGATATCGTCCCTGGCTTCAGAGAATTTATTTTCTTCCCACTTCTAATATAGCTTCAGAAGGTAATGCTCCTGTGTCAAACACATGAAGTTTGTTTGTTTTGAGCTCTTTTCCCTCAGTATCAGGGATGAATATCACTGAGTCATCCAGTCTTCCTCCTGAGAGAGCTTAGTATAGGGGATAAGGTGCTGAACTTAAAGTAAGATCTGGGTTAAAATTTTGGGTCTGACTTTTATACAACCATAGACACGCCACTTAACATCTTTAAGACTCAGGTTCCTCATCTGTAAAATGGAAATCATAAGTGCTCCAGTACCTGCTCCACAGTCATCTTGTGAGGGTCAAATTAGATAATATATACAAATGCTAATATATTTTATAAATATCATTTATTTTTATCTGCAATCAATGCCATTTATTTGTGAGAACATTGATGGTGTAAGGAGTTATTATGAACATGTGAAGGAGTTTGCTTTTATGGAAATAAAATCTCATTTATAGAAGGGCTAAACAGCATGGTGTTTAATCATCTATATGATACAATGCCCTAACAGATGTGGGCATTGGCCAGCATGGTACAGGTACAATCCCTTCATGAGGTCTTAGATTTTCTCTGAAACACAGACTTTTCAAGCTGGAAGAGACCTTAGAATCACTTAGTCTAACCTTTATTTTGTAGCTGGAGAGATGGAAGGGGGAATAATAACCCCGAAGTCACATGGTGAGTTAGTAGGTGTCTGAGCCAAGTCTGACTCTTTGTTCCAGGCTCATTCCGCTATAATTTGAACCACACAATTGAATACTTGATGATTAACTGCTCTGTATTACATTTTTCTTTTTCTCTCATTCATCTTGAAAGTACATTATAAACCTTAAAGTGAGCAAATGGCAAAGCATAGACTAGAATCTAAGTTTTCCATTTCCTGGTCCTGTGCTTTTTCTACTAAACTAGAATGTTTCCTTTGTATAGACAGCAATATATAATATTAGAGGCAGGAAGGCTCATAGCCTCAGAGCAAGGTGGGACCAGAGGCTGTCCAGTCAAACTACATATGACCAAGAATCCCCTCTACTACCAGCTTGATGAGGTCTGTTCACCCGGACTCTGTATGAAGACATTTAAATGTAAGGTAAGAAAAAAAAATGAAAAAAGTAAAAACTACCCAGTGATTGGAGCTGTCCAGAAGTGGAATGAGCTACCTGAGGATGTACACCAGGCTTCAAGGCTTTAGGCAAAAATTAAACAACCATTGGTGAGCTATGTTTCCGAAGAGGTACTTGTTTAGGTATAAATTGGATTAGATGACCTCTGGGACTTTGTGACTTCTCATACCAATCTTAGCTCATCTAGTCCAATACCTTCTCTTTATAGGTTAGGAAACTGAGTCCCTCTCTCAGCACACAGTTGTCTAGTAGTACTTAAGATATGTAGAGCCTTGGAGAACTAATTTCAATTCTCAGGACCTCAGAGAAGGGAGAAGTCTTGATGGACAGTTTTGCATATTTAAAAATGGTTTTGCATGGCACAGGTGATGCAGTCCTGATAAATTTGGCAAATGGAGCTGCAAAGGAATGTTTCTAAATGACACACAATGGGGGAGGGGAACCAGGATAATAGAAAGAGAAGAGAGGAGTCACCTTTACTTTAGGTTCTTAACTATGATTCTATGAATATATTTAAATGTTTTTTGATAATTGTGTTTTTAATATAATAGGATTCTTTTATAATTCTGTTTCTATTCTAGGTATTTTGCTTTATTATTATTTTTTTCTGAAAAAGGGTTCATATACTTTACCAGTCTGAATAAGGCAACCACAACACAAGAAAGTTTAAGAATGCTTCCCTTAGATACAGAAAAACTGGATAGAATATGTCCTGAAGGAAAAAAAAATATCTAGGAAGCCCAAGGCTCAAGGTCCAAGGAAATCAAGAAGATATTTAGGCAAGCAACAGATTAGTACAGTCCTGTAATTATTCCTGCAGACTAGCTAGGAACATTGAGTCTTTAAGTAGGTTAACAGAGTAAGAAATCCTATGACCTCTTGGAGAAATATGGATCAGATAGAGGAGGTGTCAACTTTAAAAAATCTAAATGTGTCAGTGGCCTGTATGTATTGAGTAGAATGTATAGGAAGACAGTCCTGTTTACTACGGTATAGGGAAAGGAAAAATTGCTGAAAACGGAGCTAATTTTTCTGGCTTCCTTGGATGTTCTTCCAGTCTTAGAAGATGTAATTGGACTTTTCTCAGAGGTTGATGGTCTTGAATAGCCTTGTGTCTACTTTGAATGAGAGGGGTCCATGCTCAATTTGTGGCTATGTGAAATTCTAGCCATTTCCTATGATCACTAGAGCTAACTTGAGATTTTGACCCTTAGCCCAGATTATTTTGCTAGAGAAAATAATTTCTAAAAGGTGAAAGTATTACTTGAAAAGTCTATTATTTTATAAAATTTCTGTTTACAAATGTTGGGTTTTTTTGCAGGGAGAGGGTGAGAAGGGTAGAGTAAAATAAGGAAACACTAAATTTTCACATGAATCATATTCAAGTTAGATTCATAGATTTAGAATTGGAAGGGACCCTAGAAGTCAAATAGTCCAACCTCCTAATTTTACAGAGGAGGAAACAGAAGCCTAGGAAGCTCAGGTTTTCACAGGTCATAAAGTCAAAGGTCCCATAGGTAAAAAGCATCAGAGACAGAATTTGAACCTAGGTCCTGCGACTCTAGAGGATTTCTCCTGTGTTGCAATATTTTACTAATCCCAATTCTCCATTATTTTGCAAGATTGCATAATTCCCTGTGACAATTATAGCTCACATTTCTATGGCATGTTGGGATTTGCAAAGACCTTCTTCACAATCAATCTATCAGGTAGTTTTATTACCTCTATTTTACATATGAGAAAACTGACGTCCAGAGATATAAAGTGATCTGTCCAAAGCCACATAGCAGGTGGCAAAATGAAAAATCAAGCACATATTTTCAAATTCTTGGCCCAATTCTCTTTACATTATGTCACATTGCATCTATTGCTCGAATGATTATGTTGTAAGTAATAGTGGAAGAGTATTCATTCATTCAAGAGCGCTGAACTTTGGGTCAGAAAGGCATAAATCCAAATCCCACCTCAAACATTTACGAGCTAAGTGACCTTGGGTAAATCATTTGAGTGCTCTAAGACTAAGTTTTCTAATCTGCAACATGGTACCTACCTCATAGGCTTGCTGCAAAATGAGATGATCAATATAAATGTTAGAAGGAGTAATGCTTGATCTACTTGGAAAATGGTTGGACCCAATTTGTGAAGAGCTTTAAATGCCAAACAGAGAAGTTCGCTTTTTATTCCAGAAGCCATAGATGGCCACTGAAGCTTCTCAACTGCCCTAGTGGAATACAGGTGAACTCCAGCTCAAGGTATGTGGAGGGGAGGAGCATGCATTAGAAATAAAGAAGCAGGGCAGCATCAGAGTCAGTAGAGGGTGCTTATATGTGAGGCAAAGGGATTTGAACTTAACTTCATAAGCAATAGGGTTTTTTGAGTTTGACATAAAGATAACATAATATAATAGAGAACTGGCCTTGGAGCCAGGAAGATCTGAGTTCAAGTTCCATCTCTGAGACAAAGTGATCTTGAGATCTGAGGCAAGTCAGTTTTTAGTGCCCCAGACATCTTTAACACTGAGTATCAGAGCAGGTCATAGGATTTCTTACCCTGTCAACCTACTTGAAGACTCAATGTCCCTAGAATAATCACAGGACTACTAATCTGCATTGATGGAGAGACTTTCCTAACCTGGGAGTTCTTTATACTACACAAACTCACACATGCAAATATACACATTATATATATATATATATATATATATATATATATATATATATACACACACACACACACACACACACACACACACACATACATACATATTATATATATATACATTATATATACATATATATATATATATATATATACTATATACTTTATATATCATAGATCCAACCTTATCCCTATGGTTTTTTGGGTTATGTTTGATTCTTTGTGGCCCCATTTGGAGTTTTCTTGGCAAAAATAGTGGAGCTTTTGCCATTTCCTTCTAGAGCTAACTTTACAGATGAAAAACCTGAGGCACACAGGGTTACACAGCTAGTAAGTGTCTGAGGCCAGAGTTGAACTCAGGAAGATGAGCCTTCTGACTCCCAGGCCCAGTCCTCTTTCCAGTGTACCACCTAGCTGCCTATCCCTATTCCTATGTCCAATGAAATAATTGTCTAAGGAATATGAAGGATAGACTGGAATAGAAAGAGGCTGAAAGAGGATTGACCAGATTGAGTTTTGCAATCATACAGGCAAGTGGAGATAAGGGCCTGTACTAGAAATAGAGAGGAAGAGATGATGTTAGATTTATTACGTCAGTGGAATCAGTAGTCCTTGGCAACTCATTGGCCATATGATGGGGATAAGATGAAGCAAGAAGAATTGAAACTAAGTCCCCAAACTGTGAAAATAGAAATGGAAAACTGGGCAAATGATAGTAGTACAGGAAAAAAAGTGATGTCACATAAAAATGATTTAGGGGAAAACATTGTAACCTCAGTTTTAGGTGTATTGACATTAAGGTAGTGGTAGAGTATCCTAGTGGAAAGGTATTGTAGGCCATTGTCAGTCTAAGTCTAGAGATCAGGAAGAGCTGGCACTATGAATTAGGAATCACCTTCATGGAAATGATGGAGGTTAAAGCCATGGGAGTGAATGAAATGACCAAGGCAGAGAATAGGAAACAGCCAACCTCAGATGTTGGTATCCTGGAATAATGCCCCATTGGCCCTATACTAGTTATAACTTTTAGTAGTAAGAAAGGTCACTTTTGACAAAATAGAGCTGCAAAGTAATGTTTCCAAAAGACACACAATGGGAGAGGACACACTGGGAGTGGGGGAGAAGAGAGGAAGGAGAGAGAAGAGATATAACAGCAGAGATACAATGAGCTCCATCTTAATACATCACATTTGTGTTCTAAGAACAAAATGATATATAGGCAAGTAAGAGTCCCTTCAGAGAGGAATGTTTCTTTGGTCTTGGGATGGTCCATTTTCAGAAGGCTTTACACCTACTGCTCAATTCCTACAATTGCTTTCCCAAGCAGTCTTAGCTGTAATAATTCCAGCAGGCATCAATGAACCCCAATAGTAGATGAATGAATGTGACCTTCAAGGTGCCAGGGGCACTCATCCAGGAGAAGTGGAGTATGCAGTTCCTGTAGGAAATCATAGATCAGGGTTGAAAGACTATTGAGACAATGATGTGCCAGCTCTCACAAATCTTTCCAGTTCAAGAGCCAACAATTCTCTTCCTTACTTCCTTATCAATAGGCTTGAGGTTGACATTTCCCTGCTTGGTGTTTAAGGTCCTCCATAGTCTGGTTTCACTGACCCCACCCAAGCTTGTTTTTCAGTACTCTCAATTTACTTTCTTTATTTTATCTGGGCTTTCTTTTTAATCTAGGGATTATAAAGACATATTTTAGGACAATAATTCCTTCCCACTTTACCATAGTGAGGTGTTATTTTCTTTGAAATAGCATTATTTTCATCAAGTTAATGTCTTAAATTTCTCTAAAGTTGCTCTATACTGTAATACATACATATATTTATAATATACACTACTGGTGCTGGTGTAGAGAACTGGTAGAATTAATGTTTAAACTGAGGTTCAAAGAAGAAGCTTGATTTCCTAAGTTCATGCAGGTAGTAAAGGGCAGAGATATTTGTACCTCTGACTTTCAATAGTATATGGATTAATATACCATTGGAAGGCTGAGAGGGACAGGCCACAGAGGACTTTCTTGCTCTGCCCCGTACCTATTCCCAAACAAATCTCTCCTTCTGCCCAACCTTCTTGCCCAAATCTTCTTTCCCTGTCTGGAAAGACTTTCTCTTCTGAGTGGAGGACACTATTTCTTCCCCATCCCCATCCCCTAGGAAGGAGCCTGGTATACCCTTTCACTTCAATCCACACACACACACATTCCCACCTTCACCAGAGTGATGGGAGAGGTCCATGCAGTTTCTTGATTTGGCATAGACATGATTATAGAGTCATGTACTATAATTCCTCCAGTAATAAGGAGGTCCACAGGCCTTACCACATGCCCTGTCACTGAACCTCAAGAATCATTGAACTTTATGTGTTTTGTCTTTCCTAATTAGAATATGAACTCTTTGAGAGCAAGGGACTGTCTTACTTTTCTATTTGTAACTACTGTGTTTTTGGTGCATAGTAAATGCTTAATAAATACTTTTTTCATTCATTTATATGAAAATTTAAAGTTTGAGAAGCACTTTACATCTGATATCTCTATAGAACCTAGGAGGCAGGGACTACAGGAATTACTATTTTCATTTTACAAATTTTACAGATGATCTGAGATAGGTTAAGGGATTTGCTCATAGCATCAGACATGAACTTGAGTCTTTCCTGACTCTAAGGCTGACACTTTACCCACTATGTTTCACAGAACTATTACAGACTTTGAGATCATTTTCAGTGTAGGTAGGGATTTTCCTGTTCAAGTTGATGAATGTACATTGTGGTAAACTCTTGTTTAGGGCTTTGGTTATATTTCCCTATAGAGGATGCAGGCATATCTATTGATAGTGCCATTGAGAGGATTGCCAAGGGACCCTTTCTTGAGGATGAGGACTTCTTAAATCTTTTGAGCCTGGGGCAAATTCATTGACTGACTTGGATTGTTGTAGATCAGAGCAACTCCTTTATGTTAGGCCAATGAAAAGAAATCTCATAGCAGAATCGACCTCCTTCCACAATTTTTTTTTCTGAGAGATCCACATCTAGACAAAGATCTAACTAGTCAGACACCAAAGACCTGAGAGGTAAATTTTGGTTCCTGATGAGGAAGGGGAGGGGCACCTGTGGCTTGGAGAGGCCTTCCAGGGACAAGCTCACCTCAGGGATCTACCTCAGCCATAGCCTTTCTGCCTAAGACATGGCAGCAGTAGTGGAGTAGTTAGAGTTCTTGGACTTGGATCCCTAAACTCTAGATGACTGAACCTCATTTTCGGTAGGCAGAGGTAAAGGTAGAATTATGTAACAATTGTATGTGCTTTCTGACAAGTAGCCCTAGAGAAGTTGGGACCCCCTCAGGATCACCTCTTCAGTGGCCTCAGCTACAAATTATGGGATGCAGAATTCTGTGAAAGGATTGTAGACTTTGAGTTAGTAGACTATCATTAGTCTATCGCCTTCATTTTGCAGGTGAGAAAATTGGGGCCCAGAGGGATTAAGTGATTTGACTATGAACCAAGGTTCTCTGGCTCACAAGTTCAGTGTTTTTTGTGCTGTGCCATGATGCAGTGCCAACCTTGTGGAGAGAAGGGGTTCCCAGCAGGTAGCCTTGTGGAGCAGCATACACTTCAGGGTACCATAGCTGCAACTCCAAGGAGCAGCGTTCTGGAAATTAATCTTCTAATGAGAAAAGGAGAAGCTCCTGGCAATGCTAATCTTTGCTGTTGGCTGGGGTGGGTGGGGATATGAGGATAGTTTATGCAGTGCCTGGAGTGGCAAGAGCAACAAGAGACTAGGTTACATTATGGAAAAGTGGAGTTGGCTACAGTTTTTAGTATAAGGTATTTGGACAGGGTAGTGTCAGAAGACTGGAGGCAGGTATATATATTTGGGGAAAAAATGGGATTCACTGTGATGTCAAGGAATTTTAGCACCTCCAAGTTCATTTTCCTTTCAAGGAGAGTCTGAACCAAAGGTACTGCCACCCCTATGGGATGACTGGGAGTTAGTATTCACCAGAGAGGGAGAACTAGGATATTGTATACACACACACACACACACACACACACACACACACACATATATACATACATATATAATACATATGTATATATACATATATGTATGTATAAGTATGTATATATAGATATGTACATTTAATATATGTATATTTGTATGTGTGTGTATATATAATATGTATTATAGAACACATTCATACCATCTGTGTGTGTGTTTGTATTTTACACTTTCTGTGGAGTGAAATCAATGCCATCCTGTATCCAGTCTCAAAAATTTGTTGTATTTACATAGATACTAGGAATTCCTAGTTCCTAGACATAAACTCTATTTGAATTAAGGGTCCCAGAAGAAACTCTGAGTGTGAGAAAACCAAACCAAAAGGATATGCTTGGGGATAAGGGAAGGTTGCTCCCAAGGTCAAACCTGATCTGTGTAAGTATAGAGAGTTATGCCCACTGGGTCACAGGTTATACCTGTTACTACTAGGGACTGTAGACTCTGAATAACTTCTGTAATTGTGAAAATCAAATAAACTAAGGCAGTTCTATCTTGGTCATGCCCTCTCCAGAGATCAACAAGGAAATCACTAGAGATGGATCACTGGTGTTTTCAGAGTTGGATTTGAACATGTCTTTCTTATTCCAACCCCAGGACTCCATTCACTTTGCCACAGTGCCTCTCTTATTCCTTGGGTCTTCTATTTTGCTGTTCCCATATACAGTCTCCTCTCGTCACATAAGAATGTTTTTCCTTTCCTGTAATTGACCACGTACATGCATGTTATAGTGGAATGAGAATGGGGTTTGTAGCCAAGAAGACACATGGTGAAATCCAGTGATTAATTTAAACTTTTATGGGCCTCAGTTTTTTGACAAGTGAAATGGGGTAATTGGAATAAATGGCTTCTAAGGCACCTAGTAGCTCTAAAACCTATAATCTTTCCTGCTACAGGCCTTTGTTTGTATAATCGTAGACTTAGATGTGGAAGATATTTTAGAGACTTTCGAATCCAACTCCCTCATTTCACCAATGAGAGAACAAACACAGAGAAGATAATTGATTACATAGCTAGTAAGTGTCTGATTTAAACTCAAGCCCTTCTGATCCCAAATTCAGTGCTTTAGTAAACATCTGGCCCACAACACTTGCTTGTGTGCCTGGACCATTAAATGTAATTGGGAAATATTTAATAAAATAAATGAAAACACAATAAAACACAAGTAACATTACATTTTAAAACTAAGTCCATGTATGACCCACAGGGATCATTGTGTATGGATTAGTGGCCCCATTTGTATCTGAATTTGACACACCTGCAATAGAGTATGCTGTCTCTTTTAATGACTCTCATCCTGGCTTAGTAACTTCTCAACTCTTCAAACCTATTCAGATCTGTCTAGCCCTAATTCTACTACCACTTTCCCAGACACTGCATCACTCAGTGAACCATTTCTCAGGTGCACTCTTGGACCACTTACTTTAACATCAGTCATCTTTGACATTAGCCATCCATTGCTTGGGCATATTATTGACTTTTACACAGGCGTTGTGGTTTTGTTAATTGACCGCAAGAACATTTTCCTGCCGCAATCAGTCTCTGCCAGATAGTTTAACACTTAACAATACTTTAGCACATTTTAGTGCATTATTTATACACAGTGTATAATTGCGTACTGCATTATTCTGTTGAGCAATGGTTTCAAATATGTCATTTTTATCTTCCCAAAGAAGTTGTAAGTTACTTGAAGGCAGGGACTTGACATTAATAAATTCTTATCTCATTTGTTTCTGTCAACTCTATTAATAAATAGTCTGGAGCTTGGAAAATATATACATATGCACATGTATATATATGTGTGTGTTATATGATCTACATGTGATGTTATCTTTAATATTCATGTGGAAAAAGAGAAAGCTGCCTTCTTGCCTTTTCCTTTTGTCTAGTTGAAGAATGCCCCCGGCAAAGCAGCATGCCCAAGAGTGGAGGTTAGAAGAGAAGATGGAGTTGCTTTCTTACCTAAAACCCACTTCATGATAAGCATTTCTGTCCATGAGAACTGGGTGGTTTTTACTCTAAAGATCTGTTTTGGATAATCCGTGTTGGTCTCATTAGGGAGGTTTTTAACGCCTTCAAACCGGTCTGATGCATTCAGAACTAACAATCCCAGGAAGATTGTGAAAGAGACCGCATGGGCCACAAACTTCATGAAAGGGCTCCTCAGGGTCCGTCCTAACTGGAAATAAAATATGAACAAAAAAGATGATTAACTTGGGGGCTTCCTTTCCCTCTAGCACTCTTTTCTTGCACAAAAATCTCAATCAGAAGATAATCCAGTTTGGACAGTGTATTAAAAGCTACAGACTGAAAATATATCCCGTGACATCTTCCCATGCCCATTTCCAGGTAATAGGATGACATATTTTTGACAGGTCTGATCCTTTTCTATTTTAGAAGAGTTTGTGGGATCAATGAAGGAAAGGACTTTTAAATATCCTTTCCAGTCATCTCTGTGTGCTAGTTAATAATAACACTGCTTCATTCATTTCTATAGACCTATATTTCCCTAGTCTTCTTACAATAGCATATTTGATAGGATAGGCAAAGCCATAATCCTGGGATAGAGGCTGGGGTTTGAGGAGATGAATTAGTTAGAGATCTTAAATCTCGAGACTCAAGGTTCCATGTGGGAACAGAGTCTAAGACATGCCCCTCCCCCAGGGGTGAGGTGGGCATGAGAGACAGAGTCCAAGCCACCTTGAGGCTGCTGTTGAGATGGAGCAGGTCAGGGCCCGATCAGGAGCTTATCTAGGGGTACAGACACAGTTTGGGGATAGAGAAAGCATTTCATATGATACATTTCTAATTGTTCCAATGATTCTTACTAACTAGGTCCAAAGACTAGTTGTTTCTACCTGTTGATAGAGTTTAAATATTGGTAACAACTTCTGAATTTTGGCATCAGGGGTAAATTCCTGATTGCCCTGAATTAGTTGCAGCTGTTGAATTTTTGACATCTTGGTAAAAAATGTAAAATAAACTATCTTATATTTAGGTGCAATTTGATGATTTAAAAATTCATTTTGCATCTTGAAGACTCTATTGAATCTTTTCCCATTAATCTTGTTCTGAAATAATCTAAAAGATTCTAGACTCTTATATAGAAAGCAGGGAGTTTGGGCAGGACATGAGCTTCCTAATCAGGTAATTTTTACCTTTTCGCAAATGACTAACCTTTTTCCTGGGCCTCCATTTATTCATTTATAAAATAAGGAGGATGGATTAGATTATTCCCAAGTGACCTTTAAGCTCTCCCATTCTATAAGTACACAATTTTAAGAAAGAGCAGGGATAATGCTTTGCTAGGGTAGTTAAGTGACACGGTGGATAAAGTGTAGGAGCTGAGGTCAGGAAGACTCCCTGAGTTTAAATCTGGCCTCAGACACTTACAAATTGTATGACCAAAGTCACTTAACTTTGTTTGCCTTAATTTCCTCATCTGTAAAATGAACTGGAGAATGAAATGGCAAGCCACTTCAATATCTTTGCCAAGAAAACCCCAACGGGGTCATGAAGAGTCAGACAGGACTGAAAAACAGCCCAACTTTGCTGGCTTTGAGTGTGTGATGAATCCTTATTAATGGATATGTTAAATGACCTCACTTCATTTGGATTTCCTGGCAATTCTTTCCCAATGAGGCCCAGTTCCAATCTAATCCAGTCCAATGAGCATTTGAGTGCCTACCAATATGTACTAGTCTCTTGGGAATGCCAAGTTCAGGAACAGGAAGCAGGCCTTTTTGGCTGGAGCGCAAGATGTGTGAAGGGTAGACTGGAGCCAGATTGTAAAGAGTTTAGTCTATGTCTCTCATTTGTGTGAGCAGATGGAAAAGAACTAGGCCAAGTAGGAAAGTATTTCTGAAGCATAGTTGGAAGTCCATTGTAGGTGGCTAATAAACATTCCTTGATAAATTGATTGAAGTTCACTTGAAGTATTTACACACTAGGTTTTCTGTATCTCATTCATCCATTCTATAAATTCCTTTTTGGCCTTTGAAGACTTTACACCATGGCTCCAAACTACCTTTCCAGGACTGTGATAGATTGCTCCACTTCATGTCTCTATGGTCCAGTCAAACTAGCCTTGTTGCTGTTCCTCCAAAATTCCATTTCTCTCTCCATCCCCACCTCCCGCCTCTTAGAATTCCTGGTTTCCTTCAAAGCTTAGCTCATGTCTTTGCCCACATCAGGCCTTTCCTGTTTTCCCATCTGCTAGTTCCTTCCCTTTTAAATTACCTTGTAAATGCTCTCTCTCTCTTCCTCCTTAATAGAAATACTTCTTGAGAAAAGGGACCATTTAACTTTTGACTTTGTATCCTCAGCCCCTAAGACAATTCCTGACACATGGTATATGTCTAATCAATGGTTATTGATTGATCGGTTCATTCAGACATTCAATTCCACTAGTAAAATATATATTATAGGTGACAGACCATTGGTTTAGAAATGGATCAATAATAGATGCTCATTAGGTAAAATTCCTCTAATTAAAATTATGTCCAATATAACATTTATAAAACTGATGGGTTGATAAATGCTATTTTAATATACTTCAGTATGGTAATTATCTTACTTTAATTACTGTAGCTATTAGTATAACATGATTGATTATAATTAGTATGCTATGGCACTAACCTAAGGAAGTACCCAAACTAAGAAAAAATATGCTTATTTTCATCTTTCAATTTTACCTGTGTTTCAGATCTGTGTACGAAAGAACTGGAACTATCTATAAGACAGGAAATGTATAAGTGATTCAGGGAGAAGTTCAGTTAAGTCCTCCTGCCTTGTGTTCTGAGGTCAGGATAACTTCTGAAATACCAGCTAAAGAGGTTAATATTTATCAATATTTTTGATTAGAGAAATTAGCATTTACATGTTGCTTTGGTTCAGTCATTTCAGTTTGTCTGATTCTTTATGGCTTCATTTGGAGTTTTCTTGGCAAAGATATGGGAGTGGTTTGCCATTTCCTTCTCCAGCTCATTTTACAAATGAGGAAACCAAGGCAAACAGAATTAAAGTAACTTGTTCAGGGTCACACAGCTAGTAAGTTTTTGAGGCCAGATTTAAATTCATGAGGATAAGTCTTTCTAACACTAGTTGGCATTCCATCCACTGAGCTGCCTAGCTACCCCAACATTTACATGTGGCAGAAAAGGGAAGGGGTGTCTGTGCTTTATTCAATTCTCAATTTTATAGTTCACTAAAATGAGGAATTGAAAGTATTTTAGTCAGCAAACAGATATGCACAATTCAAAATGTTTTAAATGTAAGCGTTGACATTATTTACACAAGATAATACAATTAACATTTATTGTTTATTGCCTGTTGAACATTTTGCCAAGTACTAGGGAAGATGAAGCATTTCCACATTTACTAGAGATGGTTTGAGTACAAAAAATCTTGATAATCATGGTGAAAATTATTGAAAAAGCACTAACTCTAAAGGCAAATCTCACGTCTGATATATAATAACTCTGGGACTTTAGGCAAGTCACTTACACTGACCCCAAGTCTATTCATAAAGAAAAGGAGAAGACTGGACCTAATGATCCTTGATGTCTCTTCCAGCTCTAAATATATCATCCTATGCTCCCACTGGGATCTCACTCTTTCTTGAGGCAGTCTTGTCTAGACTACAATCGAACAACATTAGTCATTTAGAAGTTCTTCATAATGGGGATAGGATTGGGGAGGAAGTATGGAGTACTGGGTGGAGCAATAGGCTTGAATCAGATCTGAGTTTGAATACTGACTCATATATCCTTAGTTGTCTAATCCTCAGCTCCTTCATCTATGAAAGGGCAATAATACTGTTATTGCTGTTTACTCACCGTGTTGTTAGGAAGTCATGGCATGTCTTAAAAATTCTAAATAATAACAATAGTAGTTATTCTATTAAGCACATATCTATCTCCCTCTCACTTCTACCCTTTGGTTCTTATTTTGTTGTTTGGGGACAAACATGATAAGTATGATGACTCCTTCAAATAGTTGAATACACCTACCACATTTCTCCTAAGCCTTCTCCAGGCTAAACATTTCTCCTTAGATAGCATGGTTTTGAGGTGCCTGTGTGTTTTCTGGATCAGTTCCAGATTGTCAATGTTCCTCTTAAAATAAAGTGCCCAGAATCATAAGAAGTACTGTTCACCTCTTACCCATAGCCATCACCATTTCCATGTCCATCCTTCACTTCCACTCCCAAGCCATCACTTGTACAAGTGACCTAAACTTGGAAGTGCACTAAACTGCAATCAGTGATAATGTGAATACAATAGAACAATGCTGGAATAACTAAGTAGGAAACAAGAACATTGGCTCTAATTTTTAAGATTTTCATGTACCCATATTCTCATTGAGAAACATAGTTTTTGGGATTAAAGTTGTTTTTGCATCTTCTTTCTTTAGCTTACTGTTTCCCCCCTTGTAAATACTTTTAAATGTATAACAACTACTGGCAAAAATTTATAATTTATCCTAGATATCATTTGTTGGACCACCCCAGGCTCAATTTCACATCTGATCTAGCTCTTGGGAATGGAAGCTTTACTCACACATCTGCACTGTTTCTCTTCTTAGAATTATAAATGGGTCTGTTTTATAAAACTTGAAGTTGATAAAACTTTGTAAAAGTTAAATGAAAAATAATCAAAGACTCTCTTCCCTGATCCTTCATAACAGGAAATAAATGCCTATTTGACTCAGGAAAGCAGCAATTGTACTTCAAAATAATTCTTTCTTCTGACATCAGGCCACCAGATGAGACAAACTAAAGAGAGGAAGTTGACTGGTAACTGAGCAACTGAGTCCAGACCAACATTACAACTAATAATAGAAACTGCAGTCTTGGGAAGGTTTAGGAACTGGATTTTCCAGAAACTGAACACAGCTTAGAGAAAGTCAAGAGTCCCTGGTTCATCATCTAATTATCCAGCAAAACTGATCTTCCTAAGAAACCATTGAGACAAGGCAACTGTCCTATATACTTGAGTCACACACTGCTAACAGAAAACAGGGTCAGTGATTGTGAAAATAATAAGTAGGTAGTGTCTAGGAGAGGGAAGGTGCCATGAAAACCAATCACAAACCAGATTAAATATGTTTTATACAAAATGACAAAAACATAAGACTATGACTAAGAGTCTTGAAAAATTAATAGCTAACGGTAGTATTTGTTATGGGAAGAGATACCATTTCATGGTACAGTAAGAAAAGTGCTAGATGTGGGGGCAGAAGCCTTGCATTTGAATTGCTGATCTATTACATACTACATATGTGACCTGGCACAAATTGCTCTATCTTTTCTCATCTATGAAACAAGTCTTGACAACCTCTAAGTTCCCTTTCAGATCTCCTTTTTAAGAGGGATACTTTTGGGCAAATCATCCTACTTCATTCTCCAAAAGAAGAATTATTTTTTGTCTCTCATAAGCACCTATCCTCAGTACCTCCTTTTAAAAATTGAACTGAAGTGTTAGGTGTGAAGGTATTCTTTAAATTCTAGTTTTGGGAGACATTTTTCATGTTATCTGTGATAAATCAACCTTCCTGTATTTGACTCACACTTAGGATGCCCATGTCTGTCTGTCTGTCTATTTTTCCACATATATGTGTATTTATATATTGCTAATATAAATATATACATACACTTACACACACACACACACACACACACATGCATATCTTATATATAGAATGGTTCTTCAATTTCATTGGTATAGGATACTACCTTGTGAGAAAGCTTCCTCTACTAAAGCAGATTACAACTTCTCTGTAACTAATAATCTTAAAGGGTTACTTAGGGGAATTTAGAGATTAAGTGACTTGCTCAAACTGTCAGTATATGTCAGAAGCATAATCTTTCCACAAATGCTTCTTCAATACTTTGAACCAGGAATTGGCATGCTGCCACTTTTGAATATTAACTGTACTGCCATCACTCAGCAACCTTTGAAGTTAACTCCATCTGTATTTATTACTCAGTTAAGACCATTGCTTGGGCAGCTAGGTGGTACAGGGAATAGAGCACAAGTTCAGGAGTCAGGAGGACCCGAGTTCAAATCTCACCTCAGACACTTGACACTCACTAGCTGTGTGACCTTGGGCAAGTCACTTAACCCCAATTGCCTCATCCTGGGTCATCTCCAGTCATTCTGATGAGTATCGGGTCACTAGATTCAGATGGCTCTGGAAGAGAAGTGAGGGGTGAAGGCATTTGGAGGAAGGAGAAAGCACTAAGAACTGAGGGAATCAGAGGCTAGTACCTGAACTGATCCTTCAAAGAAGACCAAACCTCTGAGAGACAGAGGTAAGGAGAGACAGCTTGCGTGAATGTACTAGGGTCAGAGATTAAGTATCAAGATTTAGATCTGAGAACATTTACACATAGTAGGGAAGGAATTGGTATGAAGGGAGAGATTAAAGCTAAGAGAAAGAAAAGTTCCCCAGAAGAAATAAGAGGGAATGGAAGCAAAGAGAGAAGCAGAGAGGCTGGCCTTGGCCACTGCTTCCTCTGAGACCAGAGCAAAGGAGGAGAGGTTTTGAAGTGCGGCCAAGAGTAAACAAGAGAACTCACAATGGATGGTCTCAATTTTTTCAGTAAAGTAGGATTGTGGTTGGGGTTAGAGACTTGAGAAGACAGGAAAATATGTGAAATAGCTACTGGGGTACTGAGATAGGGAATCGTTCAAGGAACAATAAAAGACTTCCTGTATAGTTAGCAAGAGTCTATTTGAAATTAGAGAGCAAGGATTCTTGTACAACTTACTCCAGTGGAATTCAGGAGTAGAGAAGGTAGATCCAAGAAGAAGAGTCTGATCTCCAGAATGACTGGGGCAAAAAAGTCAAGTGAAGAATACAGTAGAACTGAATTAATCTACTCTAGGTTCAAGACCTTGAAAGGAAGAAAGTGAGTGCTGACCAAGGAGTATGGATAAGAAATCTTGAGAGGGATAAAGTGGCTAAAGATTGCATTGAGGATAAAGAATTAGATTTAAGAGTGAGGCATAGAAAATATGGAAGATTGAGAGGTTATGGTTAAAGAAAGAAATTTCAAAATTCAAAATAATAAATCTTGGTTACTGATGATGTTGAAATCAAGGGTATGACAAACCTCTATAGGGTGCCAAGTTGGACTGAAGTTGTACTTCCTCTGGAAGTTGAAAAAGTTGATGTACAGGGAAAATGGGGCATTTAAAGGGTCCTTGGTATATATGTTACATACCTCAAGTATGAGGGCAAGATATGAAGTGAAAATGAAAAACACAAGCTAGATATTAAAATCCTTGAAAAAGGAGAGCATGACCTAGGGGGCTGGAGATTATGTCACCAATGGTCTTACGTGTTTCTCCTTTATTGTCGAAGAAGACCATGGCATCAGAGAAATAATGACATGACTTGCACTTGACTGCTTTAAGTGAGAGAGGGCTGTACAGGTCACCAGCTCTTGGTGCTTTCTCCTTCCTCCAAATGCCTTCACCCCTCCCCCAATTCCACTTATTTATTAAATTTATTAAATGCCTCATTGGGTCATAGAGATGACCCTGACTTCTTAAAGTCTCTGTCATCAGTTCATAAACCATGGTAGGTCCTTCTTACTGCAAAACTTTTGAATACATAGTGATGGATACCACATTTTAGCTGAGCTAATTTCAGAGGTCTTATAATCAATCACCATGTTACCTGAAGGATAATAAATTTTTTAGGCATAGCAACTCAGGAAAACTGCCTTACAGTCATAGAAATATTACAATCCTTGCTGGCAGTAGGAGTAGCCACACGGACAGAATAATACATCCTTGCAGTTTTGACATATTTGAGGTTTTGAAGTACTTTCATCACAACAACCCTCTGAGGTAGGTCATGAAAGGTTTATCATCCCCAGTTTACAGACGAAAAAACCAAGCATCACAGAAGGTAAGGCCACAAAGCACATGATAAATGTGGGAGATGGGATTCAAACCAAGGTTGGTTAACTTCAAATTCAAGTTGACTTCAAACTCTTCTGACTTGTGCCACATTGTACCACACACAATAATAGCAGCTACTTATAGAATATTTTAAGTCTTATAAAATACTTTTTGTAATTAACTCATCCAGTTCTCAATAGGCTTGAATGGACTACTGATAATTCTACTGAACTTATTGGAAAGTATGGACTATTGCTCCATTTTGCAGCAAATGGGGCAACTGAGGATCAGAGGGGTTTAAATGACTTTCTTAGGGTTGGAGAACTTGTATGTGTTTGAGGCAGATTTCAAGCCTCTTCCTGATGCCGAATCCAAATGATTTATTCAATATACAATGCTGTATACACATATGTGAACTCCTCTTTTAAATTATTTTAAATCATTTCAGTTCTGGTACAGACAGACATCCTTTCAAAATGATCCCAATGTGTTTTCCACTGGTGGATGCTTTTGTTGGTGGGGGGAGAGGCAGTACTTTGATATTTCTTCAAGTCATTTAACTGCTCCTATGATAGACTAGTAAATTTACTTCAAAGGCAACAGATGAGCTTCTAATGTTCTTTGCTGATCTTTCTTAATGAGTCCTGGTACTATTTTATAAGTATAATTGAATTATACCTATGGGGAGGGAATAGGGATTGCAGCTCTGATTTCATTATTATAGAGAATTTCCATGTGAGGAAACTCCCTCTACCAATGCAGTTTGCCACTTTCATAATCTATAGTTGCCTAGAGTACTCCAAGGTTAGATGACTTGCACAAGGACCCCACACTGTGAGGTTTTATGACTTGTCTAGCATCACACATCCAGCATGTATCAGAGGAGGGACTTCAATCCAAGTCATATTGGCTTTCAGACCATCTCTATCTCCTGTTCCACAGTGCCTCTCACCTATGGAGAAACTATACAAATACACAGGTATATAAATCATAAATGTATATATGTCTGTGTGTGCACATAATCTCTTTCATGGATTTATATTTTATTCTGGTTAGTGAAGCTCCATTAAGATATAAACAACAAAAAGGTCCCTTAGAAGGACAAGAACACTAAGGTCCCTTATAGTTCTGACTTCCTAAAGTCATTTGTCCTCAGGTACTGATCTCTGAAAGCTTCACAGTATTCACTTGTTTGAACCTGCTCAGTTTCATTTCTGATTACAAATGGGATTTGGACATGGAAAGGGGCAGGATAGGGAACCCCTGACCATGGAGGCTTTTACCTGTGTTGTTTAGCAGATCAAATCCAATCAAGCATACATACTTTACATCACCTCAGTTTGCCACAGCCAAGGACAGCTCCTCAAAGAGCACCAGGGGGTCACAGTACCTTCTCTACTGGTGAGTCCTGTGTTTCTATGCTTTGATATTTCTCCAAATGAGAATAGCTAAATAACTATACCCACTTCAAATACAGAAAACAAATTTCGGGAGCCATTTCTAGTCTTTTATAGAATAGTTCTATGACTAGTTTTTAAGGGTGATTAAACAACAAAAGATAAGACAAAAGTCAACATCTCCTATGAGGAGGACTTGTTTGGGTGGAATCTCAGTTTTTTCATCTGTAAAAGGAGGTTGGACTAGATGATTTCTATGGTCCCTTTCAGTTCTACATCTACATTTGGTCCAATGAGAATGATTCCTTTTAGTAACTAATATATATTTTTAAAAATTAGATAACCAAGATTATAAATTTTAATTCAACATTAAGTCATGTAAAGCAGCCTAATAATATACAATTTAAAAAAATCTTTGGCATTTCATTCATTTCATAAAGAATAAATAAGTCATAAGGAAGTGTGGAAGAACGAGTCTCTCAGAATGTAAACTTATGTATAAGGACAGAAAGTTGCTTGTTTATGTCACTCTGATTTCCTTTATATTAAGGTACATAATCTGAATGACAAAGCTAATGAAGGAAATTAAGCAAAATCAAGCCAATATTATTTACATAGATTTCTTCCATTGTAATGTGATTAAGGATAGATATACACATGCACATGTAAAATAATAATCATCACAATAGTTAATATTTATACAGTGCTTTAAAATTAATATATCCTTGAAATCAGAAAGTCTGGGGTTCAAGTCTTGCCTCTGACACAGACTGGTTGTATTACCCAGGGCAAGTCACTTGACTACTTGGTGATTTAGGTAACTCTTTTTTTTAATGCGTATCTTGTTTTTAAGTAAATTATACTTCCATCATGTTATTTCCAAAGACATATCCAATTTTACTGTTTCCCTCCAAACTTCCTTCTATTCTGTGCAGTTTTTAAAAAATATATGTTATTTATTTTCAGTTCTTAATATTCACTTCCACAAGAATTTGAATTCAAAATTTTCTCCCCAACTTTCCTTAACCCCAACCCCAGGACAGTATGCACCCCATCCACCCCTTCCTCTAGTCTATCTTCCATTTTTTTACCCACCCTTCTTCAACCCCGCGTCCCCTCTATTTTCCTGTAGGGCAAAATAGATTTCTATACTCCATTGCCTGTATAGCTTAATTTCTAGTTTCATGCTAAAACAATTTTTAACATTCATTCTTAAAGCTTTGAGTTCCGTATTCTCTTCCTTCCTCTCCACCCATCCTCACTGAGAAAACAAGCAATTCAATATAGGCTATACATGTGTAACAATGCAAAGCACTTCCATAATAATTATGTTGAAAAAGACTAACCACATGTCCCTCTGTCCTATCCTGCCCTTCATTTATTCCAATCTCTCCCTTGACCTGTTCTCCCACAATAGTGTTTGCTTCTGATTATCCCTTTCCCCGGTTTACTGTCCCATCTATAATCTTCCCTCTTCTATCCCCTTCTCCCTTGCCTTCCTTCAGAGTGAACTAGATTTCCATATCCAATTGAGTGTATGTTATTCCCTCCTTAAGCCAAATCCCACGAGAGTGGGGCTCAATTATTTCCTTTCATTTCCTCCCCTTCCTCTCCATTATAAAGCTCTTTCTTCTCTCCTTTATGTGAGATGATTGCTACATTCTACCTCTCCCTTTCTCTTACTCCTAGTACATTCCATTCAACAGTGAATTTTATTTTTTAGGTTTTCTCTCTTCATATTCAGCTCACCCTGTGCCCACTGTCTATGTGTGTGTGTGTGTGTGTGTGTGTGTGTGTGTGTGTGTGTGTGTGTGTGTATGTTCCCTCTAACTACCCTCATCTGAAAAACGTCTCATGAGTTTCAAATAACATCTTTCCATGTAGGAATGTAAACAGTTTAATTTTAATGAGTTTCTTAAGGCATCCCTTTCCTGTTTACCTTTTCAGGTTTCTCTTGATTCTTGTATTTGAAAGTGGAATTTTGTATTCAGCTTTGGTCTTTTCAACAAGAATGCTTGGAAATACTCTATTTCATGGATATTCCATTTTTCCCCCTGAAATGTTATACTCAGTTTTCCTGGATAGGTGATTCTTGGTTTTGATCCTATCTCCTTTGGCCTCTGGAATATCATATTCTAAGCTCTTCAGTCCCTTAATGTAGAAGGTGCTAAATCCTATAATGTTATTCTGATTGTATTTCTGGCTGCTCGTAATATTTTTTTCTTAACCCGGGAACTCTGGAATTTGGCTACAATACTCCTAGAAGTTTTTCTTTTGAGATCTCTTTCAGGAGGTTACCAGTGAATTCTTTCCATTTTTATTTTGCCCTCTGGGTCTGGAATATCAGGACAGTTTTCCTTGATAATTTCTTGGAAGATGATATGTAGGCTCTTTTTTTTGATCATGGTTTTCAGATAGACCAATAATTTTTAAATTATCTCTCCTGAATATATTTTTCAGGTCAGTGTTTTTTCACATTGTCTTCTATTTTTTCATCCTTTTGGTTTTGTTTTGTAATTTCTTGGTTTCTTATAGTCATTAGCCTCTATCTGCTCCATTCTAATTTAAAAAAAAAACTATTTTTTTTCAGTGAACTTTTGAAAGTTCTCTTCCATTTGGCCAGTTCTGCTTTTTAAAGCATTCTTCTCATTGACTTTTTGGAACTCTTTAGCCATTTTAGTTGCTTATTTTTAAAGGTGTTATTTTCTTTAGCATTTTTTTCAATCTCCTTTAGCAAGCTGTTGACTTGCTTTTCATAATTTTCTTGCATTGCTCTCATTTCTTTTCCCAATCTATCTTCCACTTCTCTTATTTGATTTTCAAAATCCTTTTTGATCTCTTCCATGGCCTGAGATCATTGCATATATTTTTTGGAGGTTTTAGATGTAGAAGCCTTGAATTTGATGTCTTCCTCTGATGGTATGCTTTGTTCTTCCTCATCCAAAAGAATGGAAGAAAATAACTTTTCACCAAGAAAGTACTCTTCTATATTCTTATTTCCCCCCCTTTTGGGGCATTTTCCATTCAGTTACTTGACTTTTGAGACCATTGTCAAGAGGAGGGTATACTCTAGGGACCTATAAGTTCTCAGCTCCTCCAAGGTAGCACAATCAAGGGAGAGGAGTTTACTCCTCTCTTGACTTGAGCTGTTTTCTGTGAGAAACCATAACACTTCTTTTCTGCCCAGAATCTGAGAATAGGGTTCCCTCTCTACCATTACCACCAGCTCTACCATGCCATCTCTGCTCCTCACCCTAGGACCACCACTCAGGGCTGAGATTCAGATCAGCTACTTAATTCCCCCAGGGTCTTTAGGCTGAGGGCATCAAAAGTGTATGCTGCTGCCTAGTGGATGCTGCTGCTGTGGTAACTGCTGCCACATTGGGGCCAGACCCATACCTCCCTCTGACTCAGGTGAAACAAATTTCCTACTGACTTTTGAAGCTGTCTTTGGCATTTGTGGGTTGAGAAATCTCAGAACCACAGCTGCTACCCATGATTTTGTGCCCTGAAGCCTGTTCCAGTCCTGTCTGTGCAGTGCCTCATGGTCAAGTCTGGACTGTTTTCCACTCTGAACCCAGTGTAATAGACCTTCCCTGTCAGCCTTCCAGGTTGTCTTGGGCTGGAAATTTCTTTTACTCTGTTGGTTTGTGGCTTTTGCTGCTCTAGAATTTGTTTAGAGTCATTTTTACAGGTATCTCAAGGGCTGTTGGGGGAGAGCTAGAGTATATACATCCTTCTGCTCCACTATCTTGGTTCCACCCCCAATTTAACTAACTCTTTAAGACTATGAGTTATAGAAATGGTGTCCATACCCATTAGTAGAAGAAGTTCCCCATTAGGAAGGAAGGAAGTAAAGAAGAAAGGAAGAAAAGAAGGAAGTAAGTAAGCATTTATTAAGATCTACTATGTGTTAAATGCTTTATATATATTTCATTTGATCCTCATTACAATTCCAGGAGATAGATGGTTTTATAATCCCTATTTTACATCTGAGGAAATGGAGGCCAACAGAGGTTAAGTGATTTGCCTAGGTCACATAGCTAAGACACAGTATGTACCTGAGGCTGAATGTGAACTCTGATCTTCTGGACATCAATCCCAGTGCTCTGTCACCTAGATGAATACTCCCTATACTAATGAAATCACAAGTCCAGTCTCTATTCTTTTTTTATATTGTTTTATTTGATCATATGTACCTATATGTCATTTCACTAAACCCACACCAATAATCAACAAACTTTTTTTCTTAAAACAAATAATAATTCATTTATTTTGGGATAAAATAGCAAACATAAGCATAATATCTCATTTTGTCAGGTTCTACAAGCATAATTTTGATGGTCCAGTAGCTCCTGATGGATATAGATGCTTGACAAGCAAACAAGTTATTACACTGATAACAGAAAACCTAACATGGACACCATAAACTAATTTGCAGATTGTGGGTTCACACAACATCAGAGCTGGACAGAACCTTAAGGATTTTCGCATCTTAGCTCATCATTGTAAATGACAGCCAGAGAGGTTAAGCTAGTTTTATTCCAGTAGCAGGTTAAGAAATTTGCAAAGAATTGATTTCAGTCAATACAAGTATATTTTGTATGTTTTTGAGGTTGTTAGCTTTGAGGTTGGGTTAGCTTGACTTTCCCTTTAATGAAAAAAATCTTTCTTCTCAATTAGTGATTTCACCAGTAGCTAGTTGGTTCTACAGACTCAGAGGTGACAATTGATAAAAAGTTCAGTTCCACAGTCAGTACATAGAACTGGAGAATCAAACAATTTCAGACTGGTAAACTATGTCCAAGTGTCTTTTAATTCAGCCAATACTCTATAGTATCCTTGACAAGTGATTGTCTAGCTTTGGCTAGAAGATATCCAAGGATGGGGAACTCATCCCAAGACAATACATTTTTTTGACAGCCCTCATTGTTAGTGAACACTTTCCTGACATCAAACCTCAGTAGATCTTTTTTTTTTTTTGCAATTTCTTCTCATTACACCTAGTTTTGTCTTCTGGAGTCAAACAGAATAAATTTAATCCCCTTTCCATGTGATATCCTTTCAAATCCCACTGGCCTCTGCCCCTAGAAATTACACCTGTCCTAATTCAGTTTATATTGCGTTAGCTCTTTTTGGGCCTTTATCTCATGCTACTAGCTCCTGTTGAGCTTAAGGTCCATATAAACCCCCAGATCCTTTTCAGATCAACTCCTGTCTATATTTGTGGAGTTGATTCCTTTGAACCTAAGTGTAGGATTTTACATTTATCCTTATTGAATTACATCCTATTAGATTCATCTCCATGATCTGGCCTGTCAAGATCCTTTTGGTCCTTACATCTGCCATCTAGTATGTTAATTATCCTTCTCACTTTTGTGTCACCTGCAAATTTGATGAGCATATATCTATACCTTTATCCAAGGCATAGATAAAATGTTACGTAGCAAACATCCAAGTAGATGCCTGAGGTACTCCATTAGAGACTTTCTATCAAATTAATATTGAACTATAAACAACTAATTTTTTAATGTAGTCATGGTCCAAAGAGTTTGGGGTCCATCTGACTGCATTATATAGCTTAACCTTTATTTTTTCCAGAATAGTATGAAAAATTTTGTATAAGGCTTTGCTAAAATCTAGTTAGCCTATATCCATAGCATCCTCCTCATCTACTATTTTAAAAATCCTGTCAAAAAAAGGAAAGTACGATGAGTTTTTTTTTTTGAAAGACCAGTTCTTGGTGAAGCCAAGACGGCTCTTTATAATCATGGCTTCCTTTCTGGATGTCCAATAAACATCTCCTTAAGGATCCATTCAAGATTTTTTCCTAGTAATCAGAGACAAACTCATTGTCTTAGAGTTTGTAGGCTCTATTCTCTTCCCTTTCTTGAAAATTGGGGCAACTTGTGCCTGTCTCCAATTTTTTCATACCTTTCTCATTTCCATGATTTTTTAAATAGAAATAACAGTTCTTTCAGAACCTGAGGAAGCAGCTTATCCAAGCCAGGTGACTTGAATCCTTCAAGGGCAGCTAGATAGCTAGATGTTCTCTTAAAATCACCTTTTCTATCAAGGTCATTGATTGATTCAGTTGTTTTTGTTTTTGTATATTATTCTCATTGTAGGAGGGGGAGATAAGGGGAAAAAAAGCAAAAAACAAAAACGGGAAAAAACTGTCCTCTTTCTATTGTCACTTATCATCCCATTCAACTCCAAGAAAAAGTTCTAAATCTTTTTTGATCCTTCTCTTTCTTTCAACAGGATTTTAGAAACCCCTTTTGTTCTCTTTGACTTCCTCTGTAAGCTTCAGATTATTCTGATCTTTAGCATTCTTTACACTTTTTATAGGATGGTGCCACATTTTTTACAGTCATCTTCTGTCACTTGGTCTTGCTTCCATCTTTTAAAAAATTCAGTTGGTTAATGGCTTTCCTGTGAATCTATATCAGGTCCTTAAGAGAAATCCCATTTTTTTCTTGTCACTGGAATTTTTCCCCTTTTTCTTTAGACTTTCATTCTTGAGCATCTCACATTTGTTTTCAGTTGAGTCTGACTGTGACCCCACTGGGGTTTTTTTGGCAAAGATATGGGAATGGTTTTCCATTTTCTTCTCCAGATCATTTTATAGATGAAGAAGCATGGGTAAACAAGGTTAAGTAACTTACCCAGGGTCACACAGCTACTAAGTGTGTGAGGACAGATGTGAATTCCAGAAAATGAATCTTCCTGACTCCAGGCCTGGTGCTCTATCTATGGTGCCACTTAGCTGCCCCTATTTGTACCTGTTCTACTCTAAAAAAAAGTACAACTAAAACCAACAGATTGGCCATGGCTGACAATGAAGCTTTTATTTTACACCTGTAGTGAATAACTTTTCTGCTCAGTTGTGAATGGAGGTGGTATCCTATATGAAAAATATACATGAAAATATATATATATATATATATATATTTAGATTTAGAATAGAAGGGAGTTTAGAAATAATCTAATCCAATCCAATCCTAAGTTTATTTACTTTTGATGTGATTTTTTGATGAATAAAATCTCTTTTATGTCCCCCATTTAATTCCCCCATTAAAAAACAATAAACACAACCCTTGAAACCACCATTCATACTTAAGTAAAACATTGCCAGGACATTAGCCATGTCTAAAAAGAATGACATGTACATCTTGTATTTTTTCTTCAGAATTCAGTCAGATGACTGAAGGATCACTCTCTGCCTTCTTAACTGGTCAGCCTCCACAAGTCAATATTGGTTTCATAAGGATTACAGATCTAGAGCTGAATGGAAATCATCTGGTCTAATTCCTTTATTAGAGGGGATGAGAAAGGGAAGGCTTGAAGAGGTAATATAATTTGTGTAAGGTCACACAGGTAGGCAGGATTCAAACGTGGGTCCTGTGACTCCATGTTTAACATTCTTTCCTCTGCAACATGATCCTTCCTTCTATCTACTTCTAAGTTATATTTTACACAGTCTTGGTCAGTACAACTTTTCTTCCTTTCACTAACTGTAGTCATTTGGAAAACACAATTCAGTATCCATCTAAGAAAACTTTACTTCTCTCTAATTTTCTATTTCAGGGTGGCTAAGTCTAAATGTGATATTTTGCTGTTGTTGGAGAAGTTTAGATTTTGGTAAATCTAAATGACTCATTTAGGTAATTGTTAATTCAATTGTGATCATATCTTAATAGCTCTTGAAATATTGATGCTCGGGGGAAGAGCCAAGATGGTGGAGTAAAAAGACACACTTATGCTAGCTCCGAAACCACAGCCTATAAAATATCTGTAAAGAAGAACTCCCCACAAATTTTGGAGCAGTGGAAATCACAGAACAACAGAGTGGAGGAAATTTCTGTTCCACAAGGACCTGAAAAACCCTAACTAAAGGTCCGTTGCACATGGGACCAGAGCGGAACCCAGCCCTACCTTGACGGCGCACCCCTTGGGGGAGCAGATCTGAGCAGGCTTCAGGGACAGAATCTCTGGTGGCCGCAGGGGTCCCTTCACCCACAGGCACTACAGGTCATTGAGAGAGATCTCTAGGCTGGCTGAGAGGGGAGTGGGGTGTCTCCATAACTCAGGCCCCCTTGGGAGGCAGCAGCAGAGGCAGCCAGGAGCTCCCGGGCAGGCAGGACCTCAGATCCATTACTGAAGGTCTCCACATAAACCCCTTGAGAGAACTGATCCTGGAAGGTGGCCCTGTCCCCACCTGAGCACCAGAACTTAAGCTCACATTGAATAGCAGCTGGGCCTGCTGCGGAAAGCCCTGAGGCTGGGGAGCAGCATTTGAATCTCAGACCCCAAGCATTAGCTGAGCGGATCTAGGCGGGGGAGGAGAGGAATGTCAGAAGTCAAGTAACTGGCTGGGAAAATGCCCAGAAAAGGGGAAAAAAAATAAGGCCATAGAAGGTTACCTTCTTGGTGAACAGATGTTTCCACCTTTCCTTTCTGATGAGAAAAAACAATGCTTAGCATCAGGTAAAGACATAGGAGTCAAGGCCTCTGTATCCCAAACATCTGAAATATATATCCAATGGGCTCAGGCCTTGGAAGAGCTCAAAAAAGATTTTGAAAATCAAGTTAGACAAGTGGAGGAAAAACTGGGAAGAGAAATGAGAGAGATGCAAGAAAAG
>CM053769.1:420910436-420938673 GCA_028658325.1 Potorous gilbertii
GCAGCTTCTACATTAAGGGATCGAAGGGCATGGAATAAGATATTCCAGAAGTCAAAGGAACTAGGACTAAAACCAAGAATCACCTACCCAGCAAAACTGAGTATAATACTTCAGGGGAAAAACTGGTCTTTCAATGAAATTGAGGACTTTCAAATATTATTGATGAAAAGACTGGAGCTGAAAAGAAAATATGACTTTCAAACACAAGAATGAAGAGAAGCATGAAATAGTAAATAGCAAAGAGAAGTCATAAGAGACTTACTAAAGTTGAACTGTTTACATTCCTAAATGGAAAGACAATATCTGTAACTCTTGAAACTTTTCAGTATCTGGGTAGTTGGTGGGATCACACACATACACACACACACATACACACACACACAGAGACAGAGAGCACAGAGTGAATTGAGTAGGATGTGATCATATCTTTAAAAAATGAAGTTAAGCAGTGAGAGAGAAATGTCTTGGGAGGAGAGAGGGAGAAATGGAATGGGGCAAATTATCTCTCACAGAAGAGACAGGCAGGAGACTTTTCAGTGGAGGGGAAAAGGGGAGAGCTGAGAGAAAAACATGAAGTTTACTCTCATCACATTTGACCAAGGAAGGAATAAAATGCACACTCATTTTGTTATGAAAACCTATCTTACAATACAGGAAAGTGGGGAAGATGGGGGATAAGCAGGGTGGGGGGGATGATGGAAGGGAGGGCAATGGGAGGAGGGAGCAATTTGAAGTCAACACTCTTGGGGAGGGACAGGATCAAAAGAGAGAATAGAAACAATGGGGGGCAGGATAGGAGGGAGGAAATACAGTCAGTCTTACATAACATGACTATTATAAAAGTCATTTGCAAAACTGCACAGATATGGTCTATATTGAATTGCGTGCCTTCCCAAAGGGAATGGGTAGGGAGGGAGGAATGGGGAGAAGCTGGAACTTAAAGTTTTAGGACCAACTGTTGAGTATTGTTCTTGCTACTAGGAAATAAGAAATACAGGTAATGGGGAATAGAAAGTTATCTGACCCTACAGGACAAAAGAGAAGATGGGGTAAGAAAAGGGAGGGATGATAGAAGACAGGGCAGGTTGGTGATAGAGGTAATTAGAATACTCCATGTATTGGGGTGGGAGGAGGGGTCAAATGGGGGAAAATTTGGAACGCAAAATTTTGTAAAAATGAATGTAAAAAGTTTAATTAATTAATTAATTAAAAAAAAAAGAAATGTTGATGCTCAGTGAGCTGAGGCTCATGGATGCGACGGATTCCACCTGCCTAATAGCTTGGTGGAGTAGATAGAAGGAAGATATGACTAACTTTTATTTTGGTTATTACGAGACTGATACAATAATTCTCCATGGAAATATAAAAGGAGAAAACCCACCACATACCAAATAATTTGCTGCTTAAAGTAATTCCTAACTATAGCCTTCAAAATATATTTCATACTTTGAGAAGTTTTAGCTGAGAGCACTTTGAGATATATATCAATATCTAGATATAGATATATATCTGTGTATCTATCTATCTATACATATGAATATATATGTAATGTATACACACATATTTACATGCGTTTCACAATTTTAAGCTAATAAAACATTGTCATTCACGGAGCACTTTATAATTGGAAAGAACTTCCCATCATACTTATTAATCAATAATGCAGATAAGTATTTATTAATGTAGTGATATTAATAGTTCACATGCATGCAGGTTTATAGAACATTTGCCTGTGAGATAGATGGTATCGTTATACACATTTCACAGTGTGTATTGTGGAACGAGGAAACTGAAGCTTTGATTGCACAGGGTCATTCAAATACAGCCAGTGTTCAAATGTAAGTCTCCTGACTCTAAGTCCAGTGGTCTTTCCACTATACCTCATGACCTTATGGTATGAATTTCTAAGTTTTGAGGTCGTTAGATGACATAGTGGATAAATTGCTGAACTTGTATTCCGTAAGTCCTCTGTTGGAATCTGGCTGTCGACACTTATTAGCTGTGTGATTCCGTGTGAATCCTTCTACCTCTCTCGGCCACATTTTCCATCTCTGAAAAATGGAGCTAACAAGATAGGACGCACTTCACAGGATTGCTGTGAGGACTAAATCAAATATGATGTACATAAAGTGCTTTACAAACATTAAAGCTGTTAGTTATTAGTATTATTTCAAGTCAAGGCAACAATCATTTAGTAAACACTTGCTATGAATTAAGCATTAAGCTAGGGGCTAGGGATAGAAAGGAAGGCAAAGAATAATCCCTACCTTCAAGGAGTTTACAATTTAATGGTGTGTATGCGTGTGTGAGTGTGTGTGTGTGAGAATAAGTGTGTGTGTGAGTATGAGTGTGTGTGAGTGTGAGTGTGTGTGAGTGTGAGTGTGTGTGAGTATATGTGTATGCGTGAGAGAGAGAGGCATCATGTAAAGAACTATGTATAAGCAAGGATAAATTGGAGTTAATATCAGAAGAAAATCACTAAAATTAAGGAGCACTAGGAAAGGTTTTTGCAGAAGGTGAGATTTGGCTGAGATCTCAAGGAAGTCAGAGCGTACAGGAGGTGGCAGCGATGAGGAGGGAGAGAATTCTAGGTATGAGATGTGGAAATGCACAAGATATGGAGATGGAGTGTCAATCAAGGTCAGTCACTGGACAGTGGAGTTCATGGAAAAGAGTGAGATATAAGAAGATTATAAAGGAAGGATGGAGTCAGATAAAAAAGGGCTTTAAACAGGATTTCATATTTGATCTCAAGGGTAAAGGGAATTACTGGAGTTTACTGAATAGAAGGATGACAGGGTCAGATTTGTATTTTAGAAAAATCAATATGATAGTTGAGTAGAAAGCCACCTACAATGGGGAAAGACTTGATGTAAAGAGAATAATCAACCGTTTGTTGCAGTCATGTGGTAATGAAGGGATAAGGTCTTGCACCAGGGTGGTAGCAATGTTAGAGGAGAGAAGGAACGCATAATAGACATGCTAGTAAGGTAAAATCGACAAGGCTTGGTAATGCAATGCAAATGAAATGTGATAGAGAGTGAGGATTGCAGGATGATGCCTAGTTTGTAAGCTTAGCAGTTTGAGCAGCTAGGTGGTGCATTGGATAGAATGCCATACATGGTGGTTGGAAGACTTATCTTCTTGAGTTGAAATCTGTCCTCAGACACTCACTAGCTCTGTGACTCTGGACAAGGCACTTAGCCTTGTTTGCCTCAGTTCCCCATCTGTAAAATGAGCTGGAGAAGGAAATGGCAAACCACTCCAGTGTCTTTGCTAGGAAGATCTCAAATTCCCAAATGGGGTCATGACGAGTCAGACATGACTGAACAACAAAGAAAGTGAGGGTTGTAGGATGATATCTAGTTTGTAAGTTTATGTAACTGGGAATATAGTGATACTCTTAATAGGAAGTTAGGGAGAGGAAAGGGTTGGGAGAGAAAGTAGTGAGTTCAGTTTTGGACATGTTGAACTTGAGATATTTACAGAGCATCCAGTTCAAGGTGTCCAACAGGTGAGATGAGATGTGAAACTGGAGGTTAGCCTATAGGTTAGATCTTGATAAGGGGAGATGAAAATCATCAGCATAGATATATGATAATTGAATCAATTAGAGTTGATGAGGTCATCAAGTGAAATAGTATAGAGGGAGAAGGGAAAAGTTCCAGGACAGAGCACTGGGGAAGGCAAGTTTGTGACTTGAATGAAGATCCAGCAGAAGCAATTCAGTAGACAGATAAGTAGGAAGAGAGCCAGCAGAGTAGTCTTAAAAACCTATAGAGAAGAGAATGTCAAGGAAAACAAGGTAATCAGCAGTGTCAAAGACTTCAGAGAGGTCAGGAAGGATGAAGCTTGAGAGAAGGCCATTCGATTTAGTAATGAAAAGATCACCGACAATTTTGAGATATACGGTAGAGAGCTGGACATATGAGACTGCAGGTCAACAGAGAGGCTGGGGCAGGATAAGTGATCTGAGAATCATCTATGTAGATATGATAATTGAATGCATACAAGCTTCACTCAATTTATGGCCTAATTCAACAGAGATAAAATTCCCATTAAGAGTAAATTGGAATGGCCCAGTATTCTCTAAAGAATGACTTTTTTTTAAAGGATAGTACCCTGTTGTATTTCAATGTCTGATTTAAAAAACTATATATATACAGTCCTTTCCATTTCTCATGCTGAAGACTGTTAGCTCTCCACCTACCATGAATAACATTATCAAGTGAGATTACTTCTTTGCCTAAAGAATAAGTGCATTTCTTTTTCAGTTGCTTTGCTGTAATTGAACACACTATCTTATCTTTCCATTACTAGGAGGAAGAGGTCATAACTGCCATTTTTACAAGACAGATGATGCAATTTCCCATGTAGTTGACCTTTTCAAAAGTGTCATATTTCTCATTGAACCTTTTCTTGCTAATTTTAATTAATTTTGGAAATAGTAACTAGGATTTGAACTTTGAAGGATTTGAGAATATTCTTAAACATTAAACTGAAAATACCTCAAACATACTAGATGGATCTGTCTCCCATCCCTTGAGAGGGAATTTGCAAGAACTACTGAAAAAACACTATAGTAGTTGTTGATCTTGTGCCAGCCAGTGGAACTGGCATTGAATTTGAAGTCAAAACACTTGAAAATCAAAAAAACCAGGGTACAAGTCTTAGCTTTAAAACTTACTATTTGTGTGACTATAGATAAGTTACCTAGCTTCTCTGTGCCTTAGTTTCCTCATTTGTACAATTAGGTTAATATTACTTTATTTCACAGGATTGTTATAAGAGCTAGATTAGATAACATACATGAAGGGTTTTGTAAATTTAAAAGTAATATATAAACAGCACCTATTTTTTCAAAAGACTGAATAGTTGCATGTTAAAAATTATCTGGTTTAGAGAATAATGGTAGAATACTCTTTGAGGCATACACAGTTTCATTGACCAAGGTATGTATTTATTCTGATACACAGCCATGAACAAGATTTGCATTTATTCTGAGAGGAAAAAAAAATCAAAATGTATATCTATTTGAGTCTTCTTTGCCTCCTTCATCCTCTTAGTGCAAGTCTCCATTTGGTGAGGTTTATGTAGGGAAGCAGGGATATAACTTGGAAAAATTGGAAAGTCTTCCTCATCCTTTCTTATATTCTTCCCACATTGTGGGTGTTAGGGGACCAGGGCTCCATGATCTGGAAAATCTGCATAAATTTTTTTGTCCCTATCTTCATACCAAAGAACTATGATTTTTTTTTCTTTTATAGTACCTTTTTATAGTACCTTAGTGTGAAATTTGGGTTGATATACAATACTATCCATATATTTTATGCATTTCTGAGTTTCAAAATTTTTCTCTGTCATCTGCTGGCTTTTGTCTGTCATCTGCGACTTCCACAAAACTCCCCAAATTCTCATTTAATTTTCTATGTTGACCTAAGGTGTAGGGGAAAGTTGCGATGTGGAAGGGACAGCTGTACTCTTACTTTCTCAGACCCCACCTTAAGATGATCTCAGGTAAGTATCTGAAATAATTATCTTTCCATTTGTGTAAATATAATCCCAGAAATTCTTTGTTTAGGGAAATCTTTTCATTCAAAGTGTAAGGAGAGTGGCAATTAAATCAATCATGCAATTATTCTCCCCATTTTAGTTAAAGTAACTACCTTAAAAAAGTGGGAAGAGACCCTCATGAATTGGAGAAGAGTGAAAGCCATTGGATGAAATGAAGTGATGCTCTTACAAAGGAAATAATGTTCAAACTGATTTAAAGAAGTTACCATTCCCAATAACTTGTACCTAAAACAACAATTTGGTTTGGAACCCAGGTGTTTGAATGTTAGATCAGCCTACATGAGAGGGTAGCTCCAGTCAAGCTCCTGAAAAGAAGTCACTTGATGGACTGAGCAGAATAAAACCTTTTTCTCCTTCCTTCCTAGACAATCTTGTGAACTTGGGAGGGTCAAAGATTTAGAATTTTCATTGTTTTCCTAGTAGTGCCCCTAAGAGTCTAGGCAGCAGGAAAATTAGACTTGTTGAGGTAGCTTCAATCTTACAGTCTTGCAGCTTCAAGGTTCTACATTGACTGTGCCTAACAGGAACCTTATGAGAACCTTACAAAGTGTGAAAAGGTCTTCCAGGAGCTAGGAAATGTGAACTATTGTTTTATCATATTCACTTTCTAAACTTGAACCCACTTACTCCTGTGCCCTGTGGGAAAACATTTCCTTAAATATGTTTTTTTTTGGAGGAGTAATTCTTTCCTTCCTATTCTTACTATACTACCTTACTAGATGACTATTTCTGAAAGCAAATCTTTTATATTCTTGGGGAAACAAAATTAAAGGATGGGAAGTTCGAAATCCAATCATGAAAACTGCAATATAGTACTGTCAGAACAAAGAGTTAGTAAAATTAATGAATCTAGAGAACTACTCACAAAATTAATGAATACATTCAAAGATGAATCATTGAGGCTTATTAAGATCCCCCAAAGTGCTTGGAGAAAGAAAAAAATGTTCAAGGATAATGGATTACTCAAAGTTACAAAAGCAAGTATAGCATAGCTTTCATTGTTGTATCTAGGGACATCAAAGTTTCTCATAGTTTCTTCAGATGAGCGATATCAATCTAACAACAGACCTTCGCAGTAATGGAGTAATATAACTCTAGAAACACAACAGATACATAGGACACAAATCCCACATTGCAATAACTGTGCACATTCTTTAACTAAAGACTGAGAATCCTAGACTTCTAGGGTGTCAGAATGGAACGTGGGCATCTAGTTTAATTTTCTCATTCCACAGATGAAGAAAGTAACTCCTAGAAAACAGGAAGTGACACAAGTAAGACTTCAATTCGGGTTTTATAGACTCTGATGCCAGTTGACTGACTATTCACAATGCCAAACTCTCTCTCATAGTGCCCTTACTTTCCAGTGACTGTACCTCTACATACCCTGGAGAACCCCTACCCTTTTTATAACAAAGAGGTTACTGTTTATTTTATAAGACAGTGGAAGAATTTAGATCAGGGGAGGGGAACCTGCAGCCTTGAGGCCACATGTGGCCCTTTAGGTCCTCAAGTGCAGCCCTTTGAATATGGCCTTGAGGCCACAGTTTCCTCAACCTTGTCCTAACCCCTTTAATAAACAAAGAGGCTAAAGTTTATTTTATAAGGGAGCAGATGAATTTAGATCCTTCTTCTTGCAACCATATAGAAATATCAAAGTGACAAGAACAGAAAAGAGACTTGCAGAGTTGGTAGGGAGCAAAAGGGTATATTTTTTCTCTTTTCTGTTATCTATCATCCTACATCCTATATATCACTCATTCCTTACTTCTCTCATTCACTTTTTTCATCTTGAATTCTTTTATAAAAAATTAGAAATACAATTTAAAGAGTATCAGAATTTCCTCTTTTGGGTCATTTCTACTTGCCAAAGGAAAACATAAGGACTTCTCTTAAGACAGTAGGTAGGGAATCTAGAGAATAGGATCAGTTGGGAACAACAGGAAATGACTCACGTTAAGAAGAGAGAAGGAAAAAGAAAACAAACTCATGATCCCCACAAATCTTCAGCAGTGCCTGTACCTTGCTGCAGGGAGCGATCCAATAGGCTATGGCAAGGAATGGAAGGCCAATGGAGATCCCAAAGACAGCCAGGAACTTCACCGCTATGGACTGCTGCCGTAAGCCTGAGAGGTTTTCATACCACATGGTAAGGAGCTGCTGCTGGCAGTTAGGGTGAGCAACGAACTGTGGGGAAGACAACAGAACAAGACAACACAAGCAGGAAACTGGAATTGGTTGCTATTAAAGAGATTAAAATCCACACTTTTTTTTTTGGACATCTAGGTAATACTCATCAAGGTTTGCTATAGGAGGGGCTCCCACGCTGGGAGGAAGGTCAGGGTAAGGACTTTCCAATAATTGTCTTGTAACCTTGAGATTTGGTGCCTCTATGAATCTTGGCCAAAAAACCTCTGAAAGTTAGTGTGTGCGTGTGTGTGTGTGGGTATGTGCATGTGTGTATATGTGTGTGTGTGCGTGAATGTGTTTGTATATGCATGCATGTGTATGTGTATGTGTACATGTGTTTGTGTGTGTGTATTCCCATAGAGTAGAGTTGTTCAGGGGTTGGATAGAACTAGAAAGAATTTTTGGGCAATTAATTAGTGCTGGATTTTGAGAAAGAGGACTGGGTTCAAATCCTGACTCTGCTATTTTACTACTTGTGCAACCTTAGACAAATTACTTAACCTCTCTGGGCTTCTGCTTTCTCAGTTACAAATTGAAGACGTTGGACTAGATAATTTTAGAAGTCCCCTCCAACTCTAATTCTTTGGTCCTTATGGTCTAGTCCAGTTCACTAATTCTTCAGATGAGTATCTTCAGTTAAAATGACTTGCCCACAGTAAGCGACAGAGCCAGCTTTTGAACCCAGGCACACCAATTCCAAGTCTAGCAGCACTCTGTTCACTGCACTGAGATGCTCTTGAGTACTCAACAATTCTTCAAATGCTCTAGTTCTAACAGTTCCAAATGCTCTCAATCAATATTCTGCCAATCCAAAGTGGGGAGGTTTAGGGAAGACTTTGTGGAGGAGATAGCATATAATTTGAACTTGAAAGGGTTGGTTGGAATTCCTGAGGTCAGGGAAGGGGTACTCTATGAGCGCTACATGTACAAGGACAGTGAGTGGTCCAATTTGACTGAATCTCAGAGGACATGAAAATAAAAGGAAGCAGAGGGAAATAGATGTGCTATTAGAATGAGAATGGAAGCTCACATTTCAGTGATATTTTTGTTTCTCTGTTTTATAGAGGACTTCTCCTCACAACCATGCTGAAGTAGAGAGTGTGGTAATAATGGTTTTTTTTTCAAGGCAATGGGGGTTAAATGACTTTGTCAGGGTCACACAGCTAGTAAGTGTAAAGTGTCTGAGGCTGCATTTGAATTCAGATCTTCCTGACTCTGGAGCTGATGCTGTATTTACTGTACCACTTAGCTGCCTCTGAATATAATTATTAACTGATTTTATAGATGAAGAACTTGAAGGAAGTGAGTTGCCCTAGATTATAAAGTGAGGATGTAGTAAGGCCAGGATTCAACTTCCCAAGTTTATTCCCTTTCTGCTCTGGAACACTGTCTCCTAGGGAAGGCAACATTTCTGTTTGAGCAACATTTATTTGTGAGAATTAAGCTATTCCCAAATGAAGTACTTGAAACTTTGCCTGGTGTTTGCCAGAGTTAGATGTGCCTTCTGCTTTTCCAATGATTGACTTTTTAAAAAGCCACCCTGGAGTACAATGTATCTGTTTTTATTATGTTTGTCTCATTGATGTTAATGAGACATTCATGACCCTTGAAAAATGCTAAATATTCCTTTTCCTTGTAAAAACCCTATAACAGAGCTTTATCTCCTCCCTTGGGGAAGAGAACGTTGGAGGCTTATTTGACTTTTTGCTTGGACTAGGAAATGACATTAGTGTGAAGTGATGCACTAGAATGCTTCTTCCTCCCCAAGTGACCTTGGAAAAATCATTCTTCCTATTTTGGTCTATTTCCTCTTTGGTAAAACCAGAGTTCCCTACCTAGAAGGGAAATTAGAGTCCATTTTAATCCAATCTCTGCAGAGAAGAGAAGCTAAGTGATTTGCTCAAGCTTACATAGCTGGAATTCAAACTTGGATCCTGTCACTGCATCAGGAAATTAAAGTCCAAGGAGGTAATGTCTAAGTTCCTTCTACTCTAGTTCCTGCGATCTCAAAGGCAGACCAGACCGTGCAAGCATTATATGTCAAGCAAAGTAGCATAAGTCATGCAACAGATGAAGTAAGGATTAAACAGAGGGGGCTGAATCTGTCACAAGATTAAGGATGGCGGCTTAGATTTCAGTGATACTTCTGTGTCTCTGTTTTACAGAGGACTTTCCTCATAACCACTCTGAAGAAGAGAGTATTATAATAAAAATAATATTAACGACTACTATTATTACTTTTGGTGAGGCAGTTGGGGTTAAGTGACTTGCCCAGGACTAGTCGCAAAAACTACTCCTAGTAGGCTTAATGGTAACCATACATAGCATCGCCCTCCTGTAATCCCTTGCCCCTTTCCTGAATGTTGGGAGGAATGTTTCATCATCAATTCTCTGCTCACTGTTAACAATTTCCCAGGTGGATTTTCTTCTTACATAAGAGATCATTAGCATTTAGTCAACAACATTTATGAGAACTTAATGGGTGCACAAAACAGTATTAAACACTGTGGGTAGATATTAATGAAATTATAATAAAACTAATCACATTTCTATATTGTTGTGTGATTTATAAAATATTTGCTTCCCAGAGACTCTATGGGGATGGATAGGAATCGCAAATATTTCATAGATGAACTGGGACTCTGAGAGCTTGTGCTTTGTTCACAGTCATATAGCTAGTAAGAAAGTCAGCATCTGAAATAACACATTTCTATTTACTTGAGGAGCTTATGATATAGTTAGAAGATGGACAGCTAAAGAACTTTGCAATTAATAGGACAGCAAACCAGCCCATATAAATTGATACACAAAAACTGAGGAAATGTGGAAAAAGAAAGGTAATAGTCCGATGTCAGATTTCAAGTTATACTTCTCCTTGGGGTATGCTGAGAAAAGGAGGGTTTCAATTAAACTATGATTAGTTCTGTTGGGATTTTATCTTTCTATTTAGAATGTAAGACTTTCTAGATCTCCCTCTTTTATCCAGTAGCAAAGCTTCAAATTATTAGTAGGCAGGCAACAAAGATTTATTAAGCAGTTAATATGTGCTTGGAACTTTGCTAAGTACTGGAAATATAAACACAAGGAAAAAGAAAGACAGTCCCTGCTCTCAAAGAGGACTTTCTAATGGGGGGAGAGAGGGAGACAACACAAAGAAGGGAACTGAAAAGTCATGGTAGGGTGGGTAGTTGGGGAATGAAAATACCTAAGAAAGGTATGACATTGAAATATGAAAAGTGAGAAGTACCCACCGGAGGAGAATTAAGTTTGGCCGGACTTGGCCTCTCTCTAAAAGGGAAACATCTGGGAGTAGAATTTCCAATATTACTCTTCCAGAAGCCCAATCCAAATGTCTGCTGGGTGTTGGGTTAAACCAGCCACCATTAATTGCTATTTACCTTTATCTGCTTCTCTATGACACTACTGAAAAATGCCTTGATAGCATTTATGAAGAGTTTTATCTCTGCTATGTTTTTGAAATGAAGAAAATATAATTCCTAATCGCAACCAGAGAGCAGTAACAGATAAGAGAAGTGAAAACACACAAAAACAAATTAAATCCGCAGAAGACTGTTAAACTAGGCTGTGTAATACTCAGGATCAAAATTTTTTTCTAAAGTGGAGGACTGGGAAAATTATGAAAGAAAAAGTGGTTGAGGAACACAACTGGAAACACAGAAGAAGACCTGATGAAGAGATTAGCGAAGCCTTTCTGGAGATATTGAGATTTAAATAAGCTCGTAAGTGAAATGCCAAAATTAACAGGTCCCTCTGCCCTGGACAAAATGGGCTGAACACTGGAATATTGATTTGCCCACATATGTGCAAAACTACCACTGTCCCCTGGCCTACATATGTCTGGTACCTCACCTTCCTGTCCCTAATTACCTCTCTGAGTCTCACGATTTCATTTCCCCAGCCACAGCAGGTTTTCCTCTATAAGAATCCCTAGCTTCTCCTGGCTGTGGTGGGGGTGGGGTGCCTCTTTTAATGAGTTGTCCCCTTTAAGCTGTTGTCTCCCTTAAGGGGCTGCCCCCTCTAAGGGACTGTTTCCCTTAATTGACTTCCCTTAAGGAGGAGTCTACTTGGTATGTTATCCGGAATAAATGCCTTTACTTCAGTTGGAGTGAAGTCTTTTAAGATGACCTGACCATGCAAACCTTGTACCTTAACAGTTCGATGACCATGTACCTCACCATTTGCACCCTAAATCTCAACATGAACTGTATCTCTTTAAATTTTTTCAATTAGTAAAAAAAGTATCTTATTTCTCACACACACCCCTACCACTGATGAAGAAAGAAAACCCTTGTAATTGTTATGCATAGTCAAGAAAAATAAATTCCCACATTGTCCCACATTGTCTTAAAAATACACCTTATTATTCATCCCAAGTCCAGCATCTCTTTCATGAAATAGGTAGTTTGTTCCATCAAGACTACTGTGGAATCATAGTTCATCATTATATTCATTTTCTTTCAAAGTTGTTTGTCTTTACAATGGCTTTTTCTCCCCATTGTATTAATTCTCGTCTGCTCACTTCATCTATATGTAATAGATTTAATCTTCTCAGGTTTCTTTGAAAACATCTGTTTCATCACAGCACAATAGTATTCCACCATATTTACACACCATAATTTATTCAATCGTTCCACAATTGGTGAATGCCATTTTGCTTTCAGTTCTTTGGCAACACAAAAAAATCTACTACAAATATTTTTGTATATTTTTGTCCTTTGCATCTTTTTTCTTTTTTCTATTCTTTTGAAGTATAGACAAGGTAGTGTTATCACTGGGTCTAAGGTTTTATAACTTTTGTGACATAGTTTCAAATTGTTTTTGTAAATGGCTGAGCCTGTTCACAACTTCATCAACAATGCAGTAATGTACCTGTTTCCTCAGAGTCCCTTCAACATTTATCTTTTTCCATTTTTGCAAATTTGTCAGATTGATGACAGTGAGGACAAATCTCAGAGTTTCTTTACTTTGCATTACTCTAATTATGAATGATGGGAAGCATTTTACATGGATATTAATAACTTAGATTTCTTCCTCTGAAGTTATTTGTTCACACCCTTGACCATTTCTCAATTGGGGAATGACTTTTCTTCTTATAAGTTTGAAGCTGTCCTTTACATATCTTGGAAAAGCAATGTTTATCAGAGAAAATTACTGCAAAGATTTTCCTCAGTTACTTGCTTCTCTTCTAATTTTAGTGACATTGACTTTGTTTATGCAAAACCTTTTTATTTTTATGTAGTTAAGTTTGTCTGCTTTACCTTTTTTGATCCTTACTATCCTCCAATCCATAGATCTGAATGCTAATTTCTTCCTTACTCCTCTAATTTGTCACTCAATTTCTAAGTCATGAATGCATTTAACCTATGGAGCAAAGTCTATTTGCATAAGACTAACCCCACTTGTAAAGACTGATTGTAATCAGAGTGTGAAGGATGGAGCTGATGAGAGCTTGAGAAAGGAGAGATCTTAATCTTCCGGCTTCCACTTTCAAGAAAGAAGACACCTTCCTCCAGAGTTCTTTAGATCCCTGAAGGAAGAAAAGCTCTGGGAAGATGCTGATTTGTAGAGGAGATAGCATCTCAATTATGACCCTTCCCGCAGCTTACTTAATGAGAGACTTTGGGGTATTTCTCTTTGGGTAAGATCAGGTTCTCTCTTGGTCTCAGAGAGTTTAGGTTTCTTGGGGCTCTTTAAGGAGGTAATGGGTAGATTCTAGTTCATATTGCCCTCTTGTTCTCATATGTCTGGACAATATTCTTAAATGACTTCTTCAGATATGATATCTAGATTTTTTTTGTCGTTATGTATTTCAGGTAATTCTATGATTCTTAAGTTATCTGTCAGTTTCCTCAAGTGCAAAATCAAGGTAATTATAGCACCTACCTTCCAGGGTTGTGGTAAGGATGAAATGAAATGATATACGTAAAACAGTTAGCACAATGCCTGACATAGTAGGCACTACATAAATGTCAGCTATTTTTTTCCCCAAAGCAGTTGTTTTACATGTGAGATAAATTTCATTTTCCTCTATTTTCTTTCTTGCTGCTTTTAACTTTAAAGTTCTTGTTGTGTCTTGAAGTCATTAAATTCCATTTTGTCCATTCTGATTTTTTTTAGGGATTTTGTTACTGGGGTAAAGGATTTCCTCTTCTATTTAGCTGGTTTTAATTTATTTTATAATATTTTTTCTAAACTTGCATCATTTTTCCCCCAATAATTCTAATTGTTCTTCTGTGTGAGCTTTTTTTCCCCTTTGAAGTTTTGACTGTAGATATTTTAGAGTTATTCTTCTAGTTTTGTGTCTTTACTACTCTTGGCATCATAAAATTCCTTAATTAATTAACTTATTCATTTGTTTTTGTTTATTAATTTTTATTGCTGAGGTCTCAGGAGTTGAATTCTAGGTCTCTCCTATTCTGAGAATCAAATCAACTTAAGGACCTTTCCTTTGTGCAGTTGGCCTTTCTTTAGACCAGATTTTTCCTTTTCTAGGGTTATGGTTTCAACCTGAGTCTTTTCCTTCAAGGCAACAAAGCTGTCTTCTGTCATTAGCCTTAATGGAATCCCCTTCTTTTGGATGAGGATAAGGAAGGAGAGATACTTTTTTTAACCCCCAGTTAAATCTGAGATTGCCCCTCTCTGTTCTGAAAGAACTAATTTGAGGTCTTTTCCTTGAGAGAAGAAAGGAGGGACTTTAAGTTTGTATTTACCTTACTGAACTAAGTTCCTTTTATTCCACAATTTTCTTCCCTCTCACTTTGATCCCCAAATCAATTGTCAGCTGGAACCAAGGCTTCTCCTTTCTTTTATCCTCAAAGCATAGGATATTTTTTTAGCTTTAGTGTGTAAGTCTTAGTTTTACTCTAGTTCCTCGGAGAATTTCTTCCCTCTTTTAGCTTGAGGACTTTGAATTTTTGTCTTTGTTCCTCGAGGTGTTTGTTGTTGAGGTCTGAAGACGTTAACTTTCATTTCTAAGGCATTCTGGGTCATATTCACTACTTGTCTTTGGTTGGGAATGGGAAGGGGTGGAAGGGAGGAGGAGGATTATTTAGCAATCAGGTTAAGGAATAAGGCTGAACTATAGTATTTCTATTTATTCCACCATGTTGGCTCCTATACTATAGCGCAGTCTCCTGACTGAAATTCTGAACATGCTCCAGCTTGTCTATGCCTTTTCTAACACGAGGTACCCAGAAATGAATGCAATGCCCTAGATATGGCCTGAGCAGGACAGAGTACAACAGGACTATCACTTCCCTCATTCTGGGCACTTTACCTTTCTAAGAACAATCTAGGATAGCATTAGGTTTTTTGGCTATTCTGTCATGCTTGCGACTTTATATTGAACTTGTAATCAAATAAAAAATACAGGGATTTTTCATAGAAATTATTATCTAGCCTCTCCATCCTATATTTGTGAAGCTGATTTTTTGGCATAGAACTCTACATTTCCCTATTACTTTCCATTTTATTCAATTTCATTTGGTGCGCTAGCTGTTCAAGATATTTTGTAATCCATGCCAGTTATCCCTCTAAGAAACATGTTTATCTTTAAATCTGACATTATGTCTTCATTCAAATAATTGCTAAAAATATTGAACAACCCAGGATCAAAGAGGCATAATGTAGAGTCAACATTGTTTCACCTAGGTTTGATCACTTAGCCGGTTCCAAGTCTACCTAACTATACTAGCTATACCTAACTAAGTCTACCTAACCATACCACCTAACTATATATCTAGCCAACATTTCTCCATCTTATCCACAAAGATAATGCCAGAAATTATATCCAAAGATTTGCTTAAATATAAATATTCTGTGTCTTTAGTTTTCCCTGATCTATCATTATTCCAAGCTTATCACAAAATGAAATGAGGTTAGTTTGGCATGACCTGCTTTAGATGAAACCATACTGGCTTTTAGTGATCACTGCTTTTCTTGCTAAATGCTCACAAACAATAAATAAATATGTTCTAAATTTTTTTCTAGGAAGAGAAGTCGAACTAATTGAATTTGACTTAATTTGCATAATTCATTTTCTTCACTTAACCAAAAAACATGGGTTATTTGCTCTTCTCCAGTACTGTACCATTTCTCCTATTATCTGATAACCTTTCCAATATCACTGACAAAAGTTTAGCAATCATATCTGGAAATTCATTACTTTAAGTTGGACATAATATGAAACTTGGACTTACTGAGGATACCTTCATGTTGCCTGATGATCTTCTTATTTACCTTGAGTTTCCATATCATGTTCAAAATGCAATTCTTTCTCATCTCTTCTTCAAAATTACGTCTCCAACAAACTCTCCTATTTCTCTACTTCTCTTTTCCCAACCACTGAAGTTGTTTTTTTAATCTCAAAGTTGTCCTCCATTCTACCTTCTCCTTCACTCTCCATATTAAGTTTCCAAGTCTTGCTAAACCTACTTCCAAAATATTCTTGTTACCATTTCTCATATGGAAATCACTCTAGTTTAAGCCTTATCACCCCTTGCCTAGACTTTTAAAATAGCCTCCTAATTGATTCCCTTGCTTGTTTTTTCTCTCCCCTCTCTTACTAATCCTCTGAACTACTGTCAAAATTATCTTCTTAAGGCAGGAGTCCTGCTATGCCATTTCCCCATTGGAATGTCTTCAAGGGTTGCCTCTAGGAGAAAATTCCTTAGTTTGACATTTTTTTTACTTCCATCATTTGCGTTTTAGAATCTTATCTTTCATTATTCTACCTCACTCTATGTATGAGCCAGCCAAATTGACCTACTAACTGATCTCTGAAGTGAACATTTCATCTCTTACCGCTGAGCATTTCCTTTGCACAAGCTGCCTCCCATGTCTAGAATGTATTCCATCATTATCTCTGCCTTTCAGCATCCTTATCTTTCTTTAAGACTCAGCTCAGACATGACATTCTGTGAAGTTCTCCTTGATGCCCATGGCTCTCCTCAACATTATCTTGTATTTATGGATCTATATGATAGAGATCAATAGGAGTACAGATCTGGAAGGGACCTTAGAAGCATCTAGTCCAAATTCTTCATTTTCCAGATGAAGAAACTGAGACCCTGTAATGTTAAGTCACTTGTCCAAGGACATACAGGCAATAAGCATCAGAGGCAGGATTGGAACTGAGGTTCTCTGATTCCAGAACCAGTGTTCTTTTTTTTGTATCATGTTGCCTTCAACATATCATCTTACCAATGAAAAATGCATTTTTTTTTTCCGGAAAAGAGGGGCCAAAAGCATTAGAAATTCAGTTCATACTTATCTGACACAAAGTGTTCAGGGCATGAAATTTCCTTTGCATAAAGGAAATGTCCTATAGAGAGAACTGTCAAATGCAGATATCAGACAGTTTGCTCTTGACTTGGGAGTTCATGAAGAAATATACTGATATCATATTATGGAGTTTGCATGTTTTCAATTAACTCATGACTCCTTGAGACTGCCCATTCATTTGAATTGGGTTTGACTTTAACACTTCCTGAGCCAGATTTCATATAGAGATTTGTATTTTCCCTGGAAATTACCCAGGCTGATCACTGGCTTTTACTAGATCTGCTGATAAAAGAGCACAACCCCAGGTCAGAGAAATACTTCCCTTATCACTCTTTGCTATAGCTCAGGAGTCCCTTTAGGCCTTGTGACTGATGAGATATGTCTCCTTGATAGAATTAGACCATTTTATGGGCTGTTTCTCTTTTCTAACTTGAGATAACAACAGAAACAACTAGACAACCACAATAACAATTACTAGCAAATTTACCTTAATGCTTGATAGTTTACATAGTACTTTACAAATATTAACTCCTCACTACAGCCCTAGGAAGTAGTGGAGGTTAGGTGACTTACCCAGGATCATATACCTTGGGTTTAAGGGTTTAAGCTTGGATTTGAATTCAGTCTTGTGGACTCTAGGTCCAGCACTTCTATCTGCTATCACATCTAGTTGTTATCATGTTTCTACTCTCATCTAACTGGTGGGTCTTTCTCCAGATGGATGAATAAATACCTAAGTAGACTGGAAGGAATAATAGGATTGAAAGCTAGAAGGGACCTTAGAAGTCATCTACTCCAACCTGCTCATTTAATAAATGAAGAAATTGAGCCCAGAGAGACATGACTTGTCCAAGGTCACATGGAGTAAATAGCACAGCCAGGCTTTTTAACCAGGCTTTCTGGCTCTAAGACCAGAATTCTTTCAATTACATAGTCTGCCCTTGCTGATAGTTGGAGCTCAGTGAAAAGGAAGAACTTTCCCATTGGGAAGAACCTCCAAATTCAAGTTCATTCATGAATTAAACCAACTAGATCATCAAGATCTCTGAAGAAATGTTGCAAATGCTAGAGTTCAACCTCAGTGTTTTTATATGATTTTGTTGTCGTTTCAGTTGTATCTTACTCTTTGTGACCACAGTGAGGTTTTCTTGGCAAATATACTAGAGTGGTTTGTCATTTCCTTCTTCAGTTCATTTTACAAATGAGGAAACTAAGGCCAACAGGGTTAAGTGACTTTCTCAGGGTCACCCAGCTAGTGTCTGAGGTTGTATTAGAACTAAGATCTTCCTGATTCCAGACCCTGAACTTTACCTACCTAATTGCTCTATGATTTTACTTTGACTTAAAATAACAATAAATTCTGATCAATAAAAGAGCATGGGAAATACCATCGAAAGTCATAATAGGAGGGAAATTATTCTACCTTTTACACTAGTATCTTATTTGGAAAAGAAAAGTAGTTTGATTAGGACAATCTGATCCAGGGGTGGGGAACCTGCTGCCTGTAGGCCACATGTGACTTTCCAGGTCCTTGGGTTTAGCCTTTTGACTAAGTTCAAGTTTTACAGAACAAATCCTTTCATTAAGGGGATTTATTCTTTGAAGTTTGGATTCAATTAAAGGGCCACACTTGAGGATCTAGAAGGCCAAATGTGGTCTAAAAACCTCAGATTTTCTACCCCTGGTGTTATCTCTTTGTTTTCCACTTGAAGAAACTGAGGTGAAGAGGGGAAATGATTTTGCCCAATATTCTATTTCTTATCTGTGACTTACTGTCTAATGCTTCCGTAGGCATCTCAGATCCAAAATAGTTTATGATCTTTCCTTTCAAACCTACCTTTTCTCCTAATCTGCCTAGGTTGTCACAAATCTTCCAGTCACTTAGGTTCACAACGTAGGAGTTATCCTGGACTCTTTACTTTTCCTTACTCTCCATATTCAACCAGTTGCCAAATCTTGTTCCTCCCCACAATTACTCCCCATGGATGGAGTGCCCTCATCACAACAACTGTTGCTAATCATGTGGTCACCATCCTTTGTTCAGGCTCTCTGTTGCAATTGCCTCTTTTAAAATATTTTTTCTTTTATTTTTTAGTTATGGAGTAAAAAAAGCACTTCCATAACAGTATAATAAAGGAGATGAAATTGCAAATTTATCATGCACAACTTGCCTTTCCTTTTAAATATATAATAAAGTTACTATGTAAAGTCTCTTTTTTTTATTCCTTTCCCCCATCCCCAAATATGGCTACCACTGGACACAAGTAACATAGGTAAAATCATTTTATACATACTTCTACTTATCAGCTCTTTCTCTGGATGCCAATAATATCTTCCCTCAATGGTTTTTTTTATAGTTAATTTGGATATTTATAATAGTCAAAATAGCTTACTTGCTTAAAGTTGTTGTTACAACAATACTGCTACTATAGTGGAGAGAAGATGAGCTGCTACTCATTCACAGATTATGTTTGTCCGGTATTCTCCAAGAGGACTGTTACATCAAGATGATAACATGACTTGCAGCTGACTGACTTGAGTGAGGGAAGGTTGTGCAAGGTCACCAACCTCACTTTCTCCTCCAGAGTCATCTGGATCCAGTGGCCTGCTATTCATCAGGATGACTGGAGATGGCCCAGGATGTGAGACCCTGGCAAGCCTTTTATTCCCCTTGGGTTTATTGGCTAGATTTCTTGCTCAAAGACTAAGCCTTAAACTTAATTCACTCTGGAGCTCGTTGATTGGACAACAGGTCCCCACTCACTTAGCACAGAGTGAATGTAAATACTAAATAGTAACTCTTTCTCTTTTACCCAGGAACCCTGAGAGTCTTCCCCTCCTAGTTTTTTTTTAATTAAAAAAGGCCATCCCTTGAGTGACTACTTAAATTGAATGGGTGTATCTCCCTCAAAGTGAGAATGTTATAAGACCTTAGCCTAAAAAGACCAAGGTCTCCCATTGCATCCTTGGCCATCTTCAGTCATCCTGATGAATATCAGGCCACTGGACCCAGATGGCTCAGGAGAAAAAAGTGAGGTTGGGGACCTATCACAGCCCTCCCTCACTCAAAACAAAGTCAACTCCAAGTCATGTCATCATCCTGATGTCATGGTCCTCTTGGAGAATGAAGGATAAACACAATCTGTTACTGTATACACTGTTCTCTTGGTTCTACTCATTTCACTCTTCATTATTTCATGCAGGTTTTCCCATGTTTTTCCAAAATCACTGAGCTCATCATTTCCTATAGCACAGTAGTGTTCAATCACGACCATATACCACAACTTATTCAGCCATTCCCCAGTTGAAGTACTGACTCTTGACTGATCTTCCTACCTGCATCTAGCCTCTTTCTTTTCCATTTTCAAACCATTTCCATAACTAATATTAGTAAAACACAGATCTAATGACTCTCTGTTGCCTGCCTCTAAGACACACACACATATATGAATACACACACACATATACATATATACATACATATATGTACATACATATATACATGCACATATGCTCAGTGTGTACATAATATTTATCAACAGTTCGGTTTGGCTTTGACTCCAGCAGACACTATGCCTCTTGGGGACTGTGCCCTCCCAGTCCCAGCTTCCTTTTGTGCTTTGTCTTTCCTTGTTAGTGTAAGCTCCTTCAGGAAAGAGACTGTCTCTTATTTGTATCCTCAGTGCTTACCACAGTATCTAGTGCATAGGAGATATTTAAAAAATTCTTATTGAATTGAATGTTTTATATATGTATGTGTATATATGTAAAGTATGATACACACATATATATATATGTGTATGTGTGGATATGTACATACATATTTCTCCCTCCCTCTCTCCCTAGAATGTAAATTTTTTAAGAGTAGAAACTGCGTCATTTTTGTCTCTGTATTTTCAGCACCTAGTAGAGTACCTGGTACACAGTAGACACTTAATGAATGTCTATTGGCTGATTGTTTTTTCAGTCAACACAGATTTATGAAGCAGTGTCTTTATGAAAGACAGCGTGCTCTTTCATCCTTCCTTTGTCCCTTCCCTTTTTGGACAAGTCACTTTCTTGCTCTGAGGCTCATTTTCACCATCTGTAAAATGAGGGGATTGGATGAGATCGTTGCAAAATCCCATCAAGGACAGAAATTCTACAATAAATTTTGAGAATATTTGTTGATCCAGAAACAAAGCCCTAGCTTGAAGGGAACATTTCACAGTTTTGCAGTGGGATTCACTGCAGCTCCTTAGTGCTGGGCTTTCTAACTTAGTAAATCAGATGTTGGTTTAGTATTTCACCCTCAGATCTCTGTGTGTGCTGTTTACTTACTCTGGACATAACAAGTCAGCTTTTTGTATGAATGTCTGTGGAGTACTAAATGTATAGTCATGACTTCAGCAATCCAGGTTCAAATATTATAAGGATTTTTTTTAATGTACAATTAAACTCATCCTGATTCACCTTTTCAGTTGAATGACCCCATGTGGAACTTAATATTTGAGTTTTGTTTTCAACCCTTAATGACATTATATACCTTATAATCTAGTGTACCACAGAGAGCTCAAAGTTGTTTTCCCCCCTTTTCGGGGGATACTTATGAACTGATACTAGAGTTCTTTATAAAAATTAAATATTTTACTGATTTTGTGGGAGCTTCACGAAGTGCCCTCCCCACCTGAACAAAAAAAAATATAGTTAATTAAAAGAAACCAATATGTTGACCATGTCTGAGAACAAATTTTGTATCTATGGTCTACCACCTCTCTGCTAAGAGGAGGGAAGTATTCTTCGTCACCAGTTTTTTTGATGACAATAGTTGTGTTTTTGTTTGTTTTAAATGCCATGCACAGTTCTACAAATGACTATTAGATAAGTCCTGATAGGACTGGACTAAAGTGGGAGAAGTGAACTGCTTCTTACCCAAGTCCCTATTAACTAATAGATAACTATTTCTAGTAACCTCCAGTTCAGCCTCGTTCACCCATTCACTCTCCAGTACATCTGGGTGAGACCGGATAAAGTGGCAAGAACCTTGGACTTGCATTTTGATTCGTGCCCTTGGCGCTTACTAGCACTATGACTCTACCCAGTTACTCTCTGATCTTTATTTTCCTTATCGGTGAAATGATTGCCTCCTATCTCATAGGTTTGTTGGGAGAAAAATGTTCTATAAACCTTAAGGAACTATAGATAAGAGAGTTGTTCTCATTATAATGACCCTCTATACTTTCCAGCCCTCTGCCAATGCCCTTCATCTTCTTTTTCCACCCATATTTGGATGCTCCTATCAAAATTGCTGTCTGCTGTAAAGCCTTCTCAGGGTCACAATGCTGTCTGTCTATACTTAATTGCTAATGACCCCTCTGACACACTTTCAGAGCATTGCTTTATAAGTTTGAAAACAGCCTACAAGTAACTGGTTATTTTTAAAATTATAGTTGTTACATCTCCCAAGACAGAAATGTTACAGACTTGACTTAGAAAGTGAGAGCTGGAAGGGACTGCCACCTACTGAAGTACTATCCATTCTACAAGGCTCCCTTCATGAATCTCAAAACTCCCCCTCACCACTCCCATCCCACTCCCTCCATCCCCCAGAAGCTGCGAAAAAGAGAATCTCTTTCTTCCTCTGAACTTTTGCAGCTTCCCCCCACCCCATCAGCTTTCACATCTTTCTAACCTCTCCTTCAGGGTAAGGTCCCTCTCTTTTATTTTTCTGCTTCTCTCACAACTGGAATCTCAAAGCTCAGCTCCATGTAATAAAGTGATTTGAATCTCTTGAATGATGGAACTTTTGTTCAGAGGAGAACGTAATCACATTAAGGGGGAGGAACAAGCATTTATTAAACACCTCTGTTCCAGACACTGTGCTAAGCATTTTATAAATATTATCTCATTTGATGATTTAAATAACATTAAGGAGTCATTATTTGTAAATATTAGGGATTTATGACATTATACTTTACATTAGAATTTTTTTTCTTCTACTTTTCCAGCCACCTAGTAAGTTCCAGCTTATTAAGGGTTGTATCTTTCATATCTTAATATCCAGACACCAGAACAGTCTTTGCTATGGGTACTTAATAGCTGCTTGTTGAATGAAAGTGAATTTATTTAATATCCACTGAAAAGTATTTCTTCCCTTTCCTCTCCCCCTGAACTTGAAAAACTTATAGACTGATACTTCCAAGAAAAATTGAACTATGCTTTTCTTTTCAAAATAGATTATTAACCCATTTTGTTTTGATACAATTGATTCTTCCCAGCACTCTAGCTAGGTGAGGTAGCTGAGGTAGTGTTAGACACAGGAAAATGTGAGTTGAAATCCTGCCTCAGGCATTTACTACCTGTGTGACCCTAGGCAAGTCACTTAATCTCTTTATAAAGAGATTAATTTTCTCATGTGTAAAATGAAGGGGTAAGAATCAATGACTTCTAAGGTCTCTGTGATTTTATAAATGCAAGTAAATGAACTTACAAAGTACATTCCTCAAGATAACAAGGTTGCTTATAATAGAATAGAGGGATATAGCCACAAAGGATCACAGAGCATGCACTGGAGAGGGTCTTTGAGATCATGTAGTCCAACACCTCTCCCCTCTCCTATATTGTAGGTTAGAAAATGATTTGACCAAGGTCGTATAGGTTGTAAATGGCACAGCTGAAATTTGAACCTACGTCTACCGATCTCAGATTTAACTTTCTATTACAACTATGGTTCCTTTAACTTTGGTAGATTGGTGGCTATCATATTTGAACAGAGCTTTATTACCTGTCAGTTTATTGACTTTATTGCAGTAAGTGCACCTCCCTAACATGGTTATTATGAGAATTAAATGAGATAATCTATATAAAGCCAGCCTTATAGCCCTATTTTGGCTCCCCTTTTCTGTCTGTATCACTTCATAAAAATCTTTCTGTGTTCTTCTGAACAAATGGTGCTTTTCAAGAGTCAGGTCAGACAAGTAAGCCACTTTTCCTTTCCTGCCAAGATATGGTGGGGACATGATTTCCCTAGTGTAGGGAGCTGCCTATGAGGAAACTCCTTGATTGTGTGCCAGTTAACACATCCTCCAATTGGTAGTGTTAGTTATTTGACTTGCCTAGAGCCAGTGTTTGAAGAAGAACTTGAACCCAGATCATCCTGTCTGGCTGTCTAGTTTTGCCTCTCAAGTCCAACGAGGATGCCTTGGAATACATAGATGTTAATCAAAATAGCACTTTACTATTACCTCAGCAATGCATGAAATTATGATCTCAGATTTCTTGGATTGATTTTAGAAATTTTTCACTCCAATTCCCTCCCTTTACTAATATCTTATATTAACATCCTATCAGGAGGAATTAGGAGTGTGGAAGGGCTTTATTAAATTACTATAATCTGTTCAATTCAATTCAATAAACATTTATTAAATTCCTACTGTGTGAAAAACTGTATTAGGCTTAAGTGTAAATAGGACATGATCTTGGCTTCAGGAAACATACGTCAGCCCTGCAATGTGGGAGACATTTCTGAGCAGCTGCAAAGGTCTTTCATGTTATCTTTCATGCTCTTTTTGTGGCCGTAGCTTATCCTATGCTCCTGGTGGTCGTTACAATCCTATTTGAGGTAACTGGGTTACACAATGGATTAAATGGTGAATTCCAAGTCAGGATGACTTAAATTTCACACTGACTCAGATATAGTTACCTTTCCCAACCTCGGTTTCCACATCTGTGAAATGGGAGTGCGAGGATCAGTCATACTTAAAGGCCTAGGACAGCAATACTCATACATCCTATCTGGCCAGATGCAAGCTTTAGCAACTGAACAGTGCCCCAAATGATAGAGCAGTCTGCATTAACATATACCTCAAGCAGTCAAAGTTTTTTCAGTTGCCTTAAAGGAAAATTTTCTCACAGAGGTAGAACATTATTGTTTTTGCTATTATTATATTGAAAATCTGATATGTGAAGCATAGGGTGTCAGAGTTAAAAGAGGAGTGACCTTGGAGGTCTTCTTGCCTACTCTGTTGATATTACTGATAAGGCAACTGAAGCACCAAGAGGAAAATCTAGTAAAGGTCACAGAATAAGTTAGATAGGCGTGGAGGATCTATCTATCTACTCATGCATGTCTATCTATATACCTTTGTTTACTTACATTTAACACATGCATGTCTACACTATATAGGAAATTGGTATACAGGCCACCCAGAATTTATATAAGCACAAAATATATAACAACTTCCCCCAACTAAATTATGTCCTTAGATCATTTTATTGAACCTCAGGAATAACTGAGCCATGTGGCCCACCAGGTTGAAAATGATAGTTTATGGCAACATAATTCTGTCCACAACCTTTTGTAAATGTTAATTATCAATAATGTAATTATAAGAGGAAAAGGTCATATGCCAGTCATGGAATAAATATAATTTGCGAAGCTGTCTGGAGGTTTTCAGAATCCATCTTCATTTTCTCCCAAACCCAATTTGGGTGTCTTTGGTTAATGAAATAGAAAACTAGTGATAAAGATGTTGCTTCAATGTCATAAGCACAGAACAGATGGAGAGAAGAATGTCAGTATCTGTAGAATGCTGATAGCTCACCCCAGAGCAGGATACATCTTTGGACTGACATGTTTGGTTTTTTTTTAATTTTTTTAGGGTTTTAGCTATCTTGAGAAGAAGCCAAAATCAGCATCCTCAGTTTAATTTTCCCTGTCTACCATGCTACCCTAACCTTGATCTCTGATAACTCATCCCCCGTCTCACTCTCTTGCTGCTAGTCTAGGTAGTTTCTCTGAAGAAAGTCATTGCATTGTTCAGATTTTTAGATTTGGACCTCTGTAGAGTCATAGTCTTCCTGGCTCCTCATTGCTGCTCAATAGCTCTTAAATCCACTTGATTCCTTAGTATGTCACCTATAATGGCTGTTCCTAACATTTTTCAGTTTACTCCAAGTTCCCATTTCAGATCCCAGACTATCTGTTGATTTCACTTCTAATTTTAGTGAAAAAAAGTGAAGCTATATAATGACTTTCTTTAACTTCTCTCCTCTCCTTGACTTTTTTTTTGTCTCAATACAGGCCTCTCTATTCTTCTCTGCTATCTCAGAAGATATATTCCCTCCTTCACCTCCCCTTATTCAGGGCTACCCTTACCTAATCTCTGTCTCTACTCCCTTCTTTATCTCCTTACTCTGTTGTTTTTTTTAGCAAAGAAATCCATTTATTCAATTAAACAATAAACCAAATTGGAGACAGTATACAACTTTTTAATCCCATTTTCTTCATATCTCTTTCCTATCTACTTACAAAAAAAAGTAAAAAATCCTTCCTATACGAAAAAACAAAACACAATAAAATAAAAATCTTCATTGGACTTTGCTGGGCTTTCTACATATCATCTTTTCTTTCCATTCATTCTCTCCATCCAATCAACTCCTTAAACTCTGACATTTATACTCTATTAAAATTATGCTTTTGAAGGTTACCAACTCCTTTCTAAACACCAAACTGAGTGACTCTTTCTCATTTTTTCTTACTAACTTTTTTTGTAGCTCTCTACATTATAGCCACAACTCTCTTTTAGAAACTTTTGTACTGTTTGGTCTTTGTAATGCTGAACTACAGTCTCTCTTCTTGCCTTTTTGGACACTTGTCCTGTCCCTTTATTCACTGGTTTCCTTCCCTTCCTCCCTTTCTCTCTTCTCTTCCCTCCTTGCCATTCATTCAGAAGGCTCTAACCACTATAATGTAAGGTCCCAGTGCATTCTGGGTCATCTCTAGTCATCCTGAAGAATATCTGGTCACTGGACTCAGGTGACTCAGGAGGAGAAGGGAGGCTGGTGACCTGCACAGTCCTCCCTCACTTAGAACAAAGTCAAGTGCAAGTCATGTTATCATTTCTCTGATGGCATGGTCTTCTTTGGCAATGAAGGATGAACACAATGTAAGGTCCTAAAAGGCAGAGTTCATTTTCATGTTTATCTTTGTAGCTCCATAGTCTAGCACTCTACCTTATATATGCATGTGTGCTTAATAAATGCTTGTTGAATGAAACTCTAACTCATTTTTCTTATTTTCTTTTCATAATTCATCCATTTTGGGGATTCAATTGCTACTTTGCAAAGTTAGAGATCTTTTAAACTAACAGGGAACTTAGAAGTCGTCTATTTTAATTCCCTTACCTGACAAAGAAACTGAGACCCTGGGACATGAAGAGTAACATCCAAATATTTCCAACTCTTATCTCTCGCCAGACTTTCAGTCACATATCAGCTGAATGATGGATATCACATCAAATTCCTAATACTTCAAACCAAACTCATCATCTTTCTGCAAAAGTTAGTTCCCTCTCATGAGTTCTTTGTTTCTTTATTTTATTAAGGATGTTGCAGTAATTCTATTAATTACTTAGACTAAAAGTTCTAGTCTTCTTTAGCTCTTGATCACATACCTAGTCCATCACTGACTATTAATTCTTATTTTATAATTAATACCTCTTGTATACATTCATTTCATAGAGGAAAATGCATGATATACCCTAATAAAATGAAAGGCTGATAATGAAAGGAAAATAACTCCTATTTTCTCCCAGGAAGAAGAACGTCTATAGGAGAATGAGTTAAAAGGTAAAGAGAGATATTGAAACAGGAGGAAAAGGGGAAATTATGGTGGGGGACATCATTGATAAATGGTCTCATAGGAAAAGAGAGCTGCTCTATAACAGGAGAGGGGAATCATAAAATGGTTGCTAGAGAGATCATTCATTTTACTAAAGGAAAAGGCAAATCAGTGCTCCCAAAAGACAGCTAAAACCAAGAAGTGTTTGAGGGCATGTAACCAAGGAGGACATTAAATGAAAAATGGGAAAAAATTAACATGAGGGAGTCTAATGATCTAAATAATCCAAGACATAGAGAAAGTCCTGTGATAGCCTCTTTCCAGTAGGGAATATTTGTAAATTAGTTACAATGAAAAAAGGGAGGAAAAGTACAAGATCTACAGGGTAAAAATTTAGACATTCTTAGAAAAAGGAACCTAAAATAAGTACCTTAAATTCTTTAATTCCATGATAAATTTAGAGACTAAGAAGAATTAAAGTAAAAGGGCCATGAAACAAAGAATCAAAGTCCAGTATAGGCAGAAAAGGAAGACAAATAATGAAAAGAATGAGGAAAAGAAATGTTTTTT